>CM052665.1:53655050-53674495 GCA_028533165.1 Leontopithecus rosalia
CCGTCCACTCTACACGAAGAGCTGCCGCACCGAGACGCCGGCAAAACCGCTGTGCCGGCCACAAGACTCACGCTGGCGACCCGTGGGGCCCCTCCACTGGGAATCTTCTGGTCCGTGAGTGACGAAAATTCGCCCGAAAGTGTGGCATCCTCTCCTTCTCTGGGTTTTCACCGAGAGCTACAATCCCGAGCTGTCAGCGATCAGCCATCTTGGATTAGAGTTGGAGTTTCGCTCGTTAGCCAGGCTGGAGTGCAATGGCACGACCTCGTCTCACAACCTCCGTCTCCTGGGTTCAGGCAATTCTCCTGCCTCAGTCTCCTGAGTAGCTGGGATTACAGGCACGTGCCACCGTGCCCAGCTAATTTTTTGTATTTTGAGTAGAGACAGGGTTTCACCATATTGACCAGGATGGTCTTGATCTCTTGATCTCGTGATTCACCCGCCTCGGCCTCCCAAAGTGCTGGGATTACAGGCTTGAGCCACCGCGCCGGCCTAAAGCCCCAATTTTTAAAGGGAATTCCCCAAATGATATTGATTATCCTGCTGAATTTTGATTCTAAATTCTTCCAGCCCTTAACGCATTATACTTTGTGGCATACTGTCTCATCCTTGCTCCAAGAGAGCTCCATCTTTCTTGTCTGTCCTCACAGTCCAGGTCCAGTTTGATCTACTATGAAGGGGATCTGCCTTTAAGCTTCTGAAATTTAGGTTTGGCATGCTCAGCATCAAAGCTCATCTGTCTCAATCCCAATATTTTACCTGAGATTTGCTTATTCTCCATTCTCCCAACAAAGGTGCTGGTCTTCAGATACAGGAGCATAAAATACTATTTTATTATCAATTGTTGAGCTGCAGTTATGAGTCGTTTATAGAGTCTAAGACAAGTAAAAATTTAATGGGAAGGCAAAAATATCTCCAAACAGGATATGCAAATTTATGAATTCCCTCTAAAGCAAAATATCCATATTTAGTGTTGTGGGGCTGTGTGTTTCAGCTGACCGCTGCCTTGGGCACTATGTGTCTCAGCTGACTGCTGACGTGACATCATGTCACTTCCTTTATCATACACTGACCTAATACACACACACACGCCCCATTACATGTGACTCCTTTCATGTAGAAAAATAAAAAATAAAAGTTGCATTCGTGTATGAAAACGTTGCATTTTAGGTACTTTTTCAAGCATCACTGTTAACCTCTCGCAGCAAGGTACTTTTGACGACCCCACATGGCTGCTGAGTGCATGCTGCGTAGGAGGCTCTGGGCTTGCTAGGCAGCGGAGATCAACTGGCAAGAAGACAAAATGTTTGCTCTCACATGGTGCTTAAAATTGAATCCAAATTCTCGATATTATTACAGGGCACCAGTGAAATATAATAAAATTATGTTCTTCATTGTAAACACAACGGCAGATCTGCAATTTTTTGCAAAATGTCTTTTGTGAAATGTAATTGTAAATGTTATGTTTACGGACTTTAGAGAGGCAGTGTTGCATCAAGTTTTAAAGTGTGAACTGTGGACCCAGATGGCCTGGGCTCCCATCTCAGGGTTAGCGCTTGCAGTTTAGAAAGTGCAGTTTAGGAAGTTGTTAAAGGCTCTTCTAGTTCAGGTCTTTATAATGTCAATGAGAGAATCCAGTGAGTTAATACAATAAAAGCCTGGCACCTGGCTTACTGCCTGGCACATAGCAAGTGCTCAATAAATGCTAGCAATTATTAAGTACTCCAGAATATTACTTATTTGGTAAACAATTTCTGGATTTTTTTCTATTCTGGGCACTGTTCCAGATGGTGAGATGCAAAATATAATAAAACATGACCTCTGTCCTTAACGCAATTTCAGGCTAGAGGAATTAAAGTTACTAATATCTCGTTAAAAATGACCAAGAAAAGAGCCTTTAGAACAATTCAAACCAAAGTTATTAAGACCTTGGGTAAAATACAAATGAACAAAAAATAATTTTTCCTAATGTCCAGTAATCTTAAGAATACTTTCACACACATGGTTGTGTGTGAAACCAAGAGGTTGCTGCTTGCCACCTTTTACTAAAATCCAGCTCTCTGATGCATTTGATGGAGAACTAATCTTCATACCTTCACTCCCAGTCTAGCACAGTGCTATTTTAGGTACAGTTTTGGCAAAACTATGTTTTCTAAAAGTTTTTTTTTTTTTTTGAGACAGAGTTTCACTCTTGTTACCCAGGCTGGAGTGCAATGGTGTGATGTCAGCTCACCGCAAGCTCCGCCTCCTGGGTTCAGGCAATTCTCCTGCCTCAGCCTCCCGAGTAGCTGGGATTACAGGCACGCACCACCATGCCCAGCTAATTTTTTGTATTTTTAGTAGAGACAGGGTTTCACCATGTTGACCAGGATGGTCTCGATCTCCTGACCTTGTGAGCCACCCGCCTCGGCCTCCCAAAGTGCTGGGATTACAAGCGTGAGCCACCGTGCCCAGCTTCTAAAAGTTGATATAGAGACAGTCATGATGGTTAATACTGAGTGTCAACTTGATTGGATGGAAGGATACAAAGTATTGATCCTGGGTGTGTCTGTGAGAGTGTTGCCAAAAGAGATTAACATTTGAGTCAGCGGCCTGGGGAAAGCAGACCCACCCTTAATCTGGTGTGCACCATCTAATCAGCTGCCAGGGCATATAAAGTTGGCAGAAAAACATGAAAAGGAGAGACTGGCCCAGCCTCCCAGCCTACATCTTTCTCCTGTGCTGGATGCTTCCTGTTCTCAAACATTAGACTCCAAGTTCTTCAGTTACGGGACTCGAACTGACGCTCCTTTCTCCTCAGCTTTCAGATGGCCTATTGTCGGACCCTGTGATCATGTAAGTTAATACGTAATAAACTCCCCTTTATGTATATACATTTCTGTCCTATTAGTTCTGTCCCTCTAGAGAACCCCAACTAATACAAAAGCAAAGAGTGGTTTTCAGGGTCTTGGCTCCACCACCAGACTTCTGTCTATCTTCCTTCTTTGTAGCTTCACTGCTGGCTAAGTCTCTTTGGGGCTCATTGTCATAATTGGTAAACAGGCGTTTGGGGAAAGTCAAATGAGATACTGTGTGCGACACACTTGAGGCTGAACACACAGCGGGTGCTTAACACATCTTGACTGACGTTCTTCTTCTCCAGCTATACAACTAGAATCTGACAGGCATGGAGGCAGCAGTGAGAGAGAAGCTTGTATTGGAACAGCTGGAAAGAGGAAAAACAACAGCAAAATCTTACAAATGAAAACCAACAACTCGAAAAGCAAAGCAATCCGAGAATACGGAGCATCTCCATGTTACACAGAATCTGTGCAAAGATAAATAAAACAAAAATAGTTATCCCGCCACATCTTCATTATCTTTTGTATAAAAGGGCTGATCTTATGCAATAATTTTCTGTAAAACTGCCATTTAAACTAGTTGAAATCTCATGTAATGGGGTGTACAACTGGCCCCCGAACAACCCACGTTTGAACTGCACAGTTTCACCAATATGCAAAATTCTTCTGCCCCTGCCCCTCCTGAGACGAACCCCTCCTCTCCCTCCTCCTCCTCAGCCTACTCAATATGAAGACGACGAGGATGAAGACTTTTATGATGATCCATTTCCACTGAATGAATAGTAAGCATATTTCTTTCTTCCTTATGATTTTCTTAATAACATTTTCTTTACTGTATTGTAAGAATACAGTATCTAAAATATATAATGCAAAAAAATGTGTCAATCAACTGCTTATCGGTAAGACTTCTAGTCAGCAGTAGGCTACTAGCTTTGGGGAGCAAAAAGTTATTTACAGATTTCTGACTGCCTGAGCAGTCAGCAACCCTAACTCTTGCCTTTTTCAAGAGCCAACCATCCATGTTTTCTCTGGCTGTTGTCACGCATTGCCACAAACTAGTGGCTTAAAACCATACAAACTGATTATCTTATAAATGTATTCTTCTTCTGATAGTCAAAAGGCTAAAATCAAGGTGTTAGCAAGGCCGTTTTTTTCCCAAAACTCCAATGAATCTGTTCCTTGCCTCTTCCACCTTCAGAGGCTGTGGTGTCTGTCACTTCCTGGCCATCTCTCACATCTCCATTTCCTTCCTCACACCACCTCTTCCCATGTTGGCCCTGCAGCCTCTGTCTTATGAGGACCCTTGGGATTACCTTTAGATGCCACTCAAACAATCTAAGACAACCTCCCCATCTCTCAACATTCTCAACTTAATCACATCTGTAAAGTCCTTTTTTTCCCACATGAAGTAACATTCACAGGTTTCGAGTGCTTAGGATTCAACATCTTTGGGGAATGGGGGGCATTATTCAGCCTATCATATAGGACACAGCTAATTATCTTGCCCTAAAATTGATGTCCCTTTTCCTCAATGAAGCCAGAAGATGAGTTATGAATAGATACAGTAAAGGAAAATAGTAGTAAGTGCCTTTCGTTTTGATATGCATCAACTTATTAAATCTCAAAGCAGTTATATGGCTTAGCTGAGAAAATCTCTGCCATACAGGTGAGGAAACTGAGGTCCAGAGGGTGAAGTCACATGCTCAGGTTCCACAGCAGCTGAGCTGGGTTTGCACCTGGGGAAGTCTGAGCCTGAAACCTACTCTCTTAAGCACCGTGACCCATCACCCCTCTTGTTTGTTCTTTCCTGGCTGTGAAAGCCAACATTTCTGCCGTAACTGCTACACATTTTTTATTTGTTTCAAGTTATAAGCAATTTACAGGTACAACAAAAATCAGTGACATTTCTTTTTCATGAATGTACCTGTCAAAAATAAAATGAGGCTGGGTGCAGTGGCTCATGCCTGGGTATCACGAGGTCAGGAGATCAAAACCACCTTGACTAACATGGTCTCCACTACAAATACAAAAATTAGCTTGGCACGGTGGCACATGCCTGTAGTCAGGCACTATTTGGGAGACTCTGCTTGGGAGACTGAGGCAGGAGAACTGCTTGAACCTGGGAGGCGGAGATTGCAGTGAGCCAAGATTATGCCACTGCACTCCAGCCTGGGTGACAGAGTGAGACTCCATCTCAAAATTTTAAAAAATGAACCTCTACAGCAGGCAGGCAGACACAGGCTACACCAGGGCTGCATGGGACCAACAGAAAGCACGGCATCTGCTATCCATACGGTCTCCTTCTGCTTTGACTGGCCCCATCTCCAGCCCCTGCATGGGACTGCATTTTTCTTTGGAAAAAAAAAAAAAAAGATTTTCCTACAATCCAATCAGTAAGGAATGAAAACAAAGCTTGGAGAAAGTTGGATTTGTTCACATTGTTGGCTGACGGCAGAGGCAGGATTTATTTTTTCTCCCCCTTCTCCAGTTTAGGGAAATGGTTAGCAAGAGACTGGGTAATGTCACCTGAAGTGGATGATGTCGCTTGAAGCAGATGACATCATCTGAGGTAGATAACGTCACTTGAGGTAGATGATATCACCTGAGGTAGATGATGGCACCTGAGTTGGGTCAGGCCACCTGAGATGATGACATCATCTGAGGTAGAAGATACCTGAGGTAGATGATGTAACATGAGGTAAATGATTTCACCTGAAGTGGCTGATATCATCTGAAGTGGGCAATATCGCCTGCATCCTGTGATGTTACCTGAAGCAGCTGGAGTTCACACCACATGGTTTCACCTGGGAGGGGCCAGTGACTTCCATGGGGTATCTGGACCTCCTTTCTTCTTCTTCCAAACTGGGTCGTTCTTTCTGGCCCTCGCATGGCTGCCTGTCCTAATGCAATTCCACAACTTTCCTTACCAGCCTCGTCAACACCGTTTTCCTTTTGATTACGTTTACACACACAATCTTGTGATGGCAGAGCACACTTGTTCTCAAACATGTATGCCATGCAAAGTCCACCAGGAGAGGATATGTTTACAGTCACACTGATTGAAGGGTGCGGAGGAAATATCCACCCTTTCAGTTTGTACAGCCAGAGCAGGTGTGAACACACCACAGAGAGACAGACAGGGGTGTGCACATGCCCAACACGGAGATGCCAACGACAGCAAAACATCAGCAAATGGGAAATCACACATGAACTTTCTGTGTCTCAGAGTTAAACAAAATCCTTTCTTGAAATACAGATTATTTGAATTTATGCTTAAATCAAATGACTGAACTCAAACTCTATCTGGATGCTGGCAAGGCCATGCTCACTATGGGATGGTAGCTCAGCTTGGGCGCTGGGGATACAGACTGCAGTAATTGCTTCTCATAATGATGCATTATGAGCAATTTTCCTAATCAGGCCATCAGGTGGAAATAATTAAACAAAATAATACAGCAGCACCTCAATTATGATTGCAAAAAGCAGTTCTGATATGCCCAGTGTATGATGAAGGAAAATAATTTTTGAGTTTTTATAATTATTTGTTATTCTCAATAAACCTAGATTGATCATTATCAATACACTGTGTCACAAGAAATACCCGAATAGACACTAGATCCAGATACTGGGGAGAGTGTACAATCACTGATATCTACAATACCTACTTCAGTGATCGATGATTAGGTTATTTCCTCACAGCCTTGCCAAGTAGCTACAATTAGCCTTATTTGTTGAGTGGGACAAGTAGGGAATGGAGAAAGAATTTGGCTCTAGGATGACCTTTTGAGACAGACCATCCTATCTTGAAAGATGGACATTTCCCCGCACAAGTGTGCTAGAAAGTTTTCCAATGTTGGAATCAATCAGTGATAGACAAATGGCAGGGCACAGACAAGATCTCTTCTTAGGCAGGAGGTGGGTGAGATTACCCCGGAATTATTCTTCTCTGGTTCTGAAGTTGGTGGCTGCAGTGTCAAGTGGTGTGGCACACCAGTGGACTTGCTCTGTAGCTGCCAAGCTGAATCCCCTTGGCTAAAATGAAAATCCCTTGAGCCCGCAGCTGCTCAAAGTGCAGCCTCTTGCTAGATGATTTATTAAATCCTTGCATTCTTTCAAATTCTCTAACGTTCTTTTGATTTAATTGGTATTATACATCAAACTAAACAACAAATTTCATAGTTTTACATTGTAGATTTAAGTCTGGGATCCATTCTGAGTGAAATTCTGTATAATCTTTACATCAAACCCTGGTGACACAAGTTTACTTGTATAACAAATCTGAACATGTACCTATGAACCTAAAAGTTTAAAATTAATAAATTAATGAATAATAAATACAGAATTAAAAAGCATACCTGTCAGAAGAAGGCGTGCAATTTTGGTGAAGACCCATTTCTTTGCCTGTGCATATCCTATTGCTCTGGCACCGTTCAATGGAAACAAGACTATCATCCCTTCTTTCACTTGCTTTTGAACCTTTGTCAAAAATCAGTTGAGCATATTTGTGTGGGTCTATTTCTGGGTTCTCTATTCTGTTTCAATGATCTCTATGTCTATCCTTTTGTCTATACAGACGGTGCCCATCCAATGGTTTGACTTATGAGTTTTGCACTTTACAATAGTGCAAAAGTGATACCCATTCAATAGAAACCAGACATTGAACTTTGATCTTTTCCCAGGCTAGTGATACGTGATATGATACTCATGATGGTGAGCAGCAGCAGGGTGCCACAGCTCCCAGTCAGCCATGAAATCAAGGAATACAACCAGGAGATATTCAACACATTATTACAAGATTGACTCGTGTTAGATGATTTTGCCCAACTGTAGGCTAACGTAGGCATTCTGAGGGTTTGAGGCAAGCCAAGTATGATGCTCGGTAGGTTAGGTGTGTTAAATACATTTTCGATTTAAGATATTTTCAGTTTAGAATGGGATTATCAGGACATAACCCTATCATACGTCAGGGAGCATCTGTACTGTGGAATATTTTTAAACACTTTTGTCCCAATGTAAAATGCCTCTGAATCAATTGTAATGATGTATTTCTTCATCTAAAAATAGTTTTATAACTCACAACTTACACAAAGATTAATTTGGAAAAGTTTTCTTTTGAGATGCTTAGTTTACACAAATTACACTCAAACAGTATTTTCTAGCTTAAGTGCCCCATCATAGTCCTTTGTGGGAAGAACTTAGAACTTCTCAAAACAAGGCTGAGCTGAATTCTCTCTGACCAGGCATTCAGCAGCTCTGGTTCATGCTGGCATCAAGTGGTGTGTGCATATACATTTAGATTAGGAAATCTGGTGCATACTTTTAACAGTCAAGGTAGATTCTTAACTTTCCACTGAGTTTGTCTCTTACTGACTCGGATGACAGAAAACAGACAACAGGGGTCTCACCCCAGACTGTGTGGCAGAACACCAGTGTTGCATGGGATATAAGGAGGGTTGTCAGGAACAACTATTGAACTTGCAGGACCCAGTGCAAAGTGAAACTGGGCATCCCTCATTGAAAACATGGTTAAGAATTTCAAGACAAAAACAGCGGCACCCTAAGCCAAGCACTGGGTCCTTTAAGAGCGCAGTCCTTTGTGCTGACAGAGTTCCTGCATGCATGAAGCCGGCTTTGAAGTCTGTTTCTTGCTGAAACAATTAGAACTTAGATTTTATTACCTCAGTACCCACCAGGGTGTTTAATAAGTTACTGTCAATTTGGGGTTTCTGGGAAGGGCCTATACTGTTTTCCAAAAGGATTTGGTTCTGTATGTGAGTTCTGGCTGCAATTTGGGAAAGAGCATCGTACACTTTTTGCAGATATGCCATGCACCTATAATAAGATGTGGTCACTGAAAACACAGGAAGTAGATCACATTTGACTAAAAAGGCCGGAATTTACTTTCAGGATTCCTGAAAAGGATCAAAATCAGGAATGTAAAATTAAATGATTATTTTGACGGATAATCTATAGGCGGCTTTCTTCAGAAGGGGTGTGGGCAGGCTCCATGGCATGTTCACTGTTTTGGTCCTGCTCAGGTCTATTTTCAAGCAAGGGGAGACCTGTGGTGGGAACTTCCATTCTAAGAATCACAAAGGGGATTCAAGAACCTAAGCTAGGGGCTGCACCAAGGTGTCCACAGAGTCACAGAGGAAATAGTACTACTAACAATAGTAATAATGACAGCCAAGCTTCACCAAGCCCCTACCATGGGGCAAGCATGAAGATTCCCAAGAGCAATCACGTAATCTTAGTGAAAACCCTGTGAGGCCAGCTTGATGATTATCTCTATTTTGCAAGGGAGGCACTGAGGAACAGAGGGGTTAAATAACTTACTTAAGTTCACACACCTAAAATAAAAAGCTGGCCAGGTATGCAGGCTCACGCTTGTAATCCCAGGACTTTGGGAGGCCGAGGCGGGCAGATCAGCTGAGGTCAGGAGTTCGAGACCAGTATGACCAACACGGTGAAACCCCCTCTCTACTAAAAATACAAAAATTAGCCGGGCATGTTGGTGGGCACCTATAATCCTAGCTACTTGGGAGGCTGAGGCAGGAGAATCACTTAACACTTGAACCCAGGAGGCGGAGGTTGCAGTGAGCCATGATTGTGCCACTGTACTCCAGCATGAGTGACAAGAGTGAAACTCAACTCTATTTCAAAAAAAAAAAAGAAAGAAAGAAAGAAAATAAAAGAAAGAAAGAAAGGAAAAGAGGAAGAAGAGCCAGAACTGGAGCCCTAGCAGTCGGGCCCTTGAGGCCAAGCTCTCGGACTTGGCCTGCGGCAATATTCATCGCATAGCCTCACGGGTCTCAGTCTGACCTGATGTCCTGCCCTGTATTGATCTTGAAGCTGCCTTCTTGCTCCCCTATCTCTATGGTAACACCAGCATCTGATTATAACGAAGTTTCTGGCAGTAGCAGCAGGCCCAGGACGAGGAGTCTGGGGACACAGCATCGAATCTGCCATAGACTGTGTGACCTTGAGGATGCCACTTGTCATTGAGCTTAAAGTGAAGGGGATGAGATAATTTTTGAGACTCTTTTCAACACTAAGGTCCACTATCCTAATTTAATGATCGAACTCAATAAAATAGAGTTTGTGATATTGTCCAAACCAAATCAGTCTAAAATATAAAGTCCATAGATGCAAAGGTCATGTGTTATGCTAATCTTGTTGTCTTGGAGGGCTAGAACAGTTCCTGGTATGCAGCAGGCTCTCAAGTAATTACTGGGTTGACGAAGGAATGAATGAGTGGTGAGTGAAGTAGTTAAATAAATGAGAAAGTGTAATAATCTGACACAGAGCACACGAACATTATACACTTCTGTAAACCTTGTAAACCATGGCACCAAATTGAATCTTGCAACCATAGCATGGCCTTGGCCAACCTCAAGGTCGAAGATCTCATCAACATTTCATTGTTGGACCTATCATTGCTTGCAGTACGCACTCATGAGCAACTTCCACACAGTGTCTCTGAGTGAAAGCTGTCATGTTGGCCTGAGAAAAAGGTTTCTTTTGATGCTAGCAACATAAGGAATGAGGACTGATTGAGGTGACTTATTTTTGGTCTCCTAAATGAGTGTGTCTTCTGGCACCTTTTGAAAAATGCCAGAAGACATTTCTTTCCTACCTTTCATCTCTCACGAGGCACTGTCACATACATGCTGAGAGCGTGGTTGCTGGAGCTGGGTTCACTGCTTTCACCCTACACACTCCAGGGGGTGCCAAGCAAACTGCCAACATCAGCATCTTAGATGTATATAGTTTATGACTTTTTTTTCCTGGAAGGTGGCCATAGAGTGGCATGTTCTTAAAAAAGCAGTATATTTCAATAATTTTTCAGCAGGTGAAAATGAGGTATTGTGAAGCAGAAATACCCTTTTCTATTGCACCATTGTCATACGTACAAGCAACGCCCCCATCTATCACCCATCAGCTGTTTATATTTAGGCAAATTGCTGAACCTCTCTGGGTCCTAGTTTACTCATTTCCAAAATGGGAATATTAATATTACCTTCTGTACCATGGAGCTGTAGTGAGGATTAAAGGGGAAACTAGTCATAAAGCAGCTATGATAGTTCCTGAAAATAGTACTCAATAAATTAGTTATTATTAGTTGTAATAATACTCAATAAATTAATTGTACTCAATAAATTAGTTATTATTATGTACACAGGCAAAACAGAACTTAGATCACCTTTGAAAGATATATGTGCAAAAATGTTATTCCAGGGCAGATCAGGCCTGGAGCCCACTGCTCAGTTATTAATACAAGGAATTAGAGTAAAGTCAGAAAATCAAGTTAAAGGTAGAACAGATTTAAGAAACATAGTTCTTTAAAGGCAAGACTTGCAATACTTCAGATGTTTAAACAGAAAGAACTCAGCACTGAGTACTTAGGAAGCATGTTGTGGGACCTCAGACAGAAATGGCTGAGATCTGAGTCTGTGCATACATCGGAGCTACCTTGCCATGCTAAAGCCCAACCTTTCCTTCTGCATTAGTCTGTTTATATGCTGCTGATAAAGACATACTCAAGACTGGGGAAAAAAGTGGTTTAATTTGCTCATAGTTCCACATGGCTGGGGAGGCCTCACAATTATGGTGGAAGGCAAGGAGGAGCAAGTCATGTCTTACATAGATGGCAGCAAGCAAAGAGAGCTTGTGCAGGGAAACTTCCCCTTATTAAAACACCAGATCTCATGAGACTTAGTCACTATCACAAGAACGGCATGGGAAAGACCTGCCCCCATGATTCAATTATCTCCCACCAGGTCCCTTCCACCACACATGGGAATTCAAGATGAGATTTGGGTGGGGACACAGCCAAACCTTATCATGCTCTGTACCCCATCCCAATGCTCTGTGCCTCAGTCCAACTCAGGGAGGATCACTGTCCTCAACACTTACCTCTCCTGTGTGGCTGAGTCCTTACAGAAGGGGTCCTATTTACAAATCCTTCAGGGTCTTCTCTGATGAGCTAATAACAGAAGCCAAGAGGAGAGAGGCCCTGAAACTCGCACTGGGAAGGAGGCCTGTCCAGTATTGTCTAAGAAGGGGCTTCGATATTTACACTTACTCCCTGTGACATTGTGGGTCCCCAGCAACTGCCACCTCATTCCCAAGCTTATACCTTAGGAAATACCGGTGGGATAAGCATTAATAAAATAGATGTTTTGTTTAAGGAAAACTCTATTAAATATGGAGGAAAAAAGTATTTTGTGACTGTAAAGCAACCTGGGGTCTTCTGAATAATATAAGTTGTAGGGACATGTATCTGTATGTTAGTGATATCAGTAATGATGTCAGTAGCCGTGGTGAGATAGCATGTGGGTAATCAGCATCCTTTGAACCTTTGACTCATTTTTCAACCTAGTGGCAGTTCTCCAGGGAGACACATGGAAGGAAGCAGTATAGAGGGGAGGGTAATCGCAACTGTTAAAGCTATAAAGTCCAAAGGCCGAAGTCTGAGTCTTGGCTGTGTGTGAAACTAAGCAACGTAGCCTCAGTGTTACCCATATGCCAGGACCTACCAAATGAGGTGGCTGAGTGGATGGAATGAGTTGACATGTGTAAACTGAACAGCCCTTAGAGAATGTGTCAGCTATTCCTATTATTAATAGGGTTATCAGCCGTGTTATTAGACTGGACTACCTGGAACTCTGAGGACACTTTTCTGATGGCTGGGGTCTGCATTGGATGCAGGCTGTGGGACCTATTCAGCCCTTCTTTCGCTCAACCCCAGGCTTACTCAGTAGGATCTTCAGTTTCTACCAGTGTGTGGGCAAGAAATGGTAAACCCTGAGGCAAGCACATAGGAATATAAAGGACATGGGAGTGTTAGTCTCTGAGTACTAGGTAGATCAGATGTAGACCCCATAGCCCATGTTCCAAGAAGGAGGAAGTGCCAGGGCCATCTTTCTTTAGAGCTGACCAAGGAGGACCTGACCCAAGAAGACAGAGCCTCATTGTTTATTTACCCTGAAAGTCACCCCTCAACTCCATCCTGTATTATTCTTGCCGGCCTTTCCCTTGGTCTAGCTCCCTGGAGGCAAAATGAGCGTAGAGCCCTAACCATGCGAGAGTTCTCATGTGCCTCTAACAAGTAGGATTATTCATTGTGACTTAATTATCCAAGATATAGGCATTTGTCTTTTTTTTTTTCAGTTTTGTTTTGGTACCAAAGACAATAGATGCTAAATATTACATACTATGGTAAGGGTTAAGGAAATAATAGCAAATCCCTCATTATAAATTCATGAAACCATTTATCCTTCAAATTGGCTACTTCTTCTCCTACTTCTCCTGAGCATCTTTTTGCCAGAATCATCAATGAACTTCTGGTTCCAAACATAGATCATTTCCTTCCTTTGCCTAAAAGATATTAATGAACGTTAGGATAAAATCTAAACTCCTTGACCTGCCCTACCAAGCCCTGGGTGAACCCCAGACCTATTTCTCTGGTTCTTCCTTAGCTCACTGGGTTTCTGTGCATGCATCTTTTCCCATCTACTCAATGACCAATGCCATCTGCTCAGGACCCTTGCACTGTGGGACCCACGATGGAATCATTTCTGAGTGTGTTGGCAACTCATCTCCATTCCCTCCTCATGCTTCCACCCTTCCATTGCCCTCTCTCATTGCACTGTTTATTTTGCTTTCAAAACATTTCGTACAATCTGTAAGAAATGCACTTGTTTACTTAACTAATCTTCATCTTCTCCTCTAGATTGTAGATCCAGAGGGCAGAGGTTATGAGACAAACAACTCCATCAGAGAGGGTGTATTCAAAGAAACCAAAAATACTTGCTCAAAGAATGAGTTGCCATAAAAATATGTTGCTTGGTATAGAAAATGATTAATCATATATTGTTGAATAAAAGAGTACATTATAAAATGTTAGGTACTGTACAATTCTTTTTAAGTATATACATGTCAGATATCTGCCATAGAACTTATATATACATTTATATGCATATGTGTAGAGAAAAGTCTGGATGTTGAGATCGAAATGGTCACAGTACCCATCTTAGTGCAGCAGCATCAGAGTGATTTTTGTCAGATTTACTAATCTGTTCCTGCTACTTTTAATTTTAAACATGTACTACTAATGTATTTAATATTTTACAAAAAGAATATGATACAAATTAAGACCCCCGAGTTAATTTTTTATTAATGTCTAGACTCTCCAACTGGAATATGTACCCTTTAATGAAGGAAATGATACAGGATGCATCTGTGAACCCCGTCGTCTTCCCCGGTACATGTGTTCATATGTGTGCATGTGTGAGTAGGCATGAAACAAAAGCATACAAAATAGCAGGAGAGAGAGCGTAATTCTTCCTGTTATAAACTGCTAGATGGTAAATTACTGAGATGCAGATATCACCACTATAGATTTCTTACTAATTTCCTTTGCTATGTTTGCTCTCACACCTGTGTGTCACATCATGTTATATCATCTCATGTGAGTGACCGGAAGGCTATGTGGCACTTCTGAGTATTGGCTAATTTATGTAATTCACTTAATCAACTTCTTTTACCAGCATGAAATACTAACACATTCTAAAATAAAAGTCTTAAACAAGGTTTTAATTAACATTTGTATTGCTATGAGCATGTTCTACATAATGTACCCTACTTGGTAGATGCATTTATGCTGCAGTAGAGTGTCAATAAAGACGCTGAAATCCTTCTTTATTTCGGCAGTATTTCGTGTCTCGCAGAACTGTAACATCTCCTAATTAAAGAGAATGCTCATATGGCTTCATTGTGAGTTAAAGAGTTGAAACTACAGATGGATTACAGGATTCCATTCATGGTGGTCTGTGTTCCCGTCTGTGCTCCTGCCGGGGAAGCCAGGTTTCCACAGTTCCACTCCTGATGACTGAGTTATTTCATGATCAAAATAAAATCTAGGTTTATATCATTACTTGTTATGTCCAGTGGGAATTTGACATATTTTTAAATAGTAAATTCACATTAGCAATCTATTAGTTTTCATTTGGGTCAATGTAATTTCACTGGTGATGTTTTAAGAAAGGAAACATGATGTCCTCATAACAAACACTAGGAGATGTAAGACGGGTCCTGTATTCTCTGCTTTACATCATTCCTACAGTTGTCCTGATGACAAGTGACACGAACATGAAATATTTTAAAGTTTTAATTATTCTATCAGATTTAGAGCAGCTCTCATCAAGTTTGCATTCCTATCCACTTTACAAAGTTGACAAACAGGCATTTATGTCAAGCTTATGTTCTGGCTGTGAACCTAGTATTTTCACCGAGAATTTAGAAGAAAGTAGGTGAAGGAGAAACCCTTAAGTACCCTAATCTTATGCAAAATGGGGATTTTCTTAAGACAGGAAATGATACAATAATAGAGAAAAACTGCTGCTTTTGCTTTTCTTTTCTCTCTTATCTTTTCAGTATTAATAGGGGCTACCCTTTGCTTTCTTGTCTGTGAAATATTCTAAAACATGTGCAAGGGAGGATTCATAACTAAAACTGGAGACTCAGGATACTAGATTGTGGTCAATCTATCATTTTAGCTACCCTTTGCTACCCCCTGAGGGCATGAAGTGTTGATTTTAGACTCCAACATGTAACTGGAAGCCAAGGTCATGATAGCGGAATGTCTGGAACAGAGGTTTTACGTGTTCTTGTGTGGCTTGGCTTGCCGCTGGCACTACTGTAATCTGCCTAAGAAGAGAAATCCCCACATACTTACTAGTATAAGGGAGAAGAGAATCAAATAGAGCCAATCTGGTTCCTGGAGACAAGCCCAGCCTAACCCATTTGAGCTCAGCCAATATCCAGCTACCTGGCAATTCTATGAGCAAGAGAAATAGATGTTTTTGGATTTAGATAGATGCTTTTGTCATCTATCTATTTGTTATACTGCATTACTGCAGTAATGGCTGACATAGTCTAATACATACATATTCTAATAAATATTCTCTTTTTAAAAACTGGGGCATAGCATAAAATATTTACAGAATGAATAAGAACTGACACAATCATCTGGGCCTTATCCTTTTATTTGGTAGCTGAGAACACTGAGGCCCATGATGTTGTAACTTGCTCCAAAGTAGAGAAGAGGAGATAGGATCAAGGTCTTCTGATGTTCAGTGACTGTTCACATTTAACAATGGCAGACTACATAGGATGGTGGGATCTGTGATGTATGCTGGATGGTGCCATCCACCTCCTTTCCCTACGTGTGCCTCACTCACTGTCCATCCCACATTCTTCCTTCCTATCTCAAAGCTTCCCTGTCACTGACCTATGTTTGCCCTATATTGTCTGTGCTTTCTGTTTAGTCCATTTGGGCTGCTATAATGAAATATGGTTCTGGAGGCTGGGGAGTCTAAGAAAAAGACCCCAGGAGATTGTGTGTCTGGTGAGGGCATATTTTCTGCTTCCAAGATGGTACTTTCTGCTTGTATCCTCACATGGTGGAAGAGACAAGGCAACCTTTTCAACATCTGCTATAAGGGCACTAATTCTATTCATGAGAGTGGAGTTATCATGATTTAATCGCTTCCCAAGGCTCTATCTCTTAATATTATCACTTTGGGTATTAGGTTCCAACATACAAATTCTGGGGTGACACCAGCTTTCAGATCACAGCACCTCAGAAGCTTTAACTGCGTGCTGGCCTCTGGGCTGTGAGATGATTCAGTTCACTCTGGGATAATGCAACGCTGGTGATGTTCTGTTGGACACTGGTGACTTAAGTGAGTGGTCTCTTTAAATCACATTCTGTTTCTATTTGTTTGTTTTATTATCCCAAATCACTTTCCAAATCTCAGATTGGCAGGAAATCCTAATTAAACCCTTTGGGGTATCTCAGCTATGAAGCCTGTAGTTGATCACGTGTTATCATTACTTAGCTAATTTCATATTTGAATAGAGTTTACAATTTAGTGTAAAAGTCCGTTTTTATGCCTCCTTTTGCCCATCAACTCACTTTCAGGAAATAAGGGAAAACATAAAATGAAATATCTGGCACACAAGGTCACAGATAAAATCAGCTACCCTCAGAATGGCCTCTGAAAATCCAGTTAGGATTTAGATTTAAGATTGGTTCTTTCCAGATTCCAGTTAACTGAACCCTTGCTCTGAAAAATCTTCATCTCCGTCAGCAAACCTTCACTACACAGTAACTATAGAAATCTGCAACTAAGACTATATAACATTCTTGATCTTCTTTGAAAGAGAAGCATATTCTTGTTTTCCCTAATGACTTGGATTTTCCAGTTCACATCGAATGCAAATAATAAGACTCTATTACCTTCAATGCAAGGACCTTTAATTAGTCTAGGAAACTGGTTTCTGTATTGGAAAAATACATACATATCTGTTAAGATGAAAAATTTCTTAATGAGGGATCAACTTGCCTGTATATTAGAGCTTTAGTAAAATGCTCTTGGCTTTGGAAACAAAGGTTAAAGAGGATACTTTAGCTTTATATTCTTATGTGGGAACTTACTACCTGACAGACACTGAGAAGTGGTGCCAAGAATATCTAAAAGCTATTTAAGTTTGAATGGTAATTTAGGTTTATTAAAACCTAGTTATTTAGGGCTAATGCCACTGTTTACAGTGCTCCTGAAAGATTATTCCATAGTCCAGATAATGGATATTGACACTGAAAAGTAAATACAACATCTAGAAGACTTTTTCCAATGTTATCTTCTAAAATTGTTATGGCAGAGGACCCTGAG
Source organism: Leontopithecus rosalia (assembly GCA_028533165.1). NCBI lineage: Eukaryota > Metazoa > Chordata > Mammalia > Primates > Cebidae > Leontopithecus > Leontopithecus rosalia. The sequence continues at coordinate 53,672,629 of CM052665.1, forward strand.
TGGGCTGGTGCCTGCTGGATGGAGCCCTCCCCCGGCCCCTGCTCCATGAACCTTCCTCCAGCCAGAACACTTTTTCCTTCAATGTGCCACTGTGTGTTCCCTTGTATGTCTCCCCATCTAGGTGCCAACTCTTGGAAGGAGCAGGAGGAAGGCAGGGGCTGCTTACATATCCATGATCCCCTGTTGATGTGGGTGGGTGAACATGCTCAGGTGAATGAACACCTGCCAGATGGCTAGGTGGAAAATTAACAATCCCTTTCTGGGGCTGCTGGCCACCATGAGAAACTGGCCTTTCTCCCCATTTCTGTCTGTCAAAGCAGGAAAAATTGTGTTCTGGCAGGAGTGTGGGTAAACTCAGGGGTTGTTCTAGAGACAGCGGCATCTAGATACAGAAGGTAGGTGGGGGAGGGTGGGCACAGCTCATCAGACACTGCCCAGAAGGTCACATGGGAAGGCACCAGACAAAGGGAGCATGAACACACTACCCAGCCATGGAAGTCAGAGCATGGCTGAACCATGTGACCTTCACCATACACCCCAAATCTAAGTGCATATGATTCCAGAGTCTGGAAAATGCCTATGTCCAAGAAGTCACACAAATCTTACTTTCACCAAGAACACATCTCAGCATGCCCCTCCTCTGAGTGTGTTTGATGATCCTGGCTCAGGTGGGTATAAGAAGTTGTTGGTTGGTCAGGCCCAACCTGGCTGGCTGGAGATGATATTTGAAGGACATTATGGGAGATCAGAGGGAGTGAGACACAGGGTAGGGTCTCAGACAGACACGATCAGCATCTTTATTCAGGGACAAGCTGGGCTGTCAGTGAATGAAGCAGTCAGGCTATTCGCCCTCATGGAGCTTAGCATCTACTCAGGGACACTGTACATAAACATGCAATCCCATAAGTTATTATACAACTAAAGATCAGGATAGTAGCAAGGGAGGATGATGGGTTAGAGTTGTCAGAGAGGCAATTCTCTAAGAGACCAGATGGGCAGATGGAGGGGTTGGTTAGACAAAGGAGGCAGTGGGGAAGAGACAGAGCCACTGACAAAGAATCTGAAGGAAGAAGCCGAAGAGTTTGGGGACCTGAAGTTAGCCTGGGTGGCTGGCACTGAGAGAGCAAGATGTGAGGTTCCGGGGAAGGGGGCTTCAAACGCAGCCAGGACAAACCGTGGAGATGTGAGGATTCAGTGAGGAATCCTGGTTTATCCTTAAACAGAGGAGGTGCCTAGTATAATTTGCTCTTGAGCATACTACAAGGCTACAAAAACCAAAAGAGCATGGTTCTGTTACAAACACAGATACATACACCAATGCAACAGAATAGAGAGCCTGGAAACAGTCACACATCTGCAACCACCTCATCTATGACAAATTTGACAAAAACAACTAATGGGGAAAGAACTCCCTAGTCAATAAATGGTGCTGGGAAAACTGGCTAGCTATAGGCAGAAGATTGAAATCGGACCCCTACCTCTCACTTACGGTGGGTTAAAGACTTAAATGTTAACCTGAAAATTATAAAAACCCTTGAAGAAACCCTAGTAAATCTTTGCCTAGTAAAGGCAAAGATTTTATGATAAAGATACAAAAAGCAATTGTAATAAAAGCAAACATTGACAAATGGGACTAATTAAACTAAAGAGCAAAGAAACTATCAGCAGAGTAAACAGAAGACCTACAGAATAGGAAAGAGAACACATTTGGAAACTCTGCATTCGATAAAGAGCTAATACTCAAAATCTATAAGGAACGTAACAAGCAAAAAACAATCACATTAAAAAGTAGGCAAAGGACATGAACACTTTTCAAAAGTAGACATACATGTGGCCGAGAAGCGTATGAAAAAATGCTCAACATCAC
>CM052665.1:53674595-53682095 GCA_028533165.1 Leontopithecus rosalia
CTTGAGGCATTAATACTTCTGTGGAGAATAGGGGACATTAATACTACTGGTGAGGTATTAATAAGACTGGGAACTTGAGGTATTAATACTTCTGTGGAGAATAGGGGACATTAATACTACTGGTGAGGTATTAATAAGACTGGGAACTTGAGGTATTAATACTTCTGTGGAGAATAGGGAACATTAATACTACTGGTGAGTCTGCCGGGTGCCCTCCTGCCCGGTCACTTTCTTGTTTTCCTGTATTGTGCTTATTCTGTCACCCTCTGGCAGAGACAGTGTGGAATGCAGATAAGATCCATTCCCTAGCAGCAAAGGGGTCACTGTAGGGAACTCGCTAATGAGCATGTATTCCTCAGGGTGGAGGATTTACTCATCAGGCTAACACTGGGCATGTAGGTGAATGAAATGCTAATCCTTACAGTCTCATACCCAAGCAGGGGCTGCAGCATGGAAGGTGGAGACTGCTCCGTGAGCATCACAGCACCTAACAACTGACAATTTCCTTCCAAAAGCCCTATTACTCATTTGGTTGCAAAATGTCTAGGGTAAGTAAAGACAGTGAACAAATTAAATATATTTATTTTATTTTTCACAGACCTCTGAAGTATTTATTCTTTACTGAGTACCAATACTGTTCTGTGTACTTTAAAACATTTTTTTTGAGACAGAGTCTCACTCTGTTGAGTGACACAATGGAGTGCAATGGGGTGATCTCGGCTCACTGCAACCTCCACCTCCCGGGTTCAAGCGATTCTCCTGCCTCAGCTTCCTGAGCAGCTGGGACTACAGGTGCCTGCCACCATACCCAGCTAATTTTTGTATTTTTAGTAGAGATGGGGTTTCACCATGTTGGTGAGGCTGGTCTCGAACTCCTGACTTCGTGATTTGCCCGCCTTGGCTTCCCAAAGTTCTGGACTTACAGGTATGAGCCACCATGCCTGGCCTGCTAAAGAGCATTTTTGATCAATTAGATTTTTATTCCTACAGTTGTTAGAATATTAGCCTAATAAAATTAAGCATTTCTTGCATATCTTGAATAAAATTCAATATGAAGGCCACTTCCTTTAATAGGTCAACATGGAAATCAATTACATTTTCTAATCTGTTTATTCTGTGTGATAATTAATTCTATACATCAACTTGACTGGCTAAGGGATGCCCAGATAGCTGGTGCAACATTATTTCTGGGTGTGTCCGTGAAGTGAGGGTGTTTCTGGAAGAAATCAGCATTTAAATTAGTAGGCTGAGTAAACGAGATAGCCCTCAGTAGGCATACACCATCTAATCCATTGAAGGCCCCAACAGAACAAAAAAGTAGAAGGGCAAATTCATTTTCTCTTCTTGAACTGGAACATTTATCTTCTCCTGCTTTGGACATCAGAGCACCTGGTTCTATGACCTTTGGATTCCAGAACTTACACCAGTAGCCCTTCAGCTTTCAAGCATTTAACCTTGGACTGGGGATTACACCACTGAGTCTCCTGGTTCTCAAATCTTGAGACTCAGGGTAAATTACACCAACAGCTTTCCTGGTTCAGCCAGCAGGGAAAGGATCATGGGATTGCTTGACCTCCCTAAGAATGTGAATCACTATGCAGAACAAATATATTTATTGAGCGAGTGAGCTACCTGCCTGCCTGCCTGCCTGCCTGCCTACCTACCTACCTACCTACCTACCTACCTACCTACCTACCTACCCACCTATCTACTTACTTACTTACTTACTTTATCTAATCTACTGGCTCGCTGATTTTTCTGGAGTCCTTTGACTAATATACCCTGTGAACATAAAATCTGTTTCTTTTGTTCTTAGGCGTGTATTCTCACAAAATCAACTCGAAAATATAATTATGACAGTTTTGTCTCAGAATGAAGGTGGAGAATGCTAAATCTTGTTCATACATATTTTGTTTTCCTATTGCTGCTATAACAACCTACCACAAACTTAGTGGTTTAAAACAACATGCATTTATACCTTATACTTTCGGTGGTAAAGGTTGAACTTGAGTCTCACTGAACTAAATGAAGGTAGGCAGGACTGCATTTATTCAGAAGCCTCTGAAAAGAAAATTATTATTATTATTCCTTTTCTAGCTTTCAGAGGCTGTCAGAATTTCTTGGCTTCTGGCCCTTTCTCCATGCTCAAGTTCAGCACCACGGAATCTCTCTGGCCATCTTCGGTAGTCCTGCCTCCCTCTTTCTACATCTGAGAGAGGGCTTCGGCTTTTTAGGATGCACCTGGATAATAGAGGATAAACTCTCCACCTCAAGATCATTTAATTGCAACCGCACCCTTACTTCGCTTTTGCCTCCGAATGTGACATGTCACGAGTTTTGGGAATTAGGATGTAGGCATCTTGGTAGGGAGCATCATTCTATCACAATATTTTTATATACATGACTATTTCCCAAGAAGACTCCTCACTACCTATAAGAACTGTACATCCCACAGTGTGAAACTGTAAATGTGTTACACTAATCTGTAACCTATTTTCAAAAGTAAAAGATGAAAAATAAAATATCAAGTTAATACATTCACTTTTTAGAAATCAAAATAAACTTGCATCTGCCACAGATGTTCACATGTGACAAAAAAAGTGATTGCAGGCCGGGCTCACACCTGTAATCCCAGTACTTTGGGACACCAAGGCGGGCGGATCATAAGGTCAGGAGTTCGAGACCAGCCTGACCAACATGGTGAAACCCCGTCTCTACTAAAAATACAAAAATTAGCCGGGCATGGTGGTGGGTGCTTGTAATCCCAGCTACTCAGGAGGTTGAGGCAGGAGAATCACTTCAACCCAGGAGGTGGAGGTTGCAGTGAGCCAAGATCGTGCCACTGCACTCTAGCCTGGGTGTCAGAGCAAGACTCTATCTCAAAAAAAAAAAGTCATTTCAGAAGTCATCTACGATGCATTGTCTAATGCTATATTCTAAACAGTAATCAAGCAAATATTTTAAAATCTAGTTTTGCTGCATCATATGACTTATGCCTATGTTCTTCTGGTGACAGTTTTTGAGTTTTTGTTGAAGACACAAAGGCATGAAAACTTTGAGCCAAGGTCATCCGCAGAGCTAACATCTATGTATATTTTTTCCTATCTAAACTTCTTCAAAATTCCTTTGATGAAACAGTCTTAAATTTCTTAATAAAGATTAGGCATATCTTATCTCATAGGACTTTTCACAATTATATTAATATATTTGATTTAAGCCTAGTTTCAATTAATTCTGTACATTATAATACTTGATAGCCAAATTCATAATATGTAAACCAATTAAAATATTTCTTCAAAGGCAGAAATTAGATATATTAAGTTTGATTTTTGTGTTTCTTTTAAGTTCTGCCTTGTGATACAAGGGAGACAACCTCAATGAAATGTTCAGTGACTTTTCTTCATATATGTCAACACAGACATCAACATGCAGTGAAAGTCTTAGAAGGTTCTACAGGAAATGGTTAACAAGTTACTCTGGTACTCTTTTTTTAAAAAAATTCTTTTTCACATCATGGTACTATAGCACCTTTATAAAACAAACTAAACAACATAATGTAAAATAATATATCTGAAGATTCCTGCTTGCTTTGATACCGGGTAAACCCACAGAACAAACCACTTTTAGTTTGCTGAAAAGGCTGTCAAGTACAGAATTTTTAAACGTTTTAGTCCTGACACTTGAAAATGGATCCCAAATGTTTTTGATGTACCACTGTTTGCCTTCAAGTTCTGGCCACAATCTTATTAATTCATTCACAACTACATGAAACTTAGGACTTTGCTTTTGGTAATGAAAAAAAATATTATTTACCTAGAAATGCAAGCTTAATGGCCTTGGAAAAAATATTTACAGGGATAAAGCCCTTGATTTAGGATTCATGGACAATGTCTTCAAAACATTTGCCCATATTCAGAAATACAATTCGCTTGCAAATGTTCAACATTTTATCTTCCATAGGTATTAAGTTTATCTAAGCCATCAGGGCTCACACGGTCTATGCTGTTTATGATTGTTATTGAATGTACTGAGACTTTACCAAAGGTAAGTTTTGTTGTCGCTGCTTTCGAATGACAGACATCACTCTATCTCTGAAAGGAAATGTTTAGGAAACTTCTTACTAAGGAATTCATAAGTAAAATTTCTAGTAATGATTGAACAGTACTGTTTGTTTCTTTTTTAGATCTTAGGATCTCAATATTATTTTATAAATGTGTGAATCTCTACAGGTCACCTACCCTCCTGCTCAAGATGTGTTCTATTGGTAGGCATTCTGGTCAGTTGGCTGGACCATTCTGGGATGGATGAAAGTCCATATGCCTTTTCCCCCAAGACCAGGTCTACAAATAAACATGCATGTGCTCCCCACGGCTCCTTGGAGCTGGGGACAGAAAGGCCAAAGATTTCTGAGATGTTTAGCAAGTCATCTCTGGGCATTCAGTCCCATCCTCCAGAGGTTCTGTCCCATTGAAATTTGGATCTCCTGTTGATGGCTGAGGTTAAGTTGTTCAGACTCCAAAGGGTCACAGTGTAAGAGAAGGTCAGTCTCCAGCATTTATAAAAAAAGAGCAGGTGGAATTTTAATAAAAGGAGAGTACTTACTATTACAGCCCAGCTCCCCATGGCAGTTTCTACAGGCTTAGACATCCCTTCCCTTTGAATGAAACATAAATCTTTATAAAATTAGTGGGGCTGCTTTAATAGTCATGAAAGGTAACAGACTTAAGGTAGTAGAGGAATTTCCACATCAAACTCATGAGATAATTGAGTGTTTCTTGGTTTTGTATCCACGTGATGTATTCATAAGAATCCTACATAAGTATGTGTGAGGCTTGTATCATGCCATATTAAGTCTGCACCAGGTATATATAGCTGTCAGCATAAATTAAATTAAAAGTGCTTTCTCAATTGTATCAAACATCCATGTGGCAAAGCACAGCAATGATAGTAATTTAGCCACAACTGTTTAGAGAACACATGGTGGACTGCACGAAAGTGTACGAATAAATCACATAACTAGGGTTAGAATTTCAGAGTAGCTGCAAGATGTATGCATTCCAGAAACTATCTAGATCATTAATATAAATGCAATACCTAAGTGTTCCATTATTGGAACGCTAAGCATGTGGGAGTTATTTATATCCTATTGTTCAAGGACATTACCAAAATCTGATTTTTCAGTCATGCAAAAATTCATGATAGACAGTAAGGTCCCTCAACAGTCAGTGCTGCTGCTGAAAGATTCCAGTTGATCACCTACCTAGTACCATGAAGTACTGATAGGCCCCTCAACCAAGTAAATTAAAAAAATTTTTGTCTCGAATTTTTTTATCCGTATTTAAAAATCAAGATGATTAAATATGGAGAAAAATACAGAACACTGTATAGATACATACTATATATAGTATATATAGATACAGAGCACTATATAATATCTATAATACTTTATACATACTATGTATGCACTATATTACACTTACACACACACACACACACACACACACACACACACACACACACACACACGTGTATCCTGGAGGTATCCTGAAAAATACTCTAACTTGTGAAATAAAAAACTGAGTATTGAAATCTGATTTCTGAACAATTACACCTTTTACAAGCTGGCTCAGGAAATGTGTGCATATGGACACAAAGAAGTTTATGATGTTTAGTGAAGTTTAAAGAGTGATATCGCATATGCAATTCTTTTTTCACTTGTAAACATTTTTATATGGAAAGTTTAGTCCCAATAGTTACTCTAATAACTTATTAACATTATACAAAGTATAAAATATATTACCTGCCTATTAGTATTGAGCAAAATTTTATATTCTATTTTCATAGAGCATAAATTTAGCACTCATGCTCCAGCAAGCAGGACAATACTAGATAATGGGATATCGATGTGTGTGAGCATTCCCTACCAGTAGAAAAAAAAAAACTCAAAATGTCAGAATTTTGTTTCTTTCTCTTTTTTTAGTGCATGATGTAAACCATGCTCTATCAAGGCTCATACTTGGGAATATAGCTGCAAAGATCTGATCTAGGATTTGTGCCAAGTGTTATATTCTATACAGGAAAATTGGGAAATCTGTAAAATTCTGGCTGGGGCTGAAATTAGCAGTTTATGCTTCAGTTGTTGAATTAGACATAATTAGGCAATTCCATATTAAGTTCAGAACAACATTTAAAAGGAGTTTGGATATTTCCAGTCTTTCTTTTCCTGCAGCTAGACAGAAACGTGGCTGCCTCTCTGGTTCCTGAATTTTAAAGATTGTGTGTCTGTATGTGTGTGTGTGTGTGTGTGTGTGTGTGTATGCATATGCATATGATATCTGTGTATGTCTATATATACATGCAAACACATATAAGTAATATCACACACTTATATGAATTATTGCATAAAATCAAGCTTAGTATGTAACCTTTTTATCTGCTTTCTGACCTTATAGGATTAATATGTGATAAGTACATTGCCTTATCTCTTTCAGAATGTATTCTCTCTTGAGAAGATAAGGTTGGAGAGATCTACTGAAAAAGCCATGCACAGTCCTGTCATACTGTCTTAGTGTGACATAAAATTCCATGGTATGTCACACTAGGAAAGGTCACACTGACAAGCTGACAGCTGCAATCCTGACAGAATCTGCACTAGGATTGGCAAATGACTTTATGTCCTCAATGCACAAAATGCCTGCAACCACAAAATGTATGTTTTCCTTGGCATTTTCAAAACCCCCCTAGAAAGCTTCCATTGCCCTCAACCATTTTCCAGTCATCCTTGGGGACCACTGCCCATGTGTTCATCCAGTACCTTAGGAGGATGACCCCATCATCCATCTGAGAATTGTTTGGTACTAATGCCAATCAAGATTTGCTGCTGTTGATGATGACAAGAGATAAAGAAAAGTAGAACATCAAAGGTGCTACAACTTTTACGATCGAAGAGATAATATTCAATTAAAAAACATTTATACAGCAACTTGAAATGGTTGAGGCACTGAGGTTACATAAAGCACAGACAGTCCTTGTCCTCCTGTAAAATTATTCTAACTAAAAAGATCAAGAGATGAACTAAAAACTCACTAACAAGACTAAAGAGGAAGGGTGTTGGTCCTTGAATCAGCAAAGGGATCAACTGAGTAACTGAAGAAGGAACATGTCCGTGGCTGGGACTATGTCTGGCACATGAAACTATTCTACTCTCCGGCCAGGTGCGGTGGCTCAAGCCTGTAATCCCAGCACTTTGGGAGGCCGAGGCGGGTGGATCACGAGGTCAAGAGATCGAGACCATCCTGGTCAACATGGTGAAACCCCGTCTCTACTAAAGATACAAAAAATTCGCTGGGCATGGTGGCATGTGCCTGTAATCCCAGCTACTCGGGAGGCTGAGGCAGGAGAATTGCCTGAACCCAGGAGGCAGAGGTTGCCGTGAGCCGAGATCGCGCCATTGCACTCCAGCCTGAGTGACAAGAGCAAAACTCCATCTCAAAAAAAAAA
>CM052665.1:53687095-53714337 GCA_028533165.1 Leontopithecus rosalia
CTCAGACAAAAATATGGGAAATTTTGTTTTATACAGTCTATGATAGAAAAGATCTCAGTATGATACAAAATTATAATTCCATAAACAATTAGAAATTTAACCACATAAAAAATATTTTTTTACAGCAAAATCAAAAAGTAAACAAGGTGGGAAAATTCTTTGTAATTTAGATCACAGAAAATAGATCTTTCCTTGAATTGTGAGTAAATACTATTAATTATTCATTAAAGAAAAATATCAGCCACCCAAAAGAATTATGGATGAGGGACATAAATGGCTAGTTAATTGAAAAGGAAATGTGATTGCTAAGAAATGTATGAAAAGAGGCTGGATTCCTTCAAAAGAGAGGTGCAAATCAAAAACATGAAATGCTGTTCTCAGCTGTCAGAATGGCAAAAATAAGAACGCTGGATGACATGAATCAGCCAAAGATATATGGAAATACACATTCTCACAGTACTGATGGAAATGAAAATGGATAAAAGATATACAGAGACAAATTTGGCAATATCTATCAAACGTTTAAAATGTATATAACCTTTGATTCAGAAGGCTCATTTCTAGGAATTTATACAGGTATACAGGTGCATATGCAAACTTATTGCTTTCTACAACTATCAGTTACAGCCCTGTTCATAGTTGCAAAAGAATTAAATACAAAATATTAATCAATAAAGGACTAGCTAAGTAAATGAAGTATATTCATAAAATAGAAACAATTCAGCTGTTTAAAAGAGAGAAAAAGCTAACATGAATTAAAGTATTATTCAGATAGTCATAATACTTTACTACTTCTGCAAATAAATTATATATTTGCATATGCTTATACATGCACAGAGTAGCTCTGAAAAAATACCCGAGAAGCTGGTAACGGTGTTTGCCTATGAAATGAGGAACTGTGACTACAGGCAGAAACTCTTAATACAATTGCAAATGATGAACATCATAACATTTTCTAAAATCCCTTTACCAGAACCAGGTACACATACACATGATTAATACTCACATTATGTAGCCCTACCACAAATACTGTGAGGTAGGTACTTTACTTCCCTGGGTTTTAGCAGTTTAGAGAAGTTAAATAACCTGCTCCAAGTAACCCAGCTCTGAGAGGTAGAATTGATTTCATACCCAAGCATTTCAGCTCTGGGGTCTGGAGGGAGGCAGTTGTGATGGGTAGAATAATGTCCCAATCCCCCCACAAATATGTTTGCATCCCAATCTGCAGAACCTGTGAATATGTTAGGTTTCATGGCAAAGGGAAATTAATGTTGCTCATCAGCTGACCTTAATGCAGGGAGATTAGCCTGGATTATCCAGGTGGGTCCAAGGTAATCATGAGTTCTTAAAAGTGGAAGCAAGTGTCAGAGTGGGTGATGTAAGAAAGACTTGAACAGCCATGGCTGGCTTTGCAGAGAGAAGGGACTGAGGGATTGTGAGCCAAGAGTTGCAGGCTGTCTCAAAAAGCTGGGAGACCCAAGCAAAACTGCTCTAGAGCCCCCAGAAAGGAACCTAGCCTTGCCAATACCTTGATTTTAGACCATTGAGACCATTTAATCCACTGGACTTCTGAAATCCACTATAGTAAGACAATAACTTTGTCTTAAGTCACTTAGGTGTGTGTTAATCCATTAGAGTGGCAGCAGCAGCAGGAAATGAATATGGCAGAGAACAGAAGAATAACCACAGGAAGATAAGAGAGGCAGTAGGGAGCAGATGGGCTTTTAAATCCACATCTCTCCTCTTGGAACTCCTTCCTGCAAGTTCAGATAACAGAATTTCATGCAGGGACTATAGGAGATCCCAGCCATACCACCTACAAACAGGAACCCAAGAATACTTCTATCAGAGCCTGGCACAGTGGCTTTCATGATGTGGCACCAAGAGCAGTAGCAGAAATGTCACCTGAGAATGGGTTAGCAAATCAAATTCTTGGACCCATCTTCTGACACCTGGAATCTAAAACGCAGAGCCATGGCTGACACTGGTTGGATGAGCCCTCCAAGTAAGTCTGATGTGATGCATGCCTAAGAACCACTGGCTTAATGGAGCTTTTGGTTTAGACTGAGCAGGGCATCCAAAATGTTACTGCACATTGGAATCACTTGGGGACCTTTTAAGAATCCTCACATCTTGGTTGCACCCAAGGCCCATGGAATTAGAATGCTTAGGTAGGGGAGGTAGCAATAAAGATCCCCAAGTGAATCATAGGCATAATAATTTGAAAGCACTGGTTTAGAACAATAGTTCTCAGTCTTGATACATTGAAACCACTCAGGGCTGATTAAAATGTACAGATACCTGGGTTCCACCCCTAGGTGATCTAATTGGTTGATTTACAGCCTGAGCACCAGGAGTCTGAACAATCCCTAGGTGATTCTAATGCGCCCCTAAGGGGAAAGCCTGAGCAGAATTCCCACTTGCAGCCCTTCATGGGGATTAGGTGCCATGTGGTAGACAGGGGCCAGGAGAAGGGTCATTCCCAAACTCCACTCATTTCTGAAAAGTCAACTGATACTCAACTTTGCAAAGCAGAGATGTTGAACTCATTTTTATTTCATATAGTTCCAAGAATTTTCAAGAGTTCCTGTATTGTATCACTGCAATTGTTGCTACTATTTCCTCTTTGACATACTTTCTGCTATAAAGAGTACTAAGTTGAACCATCTGAAATTGCTTGATTGGTCCACATTTGACATCTAAAACAGCAATTTCACATTATTCAGCCTAGACATGAGCACTGTGATATACTTCCTTAGGGTAGCAAAATGATGACATTGAGGAGCTCATTGTTATTACACACCTACTAGATAATGGCTTGCAAGCAAGGAGTTTTCTGGGAATTTCTAAAACGTACTTAAAAAAAAACCCCAAATGCCTAGTTTAAATCGCATGTGGTGATCTGGACATAGCTGAACATCCGCTAACAACTATGCCCAGTGCCCTGACATTCTTCTGTCCATCTCAATCAGCATCAGAAATGCAAGGCTCGCTGCTCAGGCAGAGGCCACCCCGTATTGCACTGAATATCTGCTCATTTGTCCAATCACCAATTCCTTTCTCAGTTCTTCCAGTGTGTTCTCTGAAACTCCCCTTCAAGATCAGCAGCAAAGACCCCATTTTCTCCAGGTCTTAACTGAAACTTGGGCATCCTCTATAGAGGTCAAACTCACCCCATCCTTTGCTGCTTTTCTTCCTGCCCTTCATCAGGACCAGATAATCAGAAGGCCCATCCTTGGTCCCCATGTTGGCTTTCAAATCACAGATTGGCACCGCCCATCCACGTGCAGTTCCAGACTCCTGCTCCTTGGAGGCTGGTGCCAGAAGCTTGCACCATCGTTAACATCTGTTTCCAGCCTCTGTGGCAACCCTGAGCTCCATTATTTGTCTTTTCGTCCCTAGACATCCATCCTGCAACTGTTGACCTCATCTCGGACTTCACTAGAAAGCACCTCTGAAGGTGAGCGCCTCCTTTTCTGGAATTCCTCTCTTTTCTTGGCTTCCAGGACAACCCCCCTCTGACCTCTCACCTGACACAATGCCCACCACTGCTCGTTCTGCTTTGACATCTCATCCTTCCCCCTCAAACATTGACTAGAGATTCTCAGGCCTCTTCCTGGACCATCTGCACACTCCTTCCTGAGGTAACCATGTCAATTTTCATGATTTTACCATATACATATGAATTTCTCCCACATTTCTCCCTTCGAAGTCCCTCTTTTGAACTCCAAAGCTGACTGCTTCCTTCACATCTTTACGAAGTTTCTCTGAATGCCTTTGAGGCTTCAGGACTCTTCTGGCCACATCAATGAAAGTAAATAAGTAAATCCCTTCCCACGGGGATCTTCCTTTCGAGGGAGGAGTAGGGAGCAGTGGAACAGGGAGATTGACAAACTCAAACCATCAAACAAACAAAAAAAACAATAAACAAGATAAATAAACTAGGCAGCATGCTAGAAAGTGATGAGCACAATGGGGAAAATAGAGAGCAGGCTCAGAGGAAGGCAGAAACTGTTCAGACTCTTAAACGTAAGATTCCCAGAGGTGAGCCTTGGTTCATGACTCTCTCACTCTAGAACCCCCATACACACAAAGACGTTGCTTCTCATTCTATCTACAAGGGCTGCCCAAGCAAAAAGAAAGCAGGAGTCCTTGTGATTCTTCAGTTTTCCTCACTCACAACATCAGGGTACTCCTGTCCATCCCACTTCCAAAATATATCCAATTTCTAACCACTTTTCTCCATCTTTGAAAGAGCCACCCTGTTTAGTCCCAAGTTCATCTGGGTTCCCTACATCTGTTCCTGTTCCTTCACTAATTCATTCTCCCCAGAACCATCTTTCAGCCATGTAAATAAAATTGTTTTCCTCTGCTTAAAATGTTTTAAAATGGCTCCTCCGCACTAACATAAGATCCCAACTCCCTTCATGTACATATAAGATCTTACAAGATCTGGCATCAGGGTGCCTCTTCCATACCCTTTCACTCCAATCTGTCCATCATTACTTGGCTTGGGATGTGTTGTTTTTTCAATGCTTCTCAGCCTCCTTTGCACCTGCTTTTCTCTCTCCCCACAATGCTCTTATTCCAGTTCTTCTCATGGCAGCTCTTTCTCTTTCTTCAGATCTGAGCTTAAATGTCTCCCCAAAGCTCTTTTTTTAAACATTTGATATCGAACTGCATGAGAAAAGGTACCTTCAATGATGAGTAAACTGAGGCGCGCAAGTGGGTTAAATCACCTGTTCAAATGGATCCAGATCAACTACAGAAACTATGTTCCTTAAAAATAATAGATGAGCCCTTCATCTCATTTCCTCCAGAGCACCGTTGTCCAACCCATGTCGGGCAGGCCACACATGGCCCGGGTTGGCTTTGAATGTGGCCCAAAACTAACGTGTAAACTTTCTCAAAATGAGACATTTTTGCAATTTTTTTTAGTTCATCAGCTATTATTAGCATATTTTATGGGTGGCCCAAGACAATTCTTCTTCTTCCAATGTTCCCCAGGGAAGCCAAAATATTGGACACTCCTGTTCTAGAGAATTAAATTATGTTCTCTCTCCAAATGCCGTTACAGCTAACGCTTAAGATACTTGAGAAAGCAACAATGACCCCTTGTTCTGACAACTTGTTTGATTATAAACACATTTGGTAAAAAAAATATTTTCAGCAAGGTTGTCAAATCTTCAGATGTTTGTTTTTTTAAGGCATAGACAAGAGGATCATATCCTTGCTGTTTTGGGTGACAGAATCATGCTTGCAAAAATCTCAGAAAGACTGTGAAACATGCAGATGTGGTCACAAGGAGTGCAATATAAATGGAATTGTTGTTCAGAAAGAAATGCCAGCATCCCACAGACATATGTGTAGTCCCATCTGTGATTCTAAATTCATTGCTTATGAACAACTAAGGAGTTGCTGGAGATCAGAAGCCATCTCTTCTTTTATCCTTTCAGAAGTAAGGCAGTATGCAGCTTGGATGTATCTACCCTCCTGGAACCTGAGACAAATGACATTCGCTCCTGTCTAGACCCAACACTTCTCATGCCAATCCCTCTTTTCATTCCTGAAACTCTGATTTAAAGAGACAGGCTCTAAGGCCATTAGCAGTTCCTACGTGGCGGCTGACTATTGATTCACAGAGCCCCAAGGTTACAGCATGGGAAGAGACCATGTACTTTAGACCCAAGCTTGAAAGTCTGGATCCCCTCCAAGGCAATTCTGACAAGTGGGTTTCCATCTCCCTGCTTGAGTACTCACAGTGATGGGCAGCTCACTACTTACCTGGGCAACTTTTAAAAATACAGTTTTTAATAATGATTTATTTCTTATATGGACTTATCACTGTTTTTTTTTTTTTCAGCTTCTGTGTCTCCCTGCACTGTCCAGGTAAGGAGTGTGATCCTATGACAAAGACTCCCTTCCGACTGCTGACACACAGGAACAGCTAACACACCTCCTACGTTTTTCTCCAGTTTAAAGGCCCTCACTTCATTTAGGGTGACATGCTCTACATTTCTATGGGACTACCTCCAAGGGCTTTTGCATTGCTGAGAGTGGACAACAAGGTTCCAAGGATACTGTGGCTTCTTCTGGACCAAACATATGAATTTGATTTTTGCTGGTTTCCAAAAACAGTTACTGAGTTGAACTTAGCTGTCACTTTCAAAATGTACATTGTTTTCCTAAAGCATTCACATTTGTCTGTCTTGTTTATTTCACTTTGTTCATCTGTTCATTACTTTTCAAAGCCTATATTTGCAAGAAGTTTAAAATCACTAGATCTTGAGAATCTAGAATATAAGCCAAAAATATACGTCTGTATCCAAAGACACTTTGGCCACCAGAGGGCTCCCAGATTTTGATCATGATTACTTTAACTGTATTTAAACAATCAAGACAATTAAGTGGATTTATAGAAACAATAATCAAATTTAAATACAAGCTGCCTGACACAAACATATATCACAAAATTTTTAGAAACAATCGTATTTGCCTTTTCCTCCTAATTCCAACAAACTATCTTCTTAAACACTATGCACATACACATACAATGATTTAGTCCCTACATATATCTTCTTAAACACATGCTATGCGCGCGCACACACACGCGCACACACACACACACGATTTAATCTACGAAATAATTCGTCTTGATCTTTGTAAACACATTTAAATGTTTTATGACGTCTATATCTGCAGTTTTCAAATAACTATTTTGTGTGAAAGAATAAGTGCTCTATTTTCAGAAAACTATAGCTTTCTAGAAGTATATATTTAGAAGTAGGAATGATGGCATAAAATTAATTTGTATATAAAACTGATTAAAAGGCCAGGCATGGTGGCTTATGCCTGTAATCCCAGTACTTTGGGATGCTGAGGTGGGCGGATCATGAGGTCAGGAGATCGAGATCATCCTGGCCATAGTGAAACTCTGTCTCTACTAAAATACAAATTTAGCTGGGCACGGCAGTGTCCAGCTACTCAGGAAGCTGAGGCAAGTGAATCACTTGAATCTGGGAGACAGAGGTTGCAGTGAACCAAGATTGCAGCACTGCACTCCAGCTTGGCTGCAGAGCAAGCCTCAGGCTCAAAAAAAAATAAGATAAAAAAAAAGCTTAATGTCAGAAAGTGTAAGAGAAAATCAACACTTTTATACATACTTTCCAGAAATGAAACTTAATTTGATATTATTGGAGGGTAATTTCTTAAAATATGGAATACTGTACAATGTACATTAATTTATAATAAGCAGTAACTTATCTAAGAATTGATTAAATAAAAATACACGAATGTTAGAATTTTATCAGCAATTTAAAACAACAGTAAAAGTAAAGGGAAAATAAATCTTGGGACCCCAAATCACTAAGCCAAAAGGACAGAAAAAGCTGGGAACTATATCAGGTGAACCTGCCTCCTATTTTATTCCAAAATAAGACAGCTACACAGATTTAAAAACAAAACGAACAAACAAACAAAACCCACATAGCTCCCTCACAATTTGTCCACTAGGAAATTCCCTGTGGACCCCAAGATCTTTATCCAAACATAGTTCTGTTGCATTTCACCCTGACAATATAAATTGACAGCTGTCTTCACAGGTCGGGGACAAAGGACAGAACTCAATCATTCCTCTCTTCATCTGAGACAAATGCATATCTGATTTGCTTCCTCCGCCCTATGTTTATTTCATCTATGTAAAAACTCAGATTCACTGAAATTTACATTTTTCTTTCTCTTTCCCCAGTATCTGCCCTTTTTCCTTTAAATCCTGAAACCCTCAAAATCATATTTGGAGAATGGCACAGGCCTGTCACCTCGGTGCACATCCTAATTCAGCTGAGACCTGTCTGAGATATTTTTTGGTTTGCAACAAGAAACTACTTAATTTTATAGCAGAGAGAGAGAGAGAGAGAGAGAGAGAGAGAGAAGGAAGAGGAGGAGGGAGAAGAGAAAGAAAGAGAGAGAGAGAGGGAGAGAGAGAGAGAAGGAAGAGGAGGAGGGCGAAGAGAAAGAAAGAGAAATATACTATTCCAGAGACTTGTAGTACTTCAGGGTTACTATGAAATGTCCATGAACTCAAGCTCAACAATCTGAAGTTAGGGAGTGGATTGAAAAGCAGCCAGTATGCACACAGGATTGGGGAGGGGGAGGCCCCAAAGTCTTTGAGGTTTGGAGAGAGGCAGGGCTGAAAAGGAGGGGTTTCCTGAAATCCTGGGTCCCCGTGCCCTGCCTGGACATTCAGGTCATTATGCCTCCTCCAGAAACATCTCAAGAGCCTAAGGGGTTTATTCTCTGACTAAGCTGAAACAGAGTACTGGATATTTAGAGTGTAGATATTTTCTAAAGGTTAATATATAAGAACCAAACATCAAAAATTTCTGGAATGTCAAAAAGAACAAGATTTGTACAATAAAAATAATAAAGAATTGTTTTGAATTATCTGCATCCAGAAGGTCTACCATTTGAACAGCAGGAGTTCCAATGGGAGAGAAGGGTGGAAAGAGTGGGAATGGAATTATCCACAAAGAAATACAGGGAAATCACCCTGCCTTGCCGGGGCAGCAGTGTTTGCACTCCAAGATCCCACTCAGTGACCATCACACTACAGGCAGACACATCTTCATAACGTTATGGGACTTCAGGAATAAAGAGAATGACCTCAACATTACCCACCCTAAAGGAGAAAGTGAACTCACACCCAAAGATAAGCAATCAGAGCTACACCAACCCTGGCTGCTAAAAGACAGTGGAGAAAGTATTTCCTTTGTAATTAAAAAAATTCTAAGATAAAAATTCTTTCCAAACTTATATTATTTATTCAAACATAAGTTATTAAAAATCTACTTCTCAAGCATCCTTTCTCAGAAATGATGGAGGGTATCTCCCACTGAAAGAGGAAGAAGGAATGCAGAGGATTCAGGAAATAGGGAATCCAGCAGAGGGGAGAGGCAAAAAGAATACTTAAGGTGGCAGCCCCTTCAGATTGGAGACTGGTTGAGGGGGTTCCTCGAGCTTTTTCTGCTGGAAAAACAACCTAGAACTAATGAATTCTCCCACAGAGTTGAACATGTGGAAAATCATTCTGTGCTTTGAAGTGTGGAAATCTTAGCCATTTAAAGCAAAAAGGCAAAATGTAATAATAGCACACAGAAAATCTTGGCTTGACACTTAATATTTAAAATTTCTGAACCATCGTAAAATGAAGTGGATAGATACATGAATAAGATTGAAAACAATTAGATACCGAAACTATAGTTAAAAAATAATGAACCAGATGTGGTGGCTTACATCTGTAATCCCAGCGCTTTGGAAGGCCAAGACAGGCAGATCACAAGGTGGATGGATAAGGAGCTTAGGAGTTTGAGACCAGCTCGGCCAATATGGTGAAACTCCATCCCTACTAAAAATACAAAAATTAGCTGGGTGTGGTGGCACATTTCTGTAATCCTAGCTACTCAGGAGGCTGAGGCAGGAAAATTGCTTGAACCCAGGAGGCAGAGGTTGTAGTGAGCCGAGACTGCACCACTGCACTCCAGCCTGGGTGACAGAGTGAGACTGTCTCAAAATAATAATAATAATAATAATAATGAGAGTGAGCACCTCTAGGGAGGGAAATGGGGAATGCATTCTCGCTTTTTTATTGTTATAATTTTTTATAACCATATGACATCAAAGTTATTTGCATGTAGTGTTTGACTAAAAAAACAATGAGGCACATGTACTCCATGGAAACTATAATAGGTTCAGTGGGAAAAAAGGGTTTTAGAATAATGTAATTCCATATATTGTCACAGGAAAATAATAGGAGAAATCTATTCCAACATGTTTTAATGTTCATCTCTGGGCATAGAATTACAGGGCCTCTTACACCTTTACCATTTCTGTTTTCTGAATATAGCACATCTATCACTTTTTAACCTCAACAAACCACAATGATATAATTTATGTTATAATTAATATAACATAATCAAATTGCTGTGTTTTATTTATTGCAAGTTTAGATGCAAAAGAAAAAATATCTCACCTAGTATAATACACAAAGCTTTTCAACCAGGATTCAGTAACTATGACTAAAACCAAGAGTTCTATGAGGTCATTAATGTTATGTGTCTGCCTTAGAGAAAAAAGCCTTGGATCCTGAAATGTATGCCATGGAAACATGGTAGGCTTATGATAACATCATGCCAAAGCCACCTGTGCCATTTGCTGCCTCCCTCATTGGAGCAAGATTTGCTTATGTGAGGCTGTCTGAGAGCCTGGGAGATTTCTATGCCCTACTCTCCAGTGCCTTCAACTGAACGGCATTTTGAGATCAACACTAAGCTTACTCTTGGTCATGCGCCTGAAGTTTTTGTTTGTTTGATTTTTGAGACAAGGTCTGTTCTATCATCCACCTGAAGTGCAAAGTGATTGACAGTTCCCTGCAGCCTTGACCTCCCCAGCTCAAAAGATCCTCCTACCTTAGCCTCCCAAGAAGCTTGGACTATAGGTTTGCACCACCATGTCTGGCTAATCTTTGCATTTTTTGTAGAGAGAGCATTTCGCCATGTTGCCTAGGCTGGTCTTGAACTCCTGGGCTCAAGGGATCCTCCTGCCTGGACCTTCCAAAGTGCTGGGATTATAAGTGTGAGCCACCTCACCTGGCCATTTTTAAAAATTGCTGTTGTTAAGGCTAACAAAGAACTTGGAATCTCGATTCAGTTGCCTTGGAATGCCACATACAAGACACGATCATAAATTATTTTTGTTTTGCCTAACAACTTTCTTTTTATTACAGACATTTTCACGGTTTTTTGTGGGTTTTCCTCCCTTGACTCTGGCTGTCATACTCAATTTTCTCTAGCCATTTCTTTACTGGCATTTTCTCCCTTTAATGCATCAGAGGGGATAAAACATAAGTGGTAAAAATGGTAACTTTCTTTCTCTGAGGTTTAACATAACCGACGTGAACTTCAAGCAATTAGCCACAAATTATCTCATCACTTGAGTGCTTTCCTTCTAAAGTTCTGACCAAACATGCAGGAAAACTCTGTTCGTGTCTCAGAGAAATGTGCTTATGTCAACTCTAAGAAATCACATTAGGGAAGCGAGCAGGGAAGGTAGACTTCCAGGTAGAGGTCTTTGGGGCCACTCCTTTATTTCCCAACTAACGGGATCTATGCCTCCAGCTACTACAGCTAGGTAGTGGCAGGGCAGGAAACAGATCTTAGGTGTAGTGATTTTTAACCCCTCGCATTTTAAAGCAACAGCAACTGACTATGCATGAAACAGTACCAGGATTTAATAATGCAATCCTCCACAACAACCTGATCAGCTGGCTAATTTTTTTTCTTACTTTATTGCTAGAGAAACTGAGGCAACAGAGTGTAAACCACCTGCCCGAGGACATGCAGCTGGGAAGTTCTGGAGCCAGCACTTGCTCCCAAGTAGCCTGGCTTCATAATCCCAGGCAGCTATTACATATGCTCTGACTTAGGAGTGGCCTGCACCACCATTTTATCAGTGGAGAGAGCAAACAGGAACAGAGATTTTCTAAACACCATGTTACCTGCCCAATGACAGCTGTCCAGAGCTCAGCTAACTAATCCTCCTCTCTTTGTGGCAGTTTTAGTTCTATTACATCACTTGAATGTGTCAATGAAATGAGCATGTGTCTGTCCATAAATATGGTGAATGTGGACACTTCACTCATCAGTGCTTAGATTCAGAACAGATGACATCACATTTTAATATACGTGTTCTGGAGAAGATGGCTGTAAATTATCTTCATATTGAATCAAATTTTAAATTCACTAAGAATTATTTAAAGCAATTCTGAAGTAAATCTTTAAACCTAAAGAATACACTTTTAGGAAATAACAATATTTTAATCTATTATATATAAATTCTAATTTTTCTAATTTTAAACACTTACATGGAGATATATATGTATCTTGTTGTATTGGATATATTGTTCCCTAAATGGGGAGAAATATAATAAAACTTCATTTTCCAAATGATGTTATTTTGGACTTGTAATGACCAAAATCACTGTAGGAGCTCAGAACTTTAAGGTGATATTGCAGATAGTTCAAAATTAAACGCATGGACAGTTGATTTGGTTTGTTTCCCTCGTGTTTCTGTTTTGCAGGAGGGGTTTCTTTGATAAGTTTGTGTTTAAACGTTGTCTATTTTTTAAAAAAAATGACCTCGTACTCATTTCTCAGAGCAATTATCTGAGCTGTCTCCCACTCTGTTCTGTTCTAGAATAACTCTCCCGATATGCATGTGTGATGCAGAAACAGGGTGCCGGTTAATGCCCATCACTGTGTGGAGAGAAATAAGACGAGAAAGTGCATTTCTCCGTGCCAAGGAGCACAAATACAGCTGTGCACTTGATACTTTTGTTGCTAAGGTCATATGGGTCAGCCCGCTCAGTGGGCTACAAACCCACTTCCCTGGCAAAGCAAACGGTCCATATGGGGCATGGATTTATTTGAGCAGAAGTATCCATGTTGTTCTGGGGGAGTAAAGGGGCTGTTCACCAACAGGCAGAGACCTTTCTAAAAAGCAGCCATGGCAACTCAGTTTACCTGCCAGCAAGGATTGTGCCAGCCACAGCTAGGTAATGGCTGTGAACTTTTTAAAAATGAAAGAAAAGCAGAATAAATGGCAAAAGCAGAATGCCCTACAGGCACAGAGAGTGGCACATTCATTTTGGACCAAGAGGTGGTTAAGCTTATGTTAACACCTACAGTTTGAATAGACTCAGACAAATACTGGAATTCATTATGAAGCCTACTGGGAATCCATCAGTGAAACAGGCGGTCACTAAATCAAGAAGGGCTGAGAAGCCATCTGACAACCACGGCCAACCTAATGGCTGCCATGCTTTCCAATATGATAGATGGTGGATGCCAACCCCTTAGGTAATGGCCTGGTGTTAACGTCAGCACAAATATGACCACAACTGAGGGCTCTGAAGTTGGGCAGCGGGCATCTACCAGGTGGGTCATATGTGTTATATGACTGTACATATACAACTCTTTTCAGTTTGTTATGGGTTGCGTCATGTCCCTTAAAAATTCATGTTGAAGTCCCAACCCCTGGTACCTCGGGTTGCAGCTGTATTTGGAGACAGGGCCTTTAAAGGGGTGATGAAGGCAAAATGAGGTCATCAAAATGAACCCTAATCCAGTATGGCTGGTGTCACTGGAGGAAGCAGAAGCGAGAACACAGACACACACGGAGGATAATCGTGTTAGGACACAGAGAGGAGGAGCCATCTACAGCAGCCTTGGAAGGAACCACTCTGCTGACAGCTTCATCTTCGACGTAGAGCCCCCCAAACTACAAGAAAACAAATGATTGCTGTTCAGACCCCCAGTGGATGGCCCACAGCCATTTGTTCTCTCCGGCTTTGTTGTGGAGTACTAACGCATGAGTGCAGATGATCATCAAAACAAAGGCACAGGCTGGGTGTAGCGGCTCACGCCTGTAATCCCAGCACTTTGGGAGGCCAAGGTAGGCAGATCACCTGAGGTTGGGAGTTCATAACCAGCCTGGCCAACATGGTGAAACCCCATCTCTACTAAAAATACAAAAGTCAGCCCAGTGTGGTGGCAGGCGCCTGTAATCTCAGCTACTCTAGAGGCTGAGGCAGGAGAATCACGTGAACCTGGGAGATGTACGTTGCAGTAAACTGAGATCACAACACTGCACTTCAGCCTGGGGAATAGAGAGAGATTCCATCTCAAAACAACAACAACAACAACAACAACAACAACAAACAACAACAACAATAACAAAGGTACATACAGTCCTGGAAGAATACAGAAAATTGTCCAAGGATCCCTCAGCATGCTCCTTTACAGCACATAATCTAATTGTTTTTTTTTCTTTTATCGTAAGGAACACTTTTCTTTGTCCATCAAGAATCTTAACAAGAATTGTAAACAAACCCATAAAATAGCTAAAAATGGAGCAGCAGCCGCGAGAGCTGCTGCCCTCCCCTTCCACCCTGAGCCAGAACAGCCCCTGGGGCTCCAGTAGAGTAGCGTTTGAAAAATGCCACTTCCATTCTGGTATCTCACAAAGATCTAATATGTCAGCAAATCACCTCAGGTTTGCACATTATCATTAATCACAGGCATCACAGGGGATGGCAGCATCCCCCAGACATAATAAATAATGGTGACCTCAAGGTTTGTGCAGGCAAGCGGGTGTGTTCTGCCTGGGAAGGGCACTCCGTGTCCATTAGAGACAGATGGGAATGTTGCTCTTGACTCGTCCTCTGAGGGTTTCCACTATGAGATCCCCCAAGGAAGCGCTGCTGGCTCAGAGGCCCAGTGCAGGTGGATCCACACCTGGGCACCTAGGCTAGCAACTTTCCACAAAGCTCTGCAGGCTCTCAGGACTTCCAAAGATTGGCATCTCTCCAGGGAAACAAAAGTCCATCATCCCAGTCAGTAGACTTGCTGTTGCCTCAGCCACCCTGGATGCTGAAGCTGAAGAGAACTTAAGGTTTTCAGAAGTTTCTCCAGCCGGCAAGGTGCTCCG
This sequence comes from Leontopithecus rosalia, assembly GCA_028533165.1. Classification (NCBI taxonomy): domain Eukaryota; kingdom Metazoa; phylum Chordata; class Mammalia; order Primates; family Cebidae; genus Leontopithecus; species Leontopithecus rosalia. The sequence goes on from CM052665.1 coordinate 53,701,637, forward strand.
TGCTCCTCCTTCAGCCTGTCATGTATAATTCATGACAGGTTTTCATTTCTTTGGTTCTGAAGGTGCATTAGCACTTCAGCTGGCTCCTCTGGGTCACTATTGGGTTTATTCCATGTTTCAGCCTTCAAAATCTGCTTTCCTTTCGTCTTGGCATTCAGACCAGTGCCCTTCAGAAGGACATGAGGGTGGCACATCTTCCATGGCTGGACTCCGCCCGCCTGACTGGCCCAGCAAGATCACTGCTGGTGTGAAACTTGTCATTAGGTGTGGCAGGGAGGCTCCTCCTAGAACTGGACTGGGGCCCCCTTCATCATAATTGTAGATTAGAGTCAGGGGCTCTTTGTGTGACTTTCGTCCTGGCCTTGTTATGATTTCAATTGTGTTTTCCTCAGTGACATGATCAATGTGTTCTTTCATGAAAGTGCTGACTTTTGCATACAAAATGTTCGGCCCGACTGGGAACAGTGTCTCATGCCTGTAATCTCAGCACATTGGGAGGCCAAGGTGGGCGGATCAGGAGGTAAGAGTTCACGACTGGCCTGACCAACATGGTGAAACCCCGTCTCTACTAAAAATACAAAAATTAGCTGGGTGTGGCCCACACATGTAATCCCAGCTACTCAGGAGGCTGAGGCAGGAGAACCGCTTGAACCCGGAGGCAGACGTTGCAGTGAGCCGAGACCGTGCCTTTGCACTCCAGCCTGGGTGACAGAGTGAGACTCATCTCAGCAACAACCACAACAACAAAACAAAAAAACCAAAACCCAAAAAAACCAGTCAACCTGTTTCATTTGAATAGTTTCAAGTTTCTTTTGCGTGTAAGTTGGTATTTCATTCATTTTTGGTTTTGTAGGGTATTCACACTACTGATCAGGTTATCTAATCCTATTAGGCTTTTTTCATCCACGTGTTCCATCTTTGGGTGGGTGCCTTGCTCCCATGCTGTACTAAGGACCTCATCCAGAAAGGGGCTATGCCAGAAACGTCCTTGTATTTCTATAGGGGGTCCCCATTTGGAAGCCCTTGGTGAAGGTATGTCGATAATTTTAGGGAGATACCGTGGTATGAGAAAGGGCAGTCAACTCTGAATTTGAACCACAACTCAGCCATTCATCACGGATGTGAACTTGGACCATTTCTTAACTTCTCTGAGCCTCTGTTTAGAGGCTAACATTACCCATTGCGTTGTTATGAGGCTTTAATTTTTAGATAATATTAATATGCACATGCTGCATGCAAAATGCACAGCTAAGTGCCTGGCATATAGTAATCAATTTATCGTAATATTGGTGATGATAGTGACAATCACAAACATTTAATAAGAGGTATTTAAAATAGAGTTTGCTCACAATCTTAGCAGCTAAAGTGTTTGTGATCTTAACTAAACAATGAGCTTCTGGTGCTTAAGGTGAATACATCAATATGATCAATCCAATTAATCATGAACTTCCAAAAACACTTGAGTGTAAATTCAGAGGGAGTAGGAAAAATGTTTACTTTTTCACCTCAGTCCTGTAACCCTAATTTTGCAAGCAAAGACCTGATAAAAATAATGTTTATTTTAAAATTTAAGATACAAATAAGTATATTTCATTGCATGACATTTGGAATATTTGGAAGAGCTCAAAGAAGCAAACAAAAGTGACATACTTCCTGAAAAGTACTTAAGGCAGACTGCAGTCAGCCACATGCATTTAGGATCTCAATGTGGAAAACTTGAAAATATGTTTTAATTTATTTAAAAATTTTCAAAATATGTATGCTCAAATCTCATTCATACAATATTCACAAATAAAGAGGACTATGAATTATTTTTCACTAAATAGTCTAGAAAAATAAAACCACCTTTCTGTTTGCCATAGAAAATCAGAAATCGATCTAACAAAAGGTAAGAACCGGGGGAAAAAAAGCAAAAGAAGTGGGAAAAAGGAGACACCATGCTTAACAGAAAAAAAGGAGAAAGTTAAAACAACGATAATGAAAAAAATAAACCGTATTTTTTAAAAAAGTCTTTTCTATAATAGAAATTTGCAATTTCTCAGATGTTCAGTACTGAAGTTCAAAAGGATGTATAAATTTCCGTTGATGACCGTGAGTCACCCACAGTGATTTCCATCATACGTGCTTACACCCTCTCCAGACAACCTACCCATTAAAATAGCATAAAAAAACTTGGTAAGTTTCATTTTTTTATCTTTTGGAAGAAAGCAATAAAACCCATTCTACTTGAGGTACTGAATTACAGTGCTTATCAACACTCAGAGGTCTGCTTTTCATTTAAACACAAATTTGTAATTATTTTAGAATATTTTTTAAGTTATATATTTAAAATCCAAGCATGCATTTTCATTTAAATTGTTAACATTTTATTCAGTATTTTGAAAGAGAAAATACTGACATTTTCTCTGTTGACATTTTTTCTGCCTTACTTTAAAAAAAAACTTGTCAGTAAAGTGTAATATACTGAGAGAAGAGTACGTTTAAGTGAATACCCCAGTTGAACTATCATCAACTGATCCCACCCATGTAGCCCACATTTAGGTAGAGAAAAATAATTACCAGCACCCCTGAGCCCCTCCGCCATGCTTCTTTGTAGACATTACTCTTCTTCCAAAGGCAGCCAGTGTCTTCATTTCTAACAGGATAGCTTCATTTTGCCTGTTTTGGAACTTCATATACATAGAACAACACAGAAGATAGTCTCTCATGCCTGTCTCTCTTCCTTCAACATTAGCTTTGCGAGATTTATCCACATGGTTGTGTATAGTTTTTGACTGTTTACTCTCATTTCTTAGCGGTATAATGTTGAGTTAACATAACTCCATTTATCTGTTTAGCTGTTTGAGGGAATCTGCATAGTGTCTTGATTGGAAATTTTATTAAATGTTATGAAAAGTGCTGCCAAGAACACCGCATATACCTGTGTGTACCTGTGAACCTGTAGTACCTATGGACATAGGTAAATATGTTTTCTTTACGGGACATAGCTGGGAGTGGAATGGCTTTGCCATAGGGTAGGCATAGAACCAGCTTTTAAAAAGATTGATCATGTTCCAAAGTGATTGTATTTGCCTTATTTTCTAGCACCAAATAAAATACCAAATTGTAAAAATGTTACATTGTACTAAAATTATGGCCACTTTTTGTTACATATAATCTTCAAAATATATAGAACATCCTAAAAAATCCTCTCTTGGGCAATAGGGAAGATTTTTAATTTCAGGTGTTGAACTAAGCTTTTGAGCAAAGAACTATAATCTAACAATGATTACTACTATTATTACTGCTGCTACCACAACCACAACTACCTACAACTGCAACAAAATAGCAAATACAGTAGCCCCGTCTTATCCACAGGAGATACCTTCCAAGACCTCCCGGATGCCTGAAACTTCAGACAGTACCGAGTCCTTGATATACTTTGTTTTTTCCTATCCACGCATACCTATGACAAAGTTTAATTTATATATTAGACATAGTAAGATTAATAAAATAGAAGAACTATCACAATAAACTCTATTAGAAGTTATATGAATGTGGTCTCTCTCTAAACATCTTATTGTACTGTTCTCCTCTATTTTCAGACCACGATCAAGGAAAACTAAAACTGCAGGAAGTGGAGCTGCAGATAAGTGGGAAGGATGCTGTAAGAACGGAAGCCCTCTTATGTGCCAGTTGTTCTGCTAAATGCTTCATTGCAATGAGGCATTTCATACTCTAAGTAATCCTGTAAATTCTATCATTGTCTTCAATTAAATGTGATGAAACCAGAGACCTGGCCGTGAGTAATTTAACTAAGAGCAAAAAGCCACTCACCACTCAGGTCTATTGGACATGAAACCCAGCTCTTACCACCCTATACAGCTCAATGCTCCTATCTGCTCAGGGAAGTACATGATCATTCATCATCATCATTAACAGTGCAAGGATAATATCTGCTCATCTGTGTTTTCTGATACGCTGAATTCCTCAGTCCTCTTAGAAACATCTCACATACATATTAGTCCATTTTCATACCGCTATGAAGAAATGCCCAGGACTGGGTAATTTATAAAGGAAAGAGTTTTAATTGACTCAGATTCACAGGGCTGGGGAAGCCTCACAATCATAGCAGAAGGCAAAGGAAGAGCCAAGGCAAGTCTTACCTGGTGACAGGCAAGAGAACCTGTGCAGGGGAACTGCCCTTTATAAAACCATCAGATCGCTGGGCGTGGTGGCTCATGCCTATAATCCCAGCACTTTGGAAGGTCAAGATGGGTGGAACATGAGGTCAAGAGATCGAGACCATCCTGGTCAACATGGTGAAACCACATCTCTACTAAAAATACAAAAAATTAGCTGGGCATGGTGGTGCATTCCTGTAATCCCAGTTACTCAGGAGTCTGAGGCAGAGGTTGTGGTGAGCCGAGATCGTGCCATTGTACTCCAGCCTGGGTAACAAGAGCGAAACTCCGTCCCCCACCCCAAAAAAAAGAAAAAAAATCAGATCTTGTGAGACTTACTCACTATCACGAGAACAGCATGGGAAAACCTGCCCCCGTGATTTAATTGCTTCTCACTGGTTCCTTCCCATAACATGGGGGGATTATGGGAGCTACAATTCAAATGAGATTTGGGTGGGGACACAGCCAGACCATATCACATGGGATTCTCCACATGGACTGTCATGATTTTTTAACCTCTCTCAGCAGTAAAAATGTATATCCTAACAGTGAAGAGAAATAAGTTGTAAATACTTTGAAACTTATTTTCAGACATATTTGTGCATGCATGCTCACACACACACACACACACACACACATACACACACACAGACTCATAAACACACAGACTCAAACACACACAGAACTAATGGTCTTTTGTGCCAGGTGAATGATAGCAACCTGTATGAGATTTGTTTACCATGCTGTTTATTTAACTAAATAAAACTAAATGTTGTGCAACAGTGTTTTATCCCCAAACTCAGTCAGCTGCATCAGAAACTGCCTTCACCCAATGTTAAGAAGTAAGAACACCAGAAATGAGGCAGATGACAGTCAAATGCCATTTCTCTGGAAGTCCTTGTTCAAAGGCTGCACTAGCCTCACAATCCAGTGGCAGTTCCTTGTGCCCCAACCTAGGTTCCTGTTAGAAAAGGAAATTATCTCTTTCTAGATGTGGCCTCTACAAAAGTTAAAGAGTCACTAACATAGGAGATAAAGTATTTTCCAAATCCTTTTAGGGAGTAGAGAGTATTGCTCATTCTGTCCTGGTATTCCTTCCTTTAAAAATCCAAGTCAGTGTGAACAAATACCATGTCAGAGACTGATACAGTCTTGTTTATAGCCTCACACACATTAAGTCAGGTCCAAGCACAATAAATTAAAGCTATATTTTTAGAAACATCATACATTTTTTATTGCATTTTAGGTTTTGGGGTACATGTGAAGAACATGCAAGACTGTTGCATAGGTACACACACGGCAGTGTGATTTGCTGCCTTTCTCCCCATCACCTGTATGTGGCATTTCTCCCCAGGCTATCTCTCCCCAACTCCCCACCACCGACTGTCCCTCCCCTATTTCACCCCGACAGACCTTTCTTTTTTATTCTTTTTGTAATGGAGACTGACTCTGTCACCAGGCTAGAGTGCAGTGGTGCAATTTTGGCTCACTGCAACCTTCAATTCCTTGGTTTTAGTGATTCCCCTGCCTCAGCCTTCCGAGTAGCTGGGACTACAGGCACACAACCATGCCCAGCTAATGTTGTATTTTTAGTATAGATGGGGTTTCACCATATTGGCCAAGATGGTCTTGATCTCCTGACCTCATGATCCACCCACCTCGGCCTCCCAAAGTGCTGAAATTGCAGGCATGAGCCACCGAGCACGGCCATACTTCATTTTCTAAATACCTGAAACATAGTCAAGAGGAATTTTTAATCTTTGTAGACATTACTTATCTCTCACATACATTCTGTATTGAAACCTGTCTTCATGTGAGATGTTTACATGCTGCAGTTTTGATTATAGAAATTTGACCATGTTGTTCCTGAAGTTTGTGAACGTAAGGCCTTGTGCTGGACCGTGGTAGTGAGCAGTGATGTGCCGCATGGTTTTGAGTGCAAAAAGTTGAAGTAATAGTGTATTGAACTATGTACATTAGGAAGACCATTATCACTGACACTTTGGATTTCGCATAACTGGACCTTAAAGATGATACAGGCTCAAGGGCAAAAGGCACTCTAAATATCAATATTTATACAGCTTTTCTCAGATGCAATCAGAAAACATTTCAGTCAACCTGCCAAAATTACTGATTTGGGAAAGAATTAACAATTTATTCTAATCTAGGGGAAAAAAAACCCAACTCTTTCAGGCCACACTTTTGCCCTGTGGGCCTGGGATGCCGTCCATCCTGACACGAGGCAGCTAGAAGGCCTGTACCAGATGCTGCCCCTTGACCTTGGCCTTCCCAGCCTCCAAAACTGTGAGCCAAACAAACTTGTGCATAAATTTTTTAAAACCCACCATTTTAAAACTACCAAATTCATACTTCCCCCAACAGGAGCTCCCTGCAGGAGAAGTCACTTTGTGTAGAAAGCTCACAAGAACAAAGGAAAGCCTTGCTCAGGAACAATGAAATGGACTCAAATACCCAGCATTTTTCAGTATGAGTGGAAAAGACAAAAAAGAATCCAACAATGCTACAAATGAGTGACTTTCTTCCTCTGATTTTTAAAGTGTATAATAAAGCCAGAGCTACATGCAGTTGCGGAAACAATAAATTGGGAAAATAAAACTTACTATCCTAACCCACAGGCACTGCCTGGTTACTTCCTGAGCTACTGGGTTTTGGCTCTCCATCCATAAAAACCCGGAGAGGCAGACAGGACCCGTGTCACAGTTGAGTGAGGGACAGAGCAATTTATGAAGTCACAGCAAATGAATGGCAGAGCAGGACCTGGAACGCACGTGCACTGCTTATCGATCCAAAGTGGGTCCTGTCGGCCATGAGGCAATTCACCGTTCCCAGTTGAGTGTGAAACCTGGAATCTTAGAAGTGGCTGAAGTCACTATAATTACCATGGCAACATCACTCCAGGGTGAAGAGCACAAGCAGCCTCTCACCTCCTTGCGAGCTTACTTCTCGTTTATTTGTACATGAAAATGGCTCCATGTCACCTTTTCTGTGGTCATCCTTGCATAGAAATGCAGACCATTTCTAGCCTCTTTATTCACATAATTGGATTTCTTCCCTACATTTTGTAATTTTAAAATATGACCACATTGAATCGTATTTTAAATATAGCTACTGTACACTTATGTACAGTCGGAAGCACTTTTTCTAACAGATACGTAACTTTATGCCCTTATAGCTGCACAAGAGTATCACTAAATTGGGTATGTTTTCTTTGGATAAATTTAAAACACATGCTTAGCACCCAAAATAATAAAGCTAATTCTTTCCTCTTCTGTCCCTTCTAGGCTCAACTGTTTTATTTTTTAATATAGAGAATTTTTCAGAGCTTTTACTCACGACAACATGGGTATCTTTTGAAAACATTTCACGTTTTAAAAACTGGACTAAAGGAAAAACCTTACTGGCTTTGAGAATAAAAACCAGAGAAATCACTACATTTTCACACTCTCTGGAGACATTTCAAAAAGAATTAGAGCAAAAGGTAACACATATTCCCAAGAGGTAGACCCTGACAGGAAAGGCCAATAAATGCCTTGATTCTAGAATGTTGGAATCTTGTTGTTTATTTTATATGGGAGGCTCCTATGTTTTTCCCTAGAATATCAGCAAGACAATTTACAACTCTTAGCACACTGTCTCCACACTTTTAGAAGTGTGAAACACAGAAGGTGGAATGAGGTGCCGGAGTGGCTTGCTTTCAACAGATGTGTGCTTGAAAACGAGGTGACAATACACAGAACGCTATCAGGAAGACTAATGACACACAACCTGCCTAATTGTGAAAAATTAATTAAGGTAGAGTTGTGGTGCTGTGGATGCAATTATTTTAAATATATATTTGGCTTGCCTTTTACATACTGACCAACTGTGTCAGTAAAAGATCTCCCAAAATTTGGTGACAAATTAGTTGTGACTAATTTTTTTAAATGTCCCACATGACTCTTCTCAATCTCTGGCATTTAACGGGAAAGTAAGCATGCAGGTGCATCTGCAGAAAAGCACAAATTCCTCATGATCTTGCATGACTTATGAATTAGCAAATATCTGTTTAAACTTTGGAACAGTGTTTCACCATGGTGAGATTTGACTTTAATGTTGGCTATTTGAATAGTAAGAAGGAAAAGAACAGCTACCTATTATGAATAAATATGGTTTTAGGCATTTATAATATTATTGTGGGTTAATTTTAAGTGAAATCAAGTTAAATGAGCAACACATTTATTTAAGTTGGCTTGGTTTTAGTGTCGCTGCCCACACACTACAACAAGAAATCACCATGCAAATTATATCTTTAGTAGCTATTTTTCCTAACAATATTATTGTGAAGGTCAACAAGCCAAGATGTTTTGCCTGATTACATCATAATTTTTTCTCTTTATTTTCCTGTATAACAGAAGTATGTTACAATTAAACATAAGTTAAAATATCATAAGCTGTTTATTAGAAATTATTTCTGTATAATTCCCTTAACAACTATGAATATCCATTAATAAGCCTGGATGAGCATTTGTTCATAACAAGTGTCCTATCCCTGGAATAGATTAGTATGCCTAGTTCTTATTTTAACAATAGCGCCCAGACACACCTTGGCTGTCCTGGTACACAGATGTCTTTTGTGTGTTTCTAAAGTTTGCTGTAAATGTTTTCTATGGCTGTGGTTCTTCTGAATAGGAAGTTGCAACTTTAGATATTTGATCATTTCTTTCCATACCAAGGTTGAGCAAGTACTTTTAATTTTCTGAGAGGTAAGCAATTTTAATCTTGATATTTTGCCTGTACTTACAAATTGTTAATTCTGTGGGGCAGGACATAGGTTGTAGGCAATAAAAGATGTTAGATAAGGTTCTTGCTTTTGAGAAAGTCCCAACCCGCCCCAACTCATCTAACCTTCAGCAGTTTCCCTACCTGTAAACAAACTCCAGATCCAAAGACTATGATTTATGGTTCTATCCAGAGGATTCCTGAATATTTCATCATCTCAAGTATATTGTCCGGCAGAATTGTGAAAGGTGGAAGTGGGCAGAAATTGAGTAATGGGCATTAAATGCCCTATCCAGTTCATCCATCCTAACTATCTATATCTTAGCTTGTCTTTCACTTGACTGTTTACAACTCTGTGGAGATGGAAGTTACTGACAGAAAATGGAAAGCAGAAGAGGAGAGGGGACAGCATGGGAGGGAGAAGAAAGGAAAGAGAAGGCCCTCAGGGGATCTGCGGTTATAGCATAAAAGGGCCCATAACTGTACAAAATGATATTTTACAGTTCAAGTTTCAGGCTTGAAGTGCACACGGACCTTAATACAGCAGTATTTTAGCATTAGGACTAATGCTTGAATTTTCATGGACTCAACTGATATTCAAGGAAGCTATGCAATATTTCCTTTCTAGCTTCTCACATCCCCTGACTGGCTCAAGCCTGAAATCTCTGGGATCAACGTCTGTCATCAAACAGCTTTAAATGAGCTACCATCGCCATTGATATGCGGGGCACCTGCACCTGCCCTGAGCTCTGCTGAGCTTCCACTTGGCTCCCTAGAGTACTTCTGCTCCTTCCTGTGTGCCTGCCCCGCTGGTGTGGGGGCATCAGTGCCTGCCTTTAGAGGTGGTAACAACCACATACAGACTCAGAGAATAAGACCATGAAGAACTCCACATGTTTGAAGCACGGTCTTTAGCGCAAAGGTTTGATCCTTTAAATTTAACCTTTCATGGGCCTTTTATTTAATTCCTGATTCTGATTTATCTATGGGTTAGTGGAATAATCTCAGGGTGAGAAAGCACTCTCTCCCCCTCTCTATAACCTATAACTCTCTCCCTCCTCCCTCCCTCCCCCACTCCCTGTGTGTGCATGTGTGTGTGTGTGTGTGTGTGTGTGTGTGTGTGAGAGAGAGAGAGAGAGAGAGAGAGAGAGAGAGAGACTGCCTACTCACAGGTGGAGGGTAAGCATGCCAGGTAGCTGTAAAACATTTCACCAGGGAAGCACACTGCCATTGTTTCTCAGGCAGCCTTGGGTGTCTCATGAGGTGACGCTGGAAGGGGTTGCTGGAGCCACATCCTTAGGGTTGGAGACATCACACCAAGCCTTGTGGGTTCATGCCGAGAGTAATCAGAGCTACCCAACCATTTCCAGCAGAGGAATCATATGAGAAGATTATAATTTTAGCAAAATCAGCATGACTGCAGGGTGAGGAACCTCCTGGAAGGGCTGAGGATGAAGGCAATGAAGCCCGTGAGAAAGTTAGTATCAGAGATGGAACCAGGGGAGAGAGCGTGAGAATAGGCAGCTTCGAGAAACATTCTAGAGAGAACCTATGAAGCTACGTGAGGGTGAAGTGGGGCTGTTTCCAGGGACACATACAGGTTTCTGGCATGAGTCTCCATAGACGGTTCTGCTGTTCACTGAGATAAGGAGTGTGGGAGAGAGAAGAGCGTTGTAGCCAGCATAGTGAAGAGTCCATTGCCAGTAAGTTAGAGCCAAATTCCCGTACGTTCTAGTCCTTGTACACTCTAAACAGCACTTCACAAACAAAGGCACATTCAAATCCTTGGGGCATCTTATGAAAACACAGGCTCAGTAGGTCCAGGGTGGGATTGATATTTCTGCCTTTCTAACAGGGGATGCTGATGTTGCTGGCCATGGACGATGTTTGAATTAAGGCTACACATTAATCAAAACCTTTCCTGTTCTGCACCCATTCTCAATGAACTTATCAACTCCATGGGAGTGTTGCCCTTTCTGTCCTCTGCTCCTGGAACAATGTCTGGCTGGAGATGGACATACTCATTCAGCACCCCCAGCAAAGTCCTCCCTCTCCGAGCTACTGCTTCCACAGTGAGGGCTGCTCTGCTGAAGAGGTGCCAGACAGCCTGGAAGTCTCCATGGAGATCACGACTTCTCTCCAGGCTGGAGATCCATGGAAACAGACTTTTGGTCTCTGGAAACTCCTATTTGAAGGCTCAGTCATGTCTGAGGTTGCCTTTCTGCATCAGATTGTCTGATAGTTTCAATGAGAAACTACTGAACTCTGAAGTTTGACTCGGCTGCATTTCAGGGGAGACATAAGCTTTTTATCCTTTTCTGTCTCCGTGGGCACAGAGTGACACATGCACAGTCAAGAAGAGGAGAAAGGCATCCACCCAAAGGAAAAAAGAGTAAAAATCAAATCATCCCACTAAAGACGCCACTGTGACAAGAGTTCCCTTGGGAATTACAGCCAGAATACCTCTCACCTGGGAGGATATAATAGCTCAAACACTGAAAAGGAAAAGCTTTATTTCATTATTGTCTGTTCCAATTCTGTGCCCCTTGAAAGATTAATCAAATGGTTTTTTCTTGGCTTTGTTTCCAGAATCATCTTTACCAGACACAATGTAAATTCTAGTTACTTCCCCACCAAAAGGCAACAAAAATGAGTTCAAGAGGGTTCACAGAGATTTCAAAGAGAAGTCACAGAGATTCTGCAACCATGTGGAAAGAATAATGTTACAGGAGATTCTACCACACTATGCAACCTCAGAGTAATAGGATGTTCAGAGGCTATGGGCACCATTCTCTAGATCTATGCATTTAAAAAAAACTGCCACAAAAAGTAACGCCATAAAATTTGCATAAAGAAAAAAAATCTTGTGATGGTTAATTTTATATGTCAAATCGTCTCGGCCACAGGGGGCCCAGATATTTAGTCAAGCATTATTCTGGGTGTTTCTGTGAGGGTGTGTTTAGATGAGATGAATTCTTAAGTCAGTGGACTTTTTGAGCAAAGCAGACTGCTGTCCCTAACGTGTGTGACCACATCCAATCAGTTAAAGGCCTGAATGGAATGAGAGACTGATAAAGAATTCCTCTGCTGATGGCCTTCGAACTGGAATATCAGTTTCTTCCTGGGTCCCCTGCTGATTTTGAACTTAAACTGCAACATCTGCTTTTTTCAGGGTCTCCAACTTTTTGGCCCACCCTGCAGATTTTGGATTTATCAGCCTCCATAATCCCAATGGCCAATTCCTTAAAAGAAATAGCTTCTATATATAAACAAGTACTATTGTTTCTGTTTCTCCAGGGAATCCTAAAACATCTTCCATCCCCTAAATTTTGGAAATGAAAATAAAAATGAAAGGTACATTATTCAGTCACAATACAATGTGAGATTCTGTATGTTGTACATGTATTAGAGTCTGTTCTTTTTTTTTTTTTTTCCCAGGCTGTAGTGCGGTGGCACAATGGTGATCTTGGCTCACTGCAACCTCTGCCTTCTGGGTTCAAGCAATTCTTCTGCCTCAGCCTCCTAAGTAGCTGGGACTACAAACATGTGTCACCACTCCCAGCTAATTTTTTAAAAATTTTAATAGAGATGGGGTTTCACCATGTTGGCCAGAATGGTCTCCCTCTCCTGACCTCATGATCCGCCCACCTCAGCCTCCCAAAGTGCTGGGACTACAGGCGTGACCTACCATGCCTGGCCATATTAATCTGTTCTTACACTGCTGATAAAGACATTCTGAGACTGGGTAATTTATAAAGG
>CM052665.1:53714437-53748742 GCA_028533165.1 Leontopithecus rosalia
TTGGGGGAAATAGGGGAGGGACAGCGGGGGGGGGAGCAGGGGAGGGATGGCATGGGGAGAAATGCCAAATATGGGTGAGGGGGCAGAAGGCAGCAAAACACACTGCCACGTGTGTACCTATGCAACTATCTTGCATGTTCTGCACATGTACCCCAAAACCTAAAATGCAATAAAAATTTAAAAAAAAAAAAAAAAAAAGGAAAGCTGTTTAATTGACTCACTGTTCCATATGGCTGGGAGGCCTCACAATCATGGCAGAAGATGGATGAGAGGCAGAGTCATGTCTTACATGGTGGCAGGCAAGAGAGTGTGTGCAGGGGAACTCCCCTTTATAAAACCATCACATCTTCTGAGACTTATTCATTAGCATGAGAAAGACCCGCCCCCATGATTTAATTACCTCCTGCCAGGTCCTTCCCATGATATGTGGGAATTATGAGAGCTACAATTAAAAATGAGATTTGGGTGGGGACACAGCCAAATCATATCAATAAGTCTATGTGATTTGCTAAGGACAGTGATAACCACAGTAAATGCAGTTTATTTTTTTAATTGAATCTATAATTGGAGTCAGACATTTTTATTTCTTTTACTTACTATGTAGGTCCACATAGTATATTTTCATTACACGAATGTTGAAATATTACTTTCCCACTGTGTGGCTGATGGATCACACACCATCCTCCTCCCCATGCAGAAATCAGGTAAGGGTGTGTGAGAGAAAGGAGGTTAGGGGTGGGAAGTCTTTGTTTCACTTCCACCTCATTCTTGAGAAAAGATGTGGGAGAGGTCTGACTGGAGTATCCCAACTTGACGTCACACAGAAGTTGTCTAGAACCATTTATCAACACTGATGGGAGCTTCCAGCACTCAGTAGGATGAAGTCAACTGTTAATGTGCTTTCTTTGCTTAGCTTTTATCCTCAAACTCTCTTTCACTGTCCTGCAAGGTTTCTGTTTCATAGACATGAAAATATACCAGCATAAACACTGCATCTTCAGTTCACACAAGGATTCCTTGTCACTGGAAATTTTGCTGACTGCCTTCTATTACTGTAAAAATCATTCTTTAACTTTCTGTAAAATTGCCAAACTTTGGCAAAAGAATTAATTAAAACAGATTTAAGGTCACTTTTTAAACTATGGATGACATAGATGAGCTCCATTTTTCTTTTATGTGACTTGGGGAAATCAAGTGAAACATAAAAGTTTACCAGTTTATAAAATCTGTGAGTCTCTGCTCCTATTGTTTTAAGATGTTTGTAAAATTTCAAAGTATTTTGTCTTATGATAGCATAAAGGAAAGTGTAATTTTAGAGTCTAAAATTAATTTAATTATGAACACTTCAAATGTGTTCTTTTATTCTTTTTTTAAAAAATGCTTTCCAGTGAAAAATTAATTTTTCTCTTTGACAGGTTATAAATAAGGCAAAATGCTGGGAAATATTGGTAATTGCTCTCTCTCTTTTTTTCCCCTCATATCTCCTATTCATGTTGTCAACAAATCCTATTTATTCTTCCTGCAAAATATGACCAGACAGTGGTTACTTCTGCCTAACATTTTTGCCATGATTCTCTGATTGTCAATTATTGCTGGGACTAAGGCTGCAAAACCCCATGTGACCTGGCTCCCATTTCCTCTCTGACCTATCTACACACTTTCTATACCCACTCACCCCTCAATTCATTCAACTCAGGCATACTGGCCCTTGTGCTGTTTCTGCAATATGCTAGTCACTTTCTTGCCCTAAGACCTTTGCCTAGCTTCTCTCTCTGCCTGTAAAGCTCTTCCTCTAAAAGCATTTCACCAGCAATTTCTCTTCCTTTAAGCATTTCCTCAAATGCCACTTTTTCAACAAGCCATATTTTTGGCACTTTGCCCCCACTGACTGCTGACACCCCCTATGCCATCACTTCCAACCCCTCTTCCTGGGGTCTCATTTCTTTCACCCATGCTACACATAACCTTTGATCATACTATGTAATTTACATATTTTTTAGGTTTGATGTAGTTTCCTTCTCCCCACAACAGAAATTCCATAAGAAAAGACTTTTGTCTGATTTTATACACTCAGTTATCTAAGACACCTAGAATAATGACCAGAGTATAATAAGTAACCAATAAATATCTTTCAGATAAATCAAGTGATTTTTTTCCATTGCTTTAGGAAAAAAAAATCCTATTTTAGTGCTTCAGAGCTTTTGATAATGTCTACTTTATAGTGCATGTATTATTAGTTATACATTACAGCTAATGAAGACAAGTTTCACTTAAATTAAGAAATTGGCTTGCTTTGTATTTGAATATAGGTCAGTGATGACCAAAGTTATATAAAAATAAGAAAAAGGAAGTAACTGAGCACAGGCTGACTTCCCACCACACTCCCAGGGAAGATTCCACCACCAAAGAAATAAAATAAAACTCTAAAGCAACTGGAAATTTATAATCTTTCACATAAATAATTCAAAAACTTTTCAGAAACCTCAGAACACTTGAAAAAATACAGAGAAATAATTCTGTGAAATCAGGAAACAATGACCAATATTAGAAATTCAGCAGTGAGATTGAAATTATTGTTTATAAAAAAGCAAATTCTGGAGCTGGAAAATACAATGGCTGAGCAGAAAAATGCAATAGAGGTCATCAACAGTAGAACTGATAAAGCAAAGAAACAGTCTGTGAACTTAAAGACAGAAACTATATAATTAGAGCAGAAAAAAGAAAGAATGAGAAAAATTGAAGGAAGTATACATGGGATTATACAACCAGTTCAAGAAAGCAAATATTTGCTTTATAGAGGTTTGAGGAAAAGAAGAAAAGGAAGACTAAGAGGTAGAATAGTTACTTAAAAAACTAATACTAGAAAACTTTCCAAATCTAGAGACAGATATAAATATCCAGATACAGAAACGTCAAAAGTTTCCAATAAGATTCAACGCAAGCAAGATTTCACCAAGACATACTATAATCAAACTATCAAAAATCAAAGACAGAGGATCCTGAAGACATCAAGAGAAAATAAGAGAATCAGATATAAAGGAGCCCCAATAAAGCTAGCAGCAGATTACTCAGCAGGACCCTTACGAACCAGGAGGAAGTGGGATGATACATGAAGAATGCTGAAACAAAAAACTGCCAACCCAACAAAGCTGTTCTTCAGAAAAGGATAGAAGTTTATAGCTGGGCATGGTGGCATGTGCCTGTAATCCCAGCTACTCAGGAGACTGAGGCAGGAGAATTGCCTGAACCCAGGAGGCGGAGGTTGCGGTGAGCCGAGATCGCACCATTGCACTCCAGCCTGGGTAACAAGAGCAAAACTCCGTCTAAAAAAAAAAAAGAATAGAAGTTTAATTGTATATAAAAACTTTACACTTTTACTCTTGCCATCACTTTCACATTTTTAATGTTAAAATTTTACATTTTTTAATATTGGCTTATTATTAGGAGCATAAAGGGAGAATAAAGATTTTCCTGGGAAAATGTTAAGCTGAAGTAGTTCATCACCACCAGACTCCTTTTACACAAAACACTAAAGGGAGTTCTACAGGCTGAAAGAAAGGAACACTAATGAAAACACAAAAACATATGAAAGTTAAAACTCAGTATAAGTAAATGGTCAAGTTAAGCATACTCTAATACTGTAATGGTAGTATGTAAATTGCTTGTATGTTTAGTGTAAAGTTTAAAAGACAAGCCATTATAAATAAGATTAGCTATAACAGTTTGTGAAGAAATATGCCTATTAAAAGATATAAATTGTAACATCAAAAGTAGAAAACTGGCCAGGCATGGTGGCTCACATCTGTAATCCCAGCACTTTGGGATGCAGAGGCAGGTGGACCACCTGAGGTCAGGAGTTCAAGACTAGCCTGGCTAACATGGTGAAACTAAAAATACATTTCTACTATAATACAAAAAATTAGCTAGGCGTGGTGGCACATGCCTATCATCCCAGGTACTTGGGAGGCTGAGGATGGAGAATTGCTTAAACCTAGAAGGCAGAGGTTTCAGTGAGCAGAGATTGTGCCATCACACTGCAGCACTTGGGCAACAAGAGCAAAACCCAATCTGTCTCATCCTCTCTCTATACACACACACACACACACACACACACACACACACACACACACACAAACTGTTGGGGGAAGTAAAATTGTAGTTTTTATATGCAATTAAAGTTATATAATTAGTATCTTAAAATAGCCTGTTATAACTATAAGGTATCTATGTAATCCTCAGCGTAATCATGAAGCAAAAACCTATAGGAGACACATAAGACAGGAAGTAAAGGATCAAAGCATACCACTAAAGAAAATCACCTAATCACAGTGGAAGACAGCAAGAGAGGAAGAAGGAAACAAAGGATCCACAGAGCAACCAGAAAACCAGTAAGGAAGTGGCACTAGTAGGTCCTCACCTATTCACAATTACCTTGAATGTAAATGGATTAAATTTTGTAATAAAAAGACACAGAGTGGCTAAATGGATTTAAAAAGAAACACAAACATGGAATAAAAAAGAAACACTCCACGTTTAAGGACATGCATAGACTGAAAAGTCATAAGTCTTAACAAATACAGGGAGATTGAAATTACATCAGGTAGGTATCTTTTCCAACCACAATGGTATGAAACTAGAAATCAATATTAGGAGAAATTTTGGAAGATTCACACATACATGGAAATCAAACAACATGCTCCTGAATGATCGACGGGTCAAAGAAGAAATTAATAGAAATTTTTTAAAGTCTAAATTTTAATTTAAGTACTAAGATATCATTGATACTAATGAAAACAGACTCAACAGTGTACCAAAACTTATAGGATGTACCAAAAGTAGTTATAAGAAAAAGTTTTTAGCAAAAAACTTTTAAATTAAAAGGAGAAACGATGGTTTCAAATAACCTAATGTTACACTTCAAGGAACAAGAGAAAGGAGAACAAACTAGACCCAGAATTGGTCAAAGGGAGTAAATAATAAAGGTCAGAACAAACACAAATGAAATAGAAACTAGAAAAATAATAGAAAAGGTCAACAAAACTAAAGTTGGGTTTTTCTTCCAAACATAGAATTGACAAACCATTAGCTAGACTAAGAAAAAAAGAAGACAAATAAATAAAATAAGAAATAAAAGGAGAGCCATTACACCTGAACAGAAACACAGAGGATTATGAAGAGCTGATATGAAGAGTTATGCAAAGACAAATTGGATAATACAAAAGAAACACATACATTTTTTAGACATATACAACTTACTAAGGCTAAATCATGAAGAAATAAAACAGTCTGGGCCAGGTGCAACGGCTCCCACCTGTAATCCCAACACTCGGGAGACAGAGGCAGGTGGATCATGAGGTCAGGAGTTCAAGACCAGACTGGCAAACAGGATGAAACCCATCTCTACTAAAAAAATATATAAAAATTAGCTGGGTATGGTGGCTCATGCCTGTAATCTCAGCTACTTGGGAGACTGAGGTAGAAGAATTGCTTGAACTGGGAGGCGGAGGTTGCAGTGAGCAGATACGGTGCCACTGCACTCCAGCCTGGGGTACAGAGCAAGACTCCATCTCAAAAAAAAAAAAAAAAAAACCTGAACATATCAGAGATGTGTAACAAGATTGAATAAATATAAAAAGACTCTAATCAAGGAAAAACCCAGAACCTGATGACCTCACTGATTAAATTCTACAAAACATTAAACAACTAATACTAATCTTTCCCTAAATCTCTCAAAAAGTTTCAGAGGGAAAACTTCTAACTCATTTCACAAGGCCAGCATTACCCTGATACCAAAGCCAGACAAGAACACTCTATGAAAAGAAAATTGCAGGGCTATATCCAGCAAAACAAGTTCAAGGGCACATTAGAAAGACTATTCACCATGATCAGTAGAATTGGTCCCTAAGATGGAAGAATGGTTCAAAATATGCAGATCAATACATGTGCTATACCACATTACCAGAATGAAGGAAAAACTCACGTGCATCTCAATAGACGCAGAAAGGGCTTTAGACAAAATTCAAAATTCTTTCATGATAAAAATTCTCAACAAATTAGCTATAGAAAGAATGTAGCTCCATATAATAAAGGTCATATGTGACAAACACAAGGCATCACACACGATGATGAAAAATGGTAAGTTTTCCTCTAATATCAGGAATAAAATAACTATGCCTACTCTTGTCCCTTCTGTTCAACTTCTCTTGAAGTCCTAACCAGAGAAATCAGGAAAAAGAAAGAAATTAAAAACATCCAAATTGGAAAAAAAGAAGTTAAATTGACCCTGTTTTCAGACTACATAATTTTTATTATTATTATTATACTTTAAGTTCTGGGGTACATGTGCAGAACATGCAGGTTTGTTACATAGGTTTGTTACACATGCCATGGTGGTTTGCTGCATGCATCACCTTATCGTCTACATTAGGTATTCTCCTAATGCTATCCCTCTCCTAGCCTCCCACCCTCTGCTACCCCTCCCCTAGCCCTCTAACCCCTGACAGGCCCCAGTGTGTGATGTTCCCTTCCCTGTGTCCGTGTGTTCTCCTTGTTCAATACCCACTTATGAGTGAGAACATGCAGTGTTTGGTTTCCTGTTCTTGTGTCAGTTTGCTGAGAATGATGGTTTCCAGCTTTATCCATGTCCCTGCAAAGGACATGAACTCATCTTTTTTTATGGCTGCATAATATTTCATGGTGTATATGTGCTACAATTTCTTTATCCAGTCTATCTTTGATGGGCATGTGTCTTTATAATAAAATGATTTACAATCCTTTGGATATATACCCACTAATGGGATTGCTGGGTCAAATGGTTATTTCTATTTCTAGGTCCTTGAGGAATCACCACACTGTCTTTCACAATGGTTGAACTAATTTACACTCCCACCAACAGTGTAAAAGCCTTCCTATTTCTCTACATACTCTCAAGAATGATGATCATTACATCATCTTTTGTGTAGAAAATTCTAAAGACTCCACCATAAAACTATTAGAATAAACAAATACAATAAAATTGCAGAATACAAAATCAACATATAAAAATTAGTAACATATTTACACATTAACCATGAACTATCCAAAAAAGTTATCAAGAAAATAGTCCCATTTTTTACTGCTAACAAAAAATAATAAAATATCCAAGAATAAGTTTAACCAAGGAGGTGAAAAATCTGTACAATAAAAATTATAAGACATTGATAAAAGAAATTTAAGCAAATATAAATAAATGGAAAAATATTCTATGTTCATGGATTGGGATAATTAAAGTTGTTAAGATGTCCATATTACACAAAGTAATCTACAGATTCAATGCAATCCCTGTCAAATGGCATGTTTCTCAGAAATATTAAAAAAAATTGTAAAATGTATATGGAAATCTGTAATACTCTCAAACAGCCAAAGCAATCTTGAGCAAAAAGAACAAGCTGGAAGCATCACACTACTTGCCTCCAAATAGATACAAAGCTACAGTAACCAAAACAGATGGTATCGGCATAGAAACAGACACACAGACCAGTCGAACAGAATATAGAATAGAGAGCCCAGAAACAAATCCACACATTTACAGTCAATAGACTTTCAACAAAGGTGCCGAGAACACACACTGAGGAAGAAACAATCTTAAATAAATGGTTCTGGGAAAACAATATCCACATGCAGAAGAACAAAATTAGACCCTTATCTCACACCATATACAAAAACCAACTCAAAATGATTAAACACTTAAACCTAAGACTTGAAGTAAACACAGAGGAAAGTTTCCATAATATTGATATCGGCAATGAATTTTGGATGTGACCCTAAAAGCACAGGCAACAAACATCCACAACTTGGATTATGTCAACTTAAAAAGCTTCTGCACAGCAATAAAGACAATCAGCAAAGAGAACCTACAGAACAAGAGAATATATTTTCAAGCCATATATCTGATAAGAGATTAATATCCACAATATATAACTAATGCAAACAGCTCGACAGCAAGGAAACAAATAGCCTAATTTAAAAATGGGCCAAAGATCTGAATAGACATTTCTCAAAATAGGACATTCAAAAGGCCAATAGATACATGAAAAAAATGCTCAACATCATTAATCATCAGGAAAATGGAATTTAAAACCACAATGAGATATAACCTCACACTTATTAGGATGGCTAGTATCAAAAAGACAAAATGTAGTAAGTATTGGTGAGGATGTGGATAAAGGGGAACCCTAGCACTCTATTGGTGGGAATTTACATTGGTATAGCCATTTTGGAAAACAATATAGAGGTTCCTCGAAAATCAAAAATAGAACTACCATATAATACAGTAATTCTACTACTGGATATATATCCAAAGGCTATGAATTAAATCAATATGTCGAAGAGCTACCTCCACTCCCATGTTCATTGTAGCATTGCTCACAATACACAAAATACAGAATCAACTTAAGTGTCAACAGAAGAATAAAGAAAAATACACACACACACACACACACACACACACAAACACGAAAATACTATTCAGCTTTTTTGAAAAAAGGAAATCCTGTAATTTGAAACATGGCAAAGCCTGGGGAACATTATGTTCAGTAAAATAAGCCAGACACAGAATGATAAATACTGCCTCATCCCACATGTAAACTCTAAAAGAATTATATTCATAGAAGCAGTGAGTAGAATGGTGGTTTCCAGGGGTTGGGAGTAGAGGTGGGGAGTTGGGAAGTTGTTGGTCAAAGGAGACAAAATTTCAGTTAGATCCAGAGATCTATACCACAACATTGAGACTGTAATTAGTAACGATATGTCGTATTCCCTAAAATCCCTGAGAGTAAATTCAAAATGTTCTAAGTATAAAAATAAGCATATTTAGTAATGTATAGGTTAATTAGCTCAATTTAGCCATTCCTCAATATATACATATAACAAATCCTGTCATACACAATAAATAAATATACATATCCCTTTATTTGTCAATATACAAATAAATTAGTTTAAAAAATAAAGTTAATTGGGATTGCTTTTCATAAAGATCAGCTGCATACATTTGCCTTTGTAGTGTTTTGCATCACTAAAGGGAAGCAGATTTCTAACTTGTATTTCCAGCCATCAGAACAGCTATGTTGGGATCAGTCAAGAAAAAATGGATTTTCAAACCACTAAAATTGTGGAATACTAAGTTCTGGATTTCCAAAGAAGAGTATGCCTGCCATGTAATCCAACATACTCATTGAAGTCTAGCACGTGGTGGGTTGCATTGTAAAGTGCTAAGACTATGGATCTTGTAGTAAGATTAGACAGATCTGGGTTTCAAATTCTGCACAGGTCAAAACCTTGCTCTGTCTCAGTTTTCCTCATTTATAAAATGGGAATAATAACTCCATGTCACTGGGTTGCTTAAAATGTTTGGCATAGCGCCTGCTTCAAAATGAGAGTTCAGGAAACACCTCATTTTGTTACCAGGAGGAATTACTATTGTACATGAAGGCAAAAATCACCCACTATTACTAGCTGAGTAACCTTAAAGAGCTCACTGTACTTCAGTGACCCTCAGTTTGGTTATCTAGAAGTGGGAACACTCCCCACCTGCTCTTCAAAGACTGCTGTGAGGATTAAACAAAGTAATGCACATAAAGAACCAAAGAGTGGCTGGCACATGGGCTTCCCTTTCTGCTGTAGATGGGCACTTTGGACACATCTTCCCTAGGACTGGAAGAAATGTGGTAGAAACTGACTTCTATATAAACCAGCAAGATTATAAAAACAGCTGCCTGGCATTGTTCAGGATTTATGAGCACCTCTATTTTACATACATCTATATAAACATGAACATATAGATATAATATGTATATATACACTATGTATAATATGTATATATACACTATGTATAATATGTGTATATAAATATATACACATATACACATATATACATATATGTGTGTATGTATGCATACATACACGCACATATGTATATACACACACACACACACACACACACCACCGACTGATATATGAGAGAAAAAATGTGGCACATAATAAAAGGAGAGTAATAAAACATTCTTACAATTCTCAAATAGAATTTTAGAATCCACAGTATTTCCCAACTCTGACTAAGAGAGGAGATTAATTTAAACACAAGAGAATTTCTCATTATAGCAACGTAATACACAGTTCATTCTTTATCATGTAAAAGACTTGGAGCTATAAATAATGCCTTGTAGTATGAGTAATAATTCCTAAAAAAGTTAACTGGAAATGAAGCAGATTATTAATATAGTATTACATGAAATCATCTAAATTTACCTAAGCTAGAAACAGTCTACTTTGAAATAAGTGTATGAATACTTACAGACTATAAAAGATTGAGAAGATTACTATACTATCTGTTTATGTGGTCATATACCACAATAGAATAAAACACAATATGTCAAATATCTAGACAGTTACTGAGGAGTATAGCTCAACGATCAATACAAGTGATTGTAGCCACAAGACTGAACAGTTTTGACACAAATAGTCCATCTCTTCACAGGTTTCTCTCTTGCTCTTTGAATACCTTAATCAGACACTCAGATAAAAGCAAACAGCAAACCAAAACTCTGTTACATGTAGGATGACAGCAGCCAGAACCTTCCAATCTGTGTCAGCCTCTAGATGAAAGATGTCATTCTTACATGAGAAGGGACTCACCAGCAATGCATGTGTCTCATTTACTATGTGGAGCAACCCATGACCCTGCATGCACATTAATTTTCTGGGGACAATTTAAGAAATAATTCAGGGATTTAACTTTACTTTCATCTTGCTCATTTCGAAGCCACACGTAAGAAGCAGAAATGCAATTAAATTTAGACAACATTTTTTGGAACTGCTTTAGCTGCATGGAAAGAAGTCATCCAAGTGTTTGTGCTGGAGTTGAAGATCTGAGCATCCCTCTTCAGGAAGAAAACTCCAGCAGCACTGGGAGAGAGAAGGGGAAAGGGGAGACTGCAGGAAAAAAGTCTCAGGACAACACATGATTCACTTGTTTTTGCCTTTTTCCTCAATATTTATTAAATACTTTCTCTCTTTTTTTGAGATGGAATCTCGCTCTAACGCCTGGGCTGGGGTGCAGTGGCACGATCTTGGCTCAATGCAACCTCCGCCTCCCGGGTTCAAGCGATTCTCCTGCCTCAGCCTTGGGAGTAGCTGGGACTACAGGCAGGTGACACCACGCCCAGCTAATTGTTTGTTCTGTTTTGTGTTTTTGTTTTTTCATTTTTACTAGAGATGGGGTTTCAGTTTGTTAGCCAGGATAGTCTCGATCTCCTGACTTTGTGATCCTCCCACCGCAGCCTCCCAAAGTGCTGGGATTATAGGTGTGAGCCACTGCGCCCAGCCAATCCTTCCTAAATATTTTGTTTTTTAAGTTTTCTGAAGAAAGGGCTTTAAATTCTTATATTTTATAAATACAGGACTTGTGTCTTATGAGGAACATGGGCATTCTGGTAATAAATTGCTCATTTCTACAGTCTCTTTCTTTATGTCTTTCAACGGATTAAGACTCCTGTTTCTATTAATTTTTCCAAAAACCTCCCAGGAACGAATATCTGTTTTAAAAGGGAGACTGGGAGACTAAGTTACCAGCAAGACCTCGCTACTGAGTGGCACAGCAAAACGTCAACTTAACCAGTTTCTTTCCAAATCTTTTCTTTTTCTGTGTAATTCATCCCTTCATGGGTGCAGATTATACTCTTGACCTTCTATAGCTACATCATATCCTTTAGCATATCAGAGCCCCAAAAGGGAAGAGATGGCAGCTTCAAGCTCAATCGTTGGAGAAGAACCTAATAAAGGGGCAATTTATGAAGTCAGTGCAGTACCCAGGGGCTAATGGCAGCTCAAAACTGTTACCTTCCCTAGGCATGGAGGGTTAATGGGCAGGAGTAGTTTCGGAGCAATCTGAATGGGAAGGAGCAGGTGAAACGAAATCAACTCTCCAACAATACTGCTCTCCTGCCCTGTCATCTCCTGCAGATGCCTCCCATTGTGGAACCCAATAGGAAGCCCAAGACCAAAGAGCCCATTGAGGAAATCAGGCTCCTGGGGCTCAGAACAGGGTGAAGACGAGGGAAGAGTGGGCTTGGAGAGGCATATGGTAGGTGTGTAGCACAAGGCTTCTCTTCTTAAAGAGAGCAAGATCAAAGAGAATGTCATTTGCAGAGATATTTCACACAATATCCATTACTGCAAATATTACTTCAGACAGGCTAACGGTAGAATTAGTAGTCTCTTTTCAGTAGGATTACCATAGTTATCTAATGCACTACACCACTTAAATCTAAATTTTAGTTACACAATACATGATTTGTAGTGTAAGTATGCCCCAAACAATATTTGGGATATACTTACACTAAATATTATGTATTGTTTATCAGGAATTCAAATTAACCTGGGCATCCTGTATTTTATGTGACAACTCCACCTCTTTGTATATTAAAATATACATTCTTCAAATACATATTTGAAGTATTTTTAGTACTTCTGTCCCAAAGGACTAGAGGAAGTGATGAGTTTCTTCTCAGGTGTGTTATATTTGGTATTATTCCTGTGAGTTTCCTATCTGTGCTCCCCTTTTCGATCTATATCTTGGTACTCCACTTTTAAAAGTTATGCTCCCTATTTTTATTCATTGTGATACATAAATACTGTCTCCACAAAGAATGGACTGATTTCACTAAGGTCATCCATGAGCTGCCTCTTTTCTCCTGAGAATACATTTTTTTAAAGGCATTAAGCTTAGTATTCAGTTGCAAGGCTGTGCAGTTTTCCTATGTGCCTTCTGTGTGCAAATGGGAAGAAGGGATTTTTCAAATGAATATTGATTTATGAATCTTCAGCATATTTCTAAGGATAATAAGCATATGAATCTGTAGAAACCAATATAAGAACAAACAAGACTGTGGCTCCACTGTTTCAAAGGATGCTAAGAGTTTAATGAGGGAAAAATAATCTCCTGGATGGGTTAATATGAGCATTTAAAATGCCAGCACCATTCCTCACCTTGTCCAGAGTGGGGCTGCGGAGAGGGAAGCAGGCATCCCCATAGCCAGGGCTGGGTGGAGCAGAGAGGAGCTGGGAGGATGTTAAGGGTGCAGAGACGCTTTCTGCTTCTCCCTGTTTACTTTCTTGCAGTGCCTCAATTGATTCCTATCTCACCAAAAGAAAGCCCAGAATCCTCACAGGACTTTTCATGGCCTGGTATCTCAGATTTCTTCTCCTCCCCTTCTTATCTGTTTTCTTCCAGCAACCCTGACTTTCTCACTGGTCCCAAATTTTCTAAGCACCCAACCATGGCAGAGCTTGTGTACCAACCCTTCCTTCTCTCTCCCATTTCCACCAGCCTCAGCCACTCACTCCCTTGTAGCCTACGGTCTTCTGTACCTAGCACCACCCTCGTCATCCTCTGACCTTTAACCTGCTGTATTTCCTTCTAGACATTGATCACTGCCTCTTGAATACATGGCTATTTGTCCTCCTTGCTATAGAGTATAAGTTTCATGAGAACAGCGACTTTTGTCTTTTTGGTTTTTGCCTATTGTTGTATAGCTAGTGCCTATAGTACAGTCCCCAGCTATGTGGGGTAGTAGACACCCCCAAAATGAGTGGATTCATCCTCCTGTGATGTCACACTATGGATTTATTCTACAGATATATATGGCGTATTCACCAGCCAGGTTTGCAAATGGCTAGTACTTGAGGAGTTCACTTCCATATTATTGAGAAAAGTAGACCTTTCCTTTCTTTCCTTAAAAAATAAAAACAGCTAAAATCTACTTGTGTTAAAGTTGGGTGCTGTCACCATCAAAGTCTAGTATCTTGCCACGTTGATGGGGAACCAGTCCATCCAATCTTTTTGCTCATTTGATTTCACCCTTAATATATATTGCCCCTTTGGAGTTTTACTGATGGTCTTGCTGGTTCTCCAGCAATTCAAACTCACTGCATTTTTGAAAGTGATTGATTAGTCTTTGCTCCCTACACTGAAAAGGGTATTTGACATCTGTTGACCCTTTTATCTATATGCTACTATACTCCCAGAGTCTTGTCATATGGTTTCTACTCTTATTTTTATAAAATGGTTTTTATTAATTGAAGCCTTTAGTATTTTGTTCTCAATGTCTCATCCTCATAGTTTAAGTTTATCATAAACCAAACTGAGCTGGATGCGGTGGCTCATGTCTGTAATGCCAGAACTTTTGGAGGCCAGGGCAGGAGGATCACATGAGCCCAGGAGTTTGAGACTAGCCTGGGCAACATAGTGAGATCCTGGCTCTACAAAAAAACAGAAAAATTAGCCAGGCATGGTTGGTGTGTATCTGTAGTCTCAGCTACTCAGGAGGCTAAGGTAGGAAGATGGCTTGAGCTTGGGAGGCATAAGCCTGGGAGGCAGAGGCTGGAATAAGCTATGATCATGCCACTGCACTCAAGCCTGGGCCGCAGAGCAAGACCTTATAAAACACACACACACACACACACACACACACACACACACACACGCCTCAAGCACAAGGCAGATCAGTTGCATTGGCAGCTCTATCAACACATTTTGGACCTACTTAGAAATGTACCAAATAATTCCTAATGCCCCTGCAGCATTTTATAATTTATAAGAAATATTTGCTACATATTATTTAGTCTTCACAGCAGACCTATGACGGATCATTTTCCCAATTTTACAGATGAGGAAACTTGTTGGGTTGACAGGGATTTAGGCAAAGCTGAGGGTACTGCCCAACTCCAGGGACAGCTGTTTCCTCCCAGCTATTGGGAGGCTGTGCATGACGTCCCTGATTTTAAGTGACTTGATCATGGATTACTTCTGTGGGGAAGGCAGTGGCATAGGATCCAGAATCTAAGTCACTTTTCCTACTGTCATCAGTTCTTTTACACGAAATGAAAGAATCCCTTAAGTACATTTTTCAAGATCAAAGTGTTCTGCTTGGGACATGCCCCACAGACACATGTACCCCTTATGACACATTCTATTTTCCATACAGTCCAGCAAAACTCTTTCCATGAGTATTTTAATGTTATGCTAACACATTCCAGAAGTTGGTATTGTGGTATCCACAGGGACAATGTTTACTGGGGAACTTGTACACAGACACAGTGTGATCTTTGTGATGTAACCTGCCTACAAGCAGCCCCAGGAATGGGCAGTGTTAGGGCTAGCAGGAACCACAAGGCTGGCAGGAACCCAAATGGGTTCCAAGTATTTGGGGTGTGGGATGATGTGTCAGAGACTAAGAATTCATCCAGTAAATATAGTTCATATTACAAACACTTCAATATTATGTAACAATGGGTCATTTAAAATATTATTTCACATTAAACTAAACATACATAATGTGTCAAAGGATAAAATATTCACGGCTTTTCAAGACAACAGAAGTTTAACAGACAGTTTAAACCAGCAATGGGCCACGTTAGGCAAATCCCAAACCCTCCAGGGTCTTATGTTATGTTGTGCTTAGGGGCAGGTAAATGAAAAGATTTGAGAAAAACTCCATCTCTTCAATTAGCAGGTGAATAAAGCTTAGGGCCCAGACAAGTTAAATGACTTATAAAGATGTTAGAATGATCTGTAGAACTAGGCAGCCGAGTCTCACATGCTTTACATAAGATAACATGCCCAGTGTCTGAACTGGATAAGTGCCTGGGGGGTGAATTGGTTGGAGCACGTGAAAGGGTGGCATTAGTTACCAGGGATGCTGTAACAAGACACTGGAAACAGTGGCTTGAACAACAGTTCTGGGGCTAGGATTCTGAGACCAAGGCATCTGCCAGGACTTGCTTTCTTTAAAGATGCTAGGGAAAAATCTAACCAAACTTTTCTCCCAGCTTCTGGTAGTTCTATCACTAGGCAACTGGTACATGGGCATTTATTGGGAGTCATAATTCTGCCTAACATATATGTTAATAATAATTTGCTAAATGATTTCCTTTTTAATGTCATGTATAATTTCTTTTTATTTAACAAAAAAACTATCCTGAGGGGAGTTCCATGGGTTCCATGAGTTTGTCAAAGACCTGAAAGGCTAAGAACACAGCAGGCTAAGACACAGCAGGCTAAGAACCTCTGATTCACAACAGTGATGCTGACGAGAACCAGAGCATTCCTTTAAGGAAACATCTGCCACAAAGTCACTTGCCAATATTCTCTTTAAGTCCTACTTCCCAACATTACACAATAGGAAGATATTTTATACTATTTTTACGGAAGAAGAAACCATGTTTCAGAGAATGATTTCCCAAAGGCCACACTGCCGATGGGTTGCAGAGCTAAATTCAAAGAACGCTCCACCGACCTTGGAGCTGAGGCCCCCGTATTTCAAGTCTTCCAGCGTTACCCTGTATTCTCCCACCACCTAATATGCTTGACCAAGAGGAAATCAGTACTGGATTAGTATCAGCCTACACTGTTATCTCCCTTCTTATGGATGCATCTGACCTGACTAGAAAAGTTATCTTTGAAAAATAAACTCTAGTTACTTCTGTCTTCAGCTTTCCTGCATTATCAGAGAAAACGTTTTTAACGTGCACTTATAACAAGACTAGCACGTGTTTCTCCCACCGACGGCTGTGGCTAGTAAGAGCACATGAGCAGACGCCAGTGCTCTCGAACACTGGAGCTATCGAACACTGACTTCACTCTTCATGTCCGCTGATTTTCAATGCGTTATCTACCTCAGTTAGCTACAAGAACTCTCAAAGAAAAGTACACTGAAGATCTGAAACACAAATCTTTAAGTCATTGACATGAGTCTCTTTCACTGTGGGGCTTACCCAGGGTCCTATTTTCTCTGGATTTCTCAAACCACAAAGATTAAGATCTAGCTTTGATTTTCATTTAGTTGTTGGATTTGGTTTTGGTTTTAGTTTTAGCTGGATACTAGCACCTTCATTGTGCAACTTGGAACCATATTTGATGTGGTAAAATCCAGTTCTGAATTGAGCATTGATTTACTGTCATTGGGGACTGTTGGTCATACGTTATCACTGTAGTTCATCATTGCTGCTGGTTCATGACTAGTGACCTCTATTCCAGGCTTTCCAAGGGAAGGCACTATTGGATATTTCAAAAGAGCACCAGAGCTCCCCGGCAGTGGCTCATAAACATTTCAGGTAGAACAAATCCATGGGACACAATATCTCACTGTGACTTACTGTTCTATCTGGCCAGCTCTAGAAATGAACAGTCTGAGGCTTAGAACAATGAAGGAAAGGAAAGAAAAAAGAAGAGAAAAGAAGAAGAGAGGAGAAAAGAGGAAGGAGAGGGAGGGTGAGGAGAGGGGAGGAAGAGGATTTATCACTCAATAACACCAAGTCTGTACCAGGGATGTTGGCTGACTCCTCAGCCACGTGGTCATCAAGTATCCTGTCATAACAATAGTGTTGGCCACGGGGCACAGAGCTGGCCCCACCTTCCTTGTTCTCCACTCCTTCTCTGAGTCTGACAGTTCTTCCTGTCTCAGCCCTTCCTCGGAAGAGCGTCCACCTTTCACTGAGAACAGAATTCCCGATGTGGAGTGTTGTGGTTAGTGGGCCTTACATTCAGATATACAGGATAAAACAAGCTTTAAATCATCAGCAGCAATCTAAACTGATTTTAGAAAGCAAAATAAAAAAAGAACAACAAAAAAAAACTACATAGGCTATGTGAAATACTCAAGTAATGCATGACACAAGATGTTAACAGATGTTTAAGACCTCAGCTGTACAACTTCTGGGGCCACTGTCCACACTGTGTTCCAACTGAACCTCTAGCCCCCCTTTAATTGTTCAATATGGAGACCCTGATTATCTATCTCTGGGGCTGAAACTGTAAGTGGATTTAATTTTTTTTCTTAGTGACTATTTGGAGTTTTAAAACTATCCAGTGGAAACATGCATTATTTTATTATCAGAAAAAAATCATATGATTTGTATTTATTCCCTTATTTGTATCGGATACAGATAAGACACAGTGAGAGTTGACTATCATACCAACTCTCATTCCTGCCTCTGAGACTAGATCAGGGCTGTTTATATGGTTCTCTGGTGCTCTGTTACTCAGAAAGTTCAAAGGAAGACCGAGCCCCGCCCCCAGGTGGGAGGTAAGATCCTATTAATGACTTGATGCTGGGGTACTGTGTCCCACCTCCTGGTTGTCCATTTCACAGGTAATTGGAAAGAATAGGAGAGCCTTAAGACAACTTTGAGAAGAATGAGTTAGAAAAACCAGTGGAAGCGGATTGAGCCTACCACCACTCACACAGCACAGTGAAGCCCAAACCACAAAAGGCAGCTGGGTTCAAAAACTGCCAGAGATTCAGCACAATTGAAAATGACATTTTTATTTTTGCAGTTTTACAAAGGAAAACAGGAAAGAGCTATTCCATGTAGATGAGTATTCTCTTACATGCTAAAAGATTTCTTCCAGTTATTTTTAGCCAGTTTATTTGCTATTTGATAAGAATAGGAAAGTCTAGTGAAAGTTATGATTTATTCATAGCATTCTGAAAAAAAGTCTGGTAAATTTTAAGAAGAAGTCTATTAGTCAGAGCTTTCTCTGTCTCTTTACAGCAGCTGCTGGCTTGCTTAAACTGCCTTATGGAATTTCAGAGAATACCTCTAAAAGGAAATACTATAATGAATGTTGTACACTTGATAAATATTCAGAGTGCCTTAATTTTCCCACCTGTTTACAGGGACTCTTACTAAGAGAACAAGCTGTTGCTAAGGTATGGGGTAGCTGTCAGAAACTTCTAGCTTCAGATATGCCAATTAAATTGCTCTTTGGGGAAGCTTGGCTCATCATGTAAAATCACTCGGGGAGTTGCTCTATGATTGTGATATGCAGTACTTCTCATTTAAAATCCCTCTACACTCCCCATATCCAGTCCCTCTGCGTGTGGTGATAACAACATTCTTGACTTTTAACACTTCACCAACAACTCTATTAATCAAACTGTGTGTCTACAGGAGAGGAGCAAAGTAGCTATATCTGACTCATTTTCATTCAAGATGTTTGAAGCAATGCAAAGGACCACACACTCACAGAAAAACAAGATATAAAGTCACTGCTGCAAAGTGAAACATGGATATAATACTCTTGAACTGACTTGTGCTTTTTTCCAGATTCTTAAAGATTTACTGAAGGAGCTTGTTACTAATGCACTTCATGCTTGCATTTCAAAAATATGTAACACATTTTATAAGCTACTTTGTTAATTTCAAAGACAAATGAGCATTGGCAAGGCTTAGCTACCAACTGATCTCAAGCTCACATGAGGGGACGGTAACAAGACTCATTCCAGCTGATTTTGAGATGTAAGCCACAAAGAGTGAATATTCTAGAAAATAAAATCTTCAATTTGATGGTTACATGCCGTTTCTCCGAACCTGCTACTGACTGGGACATCTGTGATAAACATGAAAAATACCAATGGGAGCCCCAGCCCTACTGACTTCACGGAGGAAAAACAAAACAAGCCATGTTTATTTTTACCACTCCTTTGCTCCTTCTTGCTTCACTGGATAAAGCAAGTGGCTCAAACAAAATCAGCTTCATTCAAACATAAAGTGCTTCAATGGCATTTGATAACCAATGACAGCAGATTCAGGAGGGTTGGTAGCTCCTTCACGTT
Organism: Leontopithecus rosalia; assembly: GCA_028533165.1. Taxonomy (NCBI): domain Eukaryota; kingdom Metazoa; phylum Chordata; class Mammalia; order Primates; family Cebidae; genus Leontopithecus; species Leontopithecus rosalia. Next base: position 53,734,090 of record CM052665.1, read on the forward strand.
CATGGCACCCCACTGTTAAGTTTGTATAAATGGCCAAAGAAAACGTGGATCTGGAACGAGGACTATGTGTCAAGATTATTTAAAGCAAAGAGCTAGTAACAGTGGTTAAGTTACGGTAGGAGAATTCAGGAATCACTAGGTATATCCAGAGAGAAGCATGTTTAAAACTGTTACTATGGGAAATATCAGATAGGTTGTTATAAAGGGAAAAATATATATTTTGTCTTGTTGTGTCACCAAAATATCAACTCTAAATATAATATTAAAAATATGAGTCTAGTAGTAATCAAAAGAGGAAAAAATATTTTGCCCTACTATTACTGAAACATTAATCACAAATCCAAAACATATTATCAGAGAAGTTACACTTTGATTGGAAGTAGACTGACTTCCTATGTTTAAAGAACAGCCTCGACTATTCCACACCAGTAGATTTCAGAAAATAGCCCTATATGTCACTAAAGCATATAGTTCTTCCACTTGTCTTATTGTGAAAAACAGCATTCACATCTTTACATACACACTGCTGTATTTCTATAGCAGGCAAATTATGTACTTTAATGTCCATCTTACATTTGGGAATATAACTTCCTTTTACAGCTGGATGTGGTGACTCACCTTGTAATCTCAGCACTTTGGAAGACTGAGCGGGGCAGATCACTTGAACTCAGCAGTTTGAGACCAGCCTGGGCAACATAGTGAAACCTCCTCTCTACAGAAAATACAAGTTAGCTGGGCATGGTGTTGTGCACTTGTAGTCCCAGCTACTCAGAAGACTGGGGCAGGAGGATCTCTTGAGCCTGGAAGGTGGAAGATGCAGTGATGGTGCCACTGCACTACAGCCTGGGTGAGAGAGCAGAGCAAGAACTCAAACAAAAATGAATAAATAAAAATAAGTTGCATTCACAGGAGAGTGCCGGAGCTGCCCTCTGGACGGGCTATGACAGAACAGTTTTCTCTGTGGCCCCTCCACTCCTGCACACAGGCCCTTTTCCTGAACTGCTCTCCAAGAGCACCAATCCCTGGACCTTTGTAACCAAAACCACTGGTATTTGCTAAATGTACCTGTGGAAAAGTGGATAGAGTTGAGTCACTTCTATTTTCCTAAAGTAGAACCACCCTACATGGAGAGAGTCTGCTTAATCTGGTTGTAGAGAGGGTATAGAGTGTGGATGCAGTGAAGGTCCCAGCAGATTCAATTCTAGGAATGTCATCATTGATTTATTTAATTTATGACTCACACTGTCAGGCAGGGTAGAAACCATGAACTATGAGTATTTACCAGTGTGAGTCACTTCTATTTGTGAAAGCAGATAACCATTGCTTTTGTAACTTTTAGAAAAGAAATAAATCAACAATGAAATTACTAAAATGGAACATGCTGACGGCCATACTGTATCCACACTTTAAACAGGAATTAATATGCTATTTATAAACCAAAAAGAGAAGGTAAAAGATCTCAAAAGTCTGTTTTGGATTATTAGAATAACTCAATTATGTGTTTCAAATGCAAATTGGTAATGGCAAAAAGATCCCAAGCATAGGTTAATTTAAATGAAATTAAAAATATTAACTAAGTAGTTTGGCATTTAAACATGCAGAAAAACAACAATTTAAAAAGTATTATTGTTGTCATTATCATTATTATTATTATTCAAATTCAGAGTCTCATGTCAACCAGACTAGAATGCAGTGGTGCAGTCATAGGTCACAGTAGCCTCAAACTCCTGGGCTCAAGGGAACCACCTGCCACAGCCTCTTGAGTTGCTCAGACCATAGGTACAAACCACCACATCTGGCTAATTTTTTTTAACTTTTTTTGTAAAGACAAAGTCTCTTTATGTTGCCCATGCTGGTCTCAAACTTCTGGCCTCAAGTAATCCTCCTACCTCAGCCTCCCAAAGTTCTGGCATTACATGCATGAGCCATTGTGTCCGGCCAGAAAAACTACACTTTGACAGAAAGAATAATGGCAAAATGCTACATTTCTAAGGTAAATTAAAAAATTTTAAACGTGGTAAAATGGCCTGAACATGGGTGAGCTCTCTAATGCCTAAAACACAAAGTCATGATTACTTCCTCTTTGCACAAGATTGCAACTTGTCCTCATTGAAGAGTTGTTTATTTTTCTCTAAAATTCTGCATATTTTGGAAGTTGATGTCAGTCCTGAATATCACTTGTTACATAGGAAAGGGGAGAACTTCCATCAGGCCCTCAGTTTCCATAAGCACAGTCATTTGCAGCCATAGATTCCAAGAAAATAAAACAAAGGGTAGAATTCAAAAGGAGTCCTGGCAGTGAACCCTAATACCCAAGATGTCAAACCTCTCGACCCTTTCCTAGTCGTATATTGGTTAGCAAAGGGTCTTTTTCCAAGACCCTTCTCTTTTACTCTGAAGGAATAACTGGTAGATCCTTGACAAGCAGCCTAAGGAGATTTGGTTTTCTATTTTTCACTGTAGGGTAGGTGGGGTGAGAGGATGGCATCTCCCCTTTGTTCCTTTCACTCACAGCCTGGGGCCTGAGCCTGGTTTCCCAAAAGGTCTGTGTGCATTCACTCCAACGGCAAATGCCAATAAGCAGTGGGTTCAGAATGAGGAGGGAAACCAGACACAGACATGGGCATAAGCAGTCGATAAGCAGCACTTCACACACAGTGACCACTAGCTAGAAAAAGGTCATAAAATGTCTATGAAAGAACTCATTAAAAAACAGGAATGAGCCCCAAGCACAATACCTTCATACTCGGTGAAGTTATAAAAATTTTATATATGCATTCTGAAGCCAAACAAAACCAGAACAGAAAGTAGACTTTATAAGAAATACCTTGATTTTTCTCTAAAAGAATCTAAAATTCCCACCTTAAAGCACTCTAAAATAAATAGCAAAGAAAGCTCTATGAAATCACTAATGAGTATAGCTAGGTCCATTATAGAAATAAACTTTATATAGGCTATGCTTCCCAAAAAAGCATTGAAGGGAGAATTAATTCTACAGAGATAGTGTTTTTATAAGGAATTGAAGGGAGAATTAATTCAACAGAGATAGTGTTTTTATAAGAAATAGTCTAGTGGCATTTTAGATATGACTGGTTGTTACCTTGTAATAAGACCTCCTTTAGGAATTAATATATATCAATTTTTGAATAACAAGTTGCTAAAAATGTTAGTATTATTGACCAAAATTAAGACCGTTGAGGTTTGATAAACATTTATCAGAAATCAAACATGATGATTGACAAATGTTTCTTGGAAACCAAATGTGAGGATTGACCCACGAAGTCAACAAAAGTTGGGTGTGTTCCGTAGTTGGCTACTAATTGGAAGGCCTTTATAAGAAAGTTTAGAAGGAAGGGGACTCCTCACACCAGAGCTGCCCTTCTTCACTGGAGGGTACATTACAGAAGTTACAACATACAGGTTAAAGTGTCTCTGTGTAAGACAATTAGGCAGACTTCCTGATTCTGAAACAAATCAGCATCCTTTTCAGTGTCTGTAAGTTACATATTAAGCAATATGACAACATATTATCTTATCTCTGGATAAGACTCTACCCAGGGACTGGATGTTCCATGAAACATAAGACCTCTTCCAGATGGGTTAATCTGGAAGTCTGCCAGAGCTGGCCCATAGGTTATTATTGTGCTTATTTATATATTAGGATAAAAGCAAGAAATTTATGTTTGAGAAAATCATGTCATGTTTGTTTTATAGTTTAAAAATTCTATAAAATTCTTGACCTTTAAAAATGTATCAGACTTGTTTTTGGATCGTTCACATATGTGTGAATAGTAAAGGCTGCATTTATTTGAGAGAATAACAACATTATAATCATTTGTTTAATTCTCTTTATGGTATTTGTGGTATATTGCTTTATAGCTCATAAAGTGCTTTCACTTTTCTCAGATAATCTTGAAGAAAGAGGAGAGCAGAACAGATATGATACAGTCATGATTTTATAGATAAAGAAATAGGAATTTTCCCATAGCCCTCAAGTTAACAAGGCTGATTTAAAAAAGTGACATTAAAAATATATTCACATATAGATAAAATTTAAAATACAAGGCATTCAGCTTAATGTAAGTTATTGCACTAATTTCTTGATTAGAGTAACAATATCACAGCTCCTATTGAAAAAAGTTATAAATTTAATGTGTTACTTAATGATAAAAATATTCAAAATGAATTTGATTGTGGTTGAGTAACTACCATTTCTCCAAAGTAAAGGTTTCCTAAACTAAAACATGGAAAGGATGAGAACAGAAACACTAATGTTGTTTTGGGTTCTAATATCACATGAGTCTACAAATTTTACAATTATTTATAGAATAAAATTAGAATCCTTCATGTCCAATAAAATAGTCCCTTTGCACCTCTGCCTATACATAAATCACTCTTTCAGCAACCTGCAAAAAGTATTCGATTTGAGGTTTTGCTTCTGGGGAAAACACTTGCATGCAAAAAGCTTTCTCCATTGAGAAGGCAGAGGAGATAGGTTTCACGGGTTTGCAAGAAGAGTTTGTGTGTTTGCAGGGGGAAATTAACATAGCAGTGACCTTCCCCTTCCAATTATACATGATTCAGTGATTACACATAAGAAGACATTCCCTTGTCCATTATATCCTGAGTGAACCCTGTTCTTTCTTACTCACAAAAGTAACTGAGTATATTTTCTTTCTTTGTTATTCCACAAACACTGACTTCACACCTCCTCTGGGAAGTCACCCCACTGCACACTGGGGATACAATAGCAAGGAGACAGGTAGGTTTGCTGTTCTCCTACTAAATCTTATCTCCATTATTTCACATCATTGAAAATTATGGGTAGCTTTTTTCAAGATGGAGTTTTACTTTTGTCACCCAGGATGAAGTGCAATGGTGTCATCTTGGCTCACTGCAGCCTCTACCTCTCAGGTTCAAGTGACTCTCCTGCCTCAGCCTCCTGAGTAGCTGGGATCACAGGAGCCTACCACCACGCCTGGCTAAGTTTTGTGTTTTTAGTAGAGATAGAGTTTCTCCATGTTGGTCAGGCTGATCTCAAACTCCTAACCTAAGGTGATCTGCCCGCCTCGGCCTCCCAAAGTGCTGGGATTACAGGCGTGAGCCACCACGCCTGGCTAGAAATTATGGGTATCTTGTGATATTCTGGACTCTAAAATGTCAGAGACATGTTAATGAAGGAGTGAAACTTAGTGATCCTCAAGGCCTATAGGAGAAGTGGGAGAGGAGAAAGAGGGGGAGGCCGTCTTCACGTTTCTTCTGTCTCCATCTATTGCCAAGAGCCAGTAGAGGTCAGAATATTCTTAGGAAAGTATTGATTTCTGACTATTTGGTTAGTCAATGATAGAAATCGTTGTCCTTATGCTGATTTGTACCTTTGCTCAGTGAAGTTACCGTAGCGAATTTATACTACTGTATGCCATAAGAGTAATGTTGCTCTGATCTCCCTGCTGACACCTAGGCAAGGCCTCTTCTTAGACCCATTAACAGCACAACTGCATCCCTAGTGGCCACTCCCAGAACTGCAGCGAAGGGAAGGGACCACGGAAAATTCTCAGCTTCAATGCTTGCCACTTCCCTCCACTGTTTGAAACAAGGCTTGGGGCATTCTTGGGGCTCCAATTTTCTGCCTTTTTCTGAGGATCCCTTTCATTTTCCTTCTCATTCCTGCTATTTGTCTTCCAGGAATCCTTCTGTCCTTTGCTGTTACCTAGGAACTCAGCTCGCCTTCCCCTTTTGTCTTCTCTCTGCTGGGAATACTACTGAATTTCATCCTGTGCAGAGAAGCACAATTTAGAACACATGACACGGACCAAAGCAGGTGACAGGGATGGCTCTCCACGCAGGTCACATGTGGTTATTTGCCATGGACACAAATCTGGGTACTTTATCTTGTGTCAAGAAAGGAAAGTAATTACCACCCAAAAATAAGTGTGCAGTGTTTTCATCAGCAGGCAGAAACCATGGTGGTTTAGAGAACAAAATCTAGGTCTCCTGGTGCTTACCACAGGCTGTGGTCTCACACTGACAGCGTAGAAAGAGGAGAGAAATTAACCTATCTACCCTGTACATACCTCGGCCCAGGTCCTGTGCCTGATCTGTATGTGAATGAGGAGACATTGAGAAAAAAAAAAAAAAAGAAAGAAAGGCAAGTCTATGTTGGGACCAACAACAAAAAGATCAAAGAACAAAACTATGCATGTATGTCTTAGTCTGTTTTGTGCTGCTATAAGGGAATACATGAGGCTGGGTAATTTATAAAGAAAAGATGGATATGGCTGATGATTCTGCAGTTTGTACAAGAAGCATGGTACCAACACTGGCTTCTGGCGAGGGCCTCAGGGAGCTTGGAATCATGGTGGAAGGTGAAGAGGGAGCAAGTGAGTCATCCGATGAGAGAAGGATCGAGAGTGATTGGGGGGAAGTGGCAGGCTGTCTTAAACAGCCAGCTCTTGCATAAACTAATAGAAGAATTCACTCATTATCAAAGAGATAGCCCCAAGCTATTCGTGAGGGATCTGTCCACATGACCCAAACACCTTCCACTAGGCCCCACCTTTAACATTAGGGGCCAAATTTCAACATGAGATTTGGAGGGACAAATACCCAAAGTATGTCGATAGGGGTGTTGAATGGATGCACAGAATAAAAGAAAAATAACCTATCAGAGATAATATTTAAAAATAAAAAACTGCAACAACAACAACAAAACATAAGTGCAGACAAGAAAAATCAAAATATCCTCCACACACCGGATCACAGATTGGAACAGAAAAAACAAAGGCACTTCATTTTCAAGGTTTTGCTCTCAAAACTGCTAGGGAAGCCTTGTAGTGAGAGACTGCATGCAGAATTCATAAGGAAACTCCAAGGCCATTTGTGTAATCAGGGACAGACAACCTGGGCATGAGCTTGGAGGCACACATTTTTCTTCAAAAATGTGCCAGAATGAAAGTAACCTTCCAAAATAATTCAAGAGAAAGAGTGACAAGTGCAAAGAAAACTGGACAAGTATGGTGAACCCTACTCCTTGTCCCCAAAGAAATATAGGAAAGTGGTTGCAGAGCCCCGCACGCTCAATTTACCATTCCTGGATGAGCTTTTTCCCACCCTGTTTTCACTGAGCCAGGGAGCCATGCAATGCTTCATCATCCCGGGGAAAATGAACAAGGCTGTCTTATTAATTGGACTACAGCACCCTTTTTCCTCTTAAAACAGGGCTCATTGCTAGAAACTCACAGTGGATTAACAAGAAAAATGCTCCAGGCTTCAACTTAACACACCAGAAAATCAGAGCGTATCTCCTAATTTAAAATCAACTCTGGCATTTTTGATTCTTTGTTTTCCTTTTTGATACTGCATAAAATGGATAGAGATTCCCATAAACGGCAGACAGACAACTCAGGTTTCACCACTACATATTCTAATGTTCTGCTGCAATATCTAATAGTGCCAAAAGGTAAAAACAACTAATGCTCCTTTATATATGTTTTTCTTTATGGGTTATGATAATAGTATACACCAATGGACTCTGCAGAACAATTTGCTTTCATTCCTTATTTTCACTCTTGTACTAGTAAATGTGGGATAAATGTATAATGTGTGTTAAAATTTCATAATTATTAAACTATCAGCAGAGCTTATCAAATCCCACGTATTCTTCTCCAACGAGCCCTTAAAAGGGAATAACTTTGATGGAGAGTACACAGATGTGGAGTGGGTCAGCTGATCATTCTGTCCCCAAACTGCAGCAAGGGTGTTGTCTTCAAAGGAAAATTTCTATAGACTTTGACGAAAGGACATTTTTCAAATTTTTAGAAGCAAAGTTAAGAAAATATTGCTTAGAAGATGGCACTGCTTAAAAATATTGGTACGTCGGTAAAGGCTACTTCTTGTTTCAGAAAAGTACTAGGATAATTTCTACTATAATCTGAAAACTAAAGAAGTATAAACTTATAAGCATTGATGTTCTAGATTTTCAAAAAGACTGGGAATTCATTTAAGAAAAAGTAAAAATAAATATTCACACTGCCCCTTTTTCTTAAAATAGAGTTTTCACCTAAAGCTATAGACTACTTTAACTTGTTTTGAAGAGAAACATAAACAAGAGGAAAAGTTACAGGAATAGTACCATAACCTGCATCCAACCTTCCACTTCCACTCACCAGGTGATGACTCGTTACCTCATTTTCTCTATTGCTTTCCCTTTTTCTCACTCTAACGAAAACAATTATTATTGTTGTTGCTGAACAAATGGAGAGTAAGTTGCATACTTGACTTCTCTTTCTCCCTAAACGTTTCAACATTACTTCCTGAGAACATGACAGTCTCTTGTATAACTACAGAACCATGATCAGTTTCAGAAAAAAAATTAAAATTTATCTTTGACAGTCTTGGATTTTAAGAACGTAGAGGAGTGTTGTACAACTCCAATTGAAGGTGAAAATACTTTTTAAAATTACAAACAGTCTTTTCTAACTCCTCACTCAAAGTAAAAGCTTCATGAGGGCAAATATTTGAATTTATTCCCAGGTGTGCAAGCCTTCCCAGGAGAGCTTGATGCTCAGCACACTCGTAGGCAGTGTTCCCTAATTTCAAAAATTATTCTTCAAGCAATATTTAATTATTAATAAGTATCTCATGTATCTAGTATAATATATAAAATCATTCTTGATATTTAATATCAAGAAGGTTGCTATGAGCCATGTTTTTAGGAACATGGTATACTTTTTAAAGGCTCTTCTTCATAGATAACCCTCAAAGATTCACCTAACTCTTGACTTCTTTTGAAATATCCTCTGCGTCTTGCCACTGATGTGGATTTTAGCATTCAGTGGTAGCATCTAATGATAAGGTGTTCACATTTTAGGTTGATTAAAGGATCATGTAATAATTTTATTCATCTCCCCACCATACACACACAGAAGTCTTTCAAAAGAAAACCAAGTACTCTCTCCAAACTGACCTCTATTAAAATTAATTTTTTAATAACTGCTTGGTTTTATCACTACTTCCCCAAATGCTAATTAATTCTAACTCTAAACTATGTAATTATAATACTTCTGCTGAAATACAAATTATCTGCTGCCCCTGGGGTGAACAAGTTAGAATGTATTTCATGTTCCATTCAGCAGAGGAAAGGCGATATTTCTCAGACCATGGAAACAATGTGGCAGCCTCGCTGGTCTCCCTCCCCCAAACATTGGCAGGTCCTGTTTCTTCCTCTTTAGCAGGAAGAAGGGAACAGAGTTGACAGTTGGCATCCAGTCAGTTTAATGCCTCTCTCCATGGGGCTGTGAGAAACGGTGGCATGCCAAGTTATTTTTGGCCAGGCACAGCAACACACAGAGCCTTCAGGAGCCTTCATTTAGGCAGTGGCAGCCAGTGTACCTGCAGAATGTGAATTGACGTTGCCATGGAAATAGAACAACTCTTTCAGTTCCGTCAAAATCCATCTCTATCTGCGACTAGGCAGAGGTCAGAAAGGAAAGAAGCACAAGTGCCAGGGAGAACATTCCAGAAGGGAAGGACTCTGCAGTGCCCCAGCGTGGGAGAAATTCGGTGGGCTTTTTCTGCTAATGTTCATATACGCTATTGTGTTTCAAATCCAGATCTTGTTTTACCTTTAGACAGTAACAAATCCAGATACACAAACACTCCTTATAAATATATACACACGTACATACCTCATATATTTATATATATACACATATATATTCACCTTATATACTCTCTCTGTATATATACATATATTATATATACATATACACATATATGCCTTACATATTCACATATGTATATATACACCTTATATACTGTGGACATATATACATATACATGCACACACATATATACACACACATACATACATCTTATGTTTGTATATATATGTACCTTATATATTTACATATAAATACAAATGTACATATTCACCTTATATGCTCTCTCTATATATACATACATATGCACACACATATATACACCCATACAAACATACTTTATAGGTGTGTATATATATATATATATACATTATATATTTCTATATATGTATTTATATGTTTATATATAAATGCAAATGTATTCACCTTATATACTCTCTCTCTGTAGAGACATACACACATGCACACACACACACACACACACACACACACATTTTCTTCTGGAACTCAAAGCTAGCCTTTGGAGGCTGCCATGTAACATTGTTAGGGTCTCATTTTCTCAGTGTTCACACAAAGTTGATTCAGATAACCTCTCAGCCCTCCTATTGTAATATTTCTATGATGCCATTTAATATTCTGTTTTCAGTCTTAATATGCATTAGCCCTTGCTATCTGGAACTGCAACAAAAACATGAAAACAGGACAGTGCACGTAATAAGAACACAGAAATAGCAGCTATGAAAAGCAAATGCTTCCTCTCTGCACCCCTCTTTGGGATGTAGCTCTGGAGTGCTGCTGTGGGCGCTGAGATCTTAGCTCTCCCTGGGCTTAACTCTTGAGGTGGTAGGAGGAAAGTGACAGCGTTCTGTCCCTGGCAAACTCTCATTGCTGGAAATTTGCTTCTGCCTGTTCCAGGGTTCAGCCTGGGTCTGGCCCAGTGCTCTCATTTTTAATCACCTGTTTGGCCCTGCACATGGCTCTGCATGTGAGCTTCAGCCCAAGTGCCAACTTCTGGGTCCCATGCTTTTCTGGCCTCTGCAGACTCTTGGTTCACAGAAACATGGGTGCTTAATGCAGAGGGTGAGCACACCTTGGATCCAGGGACACAGGGGACCAAGGAGGGTATACAGAACCTCCATGATGGGTATTAGTGAACCTCGATGCTGTGTGTTCCTAAACACAGAGTGAAGAGCTGATATTCCAATTCAGTAGGAATCTGTGTGTGCATTCCAACAGACCCTGGAGTCCTGACCATTTTCAAGAGACCATGAAGGTTTGAGATGTGTCCTTTCTTGCTGTGTGAGGCACAAGTCCCGTCATCTGCTGACATGTGGCAGCCAGTCTGTCAAAGGGCCTGGCAGCCCATCTGCACATATTTTCAGTGCAGTTTGCCCTTATATAAATCTACTGATCACCTAAAACCTTGAACTTCTACTTTGTTGAATTATAGGAAGAACATCCATCCATCGTGATACAACTGTGCGTGGCTCAACAGTGGGATATGCTCTGATAAGTATGTCATTAGGCGATTTCATTACCATGCAAACATCGTGGAGTGTACTGCTGCAAATCTCGATGGCATAGCCTACTACACACCTAGGCTTTATTGTGCAGCCTATTGCTCCTAGGCTACTAGGCAATACAGCATGTTACTGCATAAATACTGTAGGCAATTGGGACACAATGTTAAGTACTTCATATCTAAACATACCGAAGCATAAAAGTGGTTCAGTAAAATATAGTATTGTAATCTTACATGACTGTTGCCAGATACGTAGTCCAGTGTTGACTGAAATGTCATTATGTGGTACCTGACTGTATTTATGAATCTGGTAATTCAAGAAAAAGTCCAGATAGCCCTTTATTTGACTCATCCTAGGTACATGTAAATACATGACAGTGAGTGTTATGTGTGAGCTTGGCTATGATAATACCCAGTTATTTCCTCAAACCCTAATCTAGGTATTGCTATGAAGGTATTTTGTAGATATGGTTAACATCTACAGTGTTGATGTTATTGTAGATACGGTTAACATCTAATCCAGTCAGTTGAGAACCTAATCCAGTCAGTGGAGAAAGATTTACCAACCAAGTGGAGAGCAAAAATAAATAAATAAATAAATAAAAAGCGGGAGTTGCAATTCTCGCATCTGATAAAATAGACTTTAAAGCAACAAAGATATAGTGGTAAAAGGATCAATGCAACAAGAAGAGCTAATGACCCTAACACCCAGATACGTAAGACCTATAAAGAGACTTAGACTCCCTAGACTCCCACACAATAATAGTGGGAGACTTCAACATCAATATTAGATAGATCAACAAGACAGAAAATTAATAAGGATATCCAGGACTTGAACTCAGATCTGGAACAAGTAAACTTAATAAACATTTATAGAGCTCTCCACTTTAAATACACGAAATATACATTCTTGTCAGTACCACATCACACCTACTCATAGGTTTAAATGAAATATTGATCGGCCAGTATTAAGCACAATTATTGGGGAAAAAAAAGAAAAAAAAACAGAACCTTATGAAAAAGAATCTTGGTGCTACGGTCTGAATGATTATATCTGCCCCGAATTTTAGTGTTGAAATTCTTACCCACAAGGTGATGGTATTAGGAGGTGGGGATTTGAGAGCCTCATGAATGGTACTATGCCCTCTTAAAAGAAAACAGAGAGATCCCCTGCCTCTTTGGTCACCTGAGGAGAAAGCAAGAAGGTGCTGTCTATGAACCAGGGCAGTGGGTCCTCATCAGTACTGGATCTGCTGGTGCCTTGCTCTTGAACTTCTCAGACTCTAGTACTGTGAGAAAGAGATTTCTATTGTTTACAATCAGCAGGTTTACAGTTTTTGCTATGACAGCCCAAATAGACCAACACACCCAGAGGAGAAATTCTGACTCAAGACTGTAACATAAAAATAGAAATCCTTCTTGAGCTTCCAGCCTCTTGCTCTGCCCTATAGATCACGGATGGGCCAGCCCTACAATTACGTGGGCCAGTTCCTTAAAGTAAGTCTCTCTCTGTCTGTACATATACATATACATCTAAGGTGTATGTATATTTTATACACATATAAAATACCCTGTTGATTATTGGTTCTAGGTAACTTGAATCACAAGGGTGTTTAAATCAGATCATAAAACACACGACCTTCCTTTTTGTGTCATTCTAGACTTTAAAATTTGTAGCCCCTGCCTCCTAATATAAGCATATATTTATATTACTTCAGATCTTGCATGCATTTAACTACTCTAAATGAATACGTTTCCATAATGACATTATTCATTTGCCATAAATTATATGTGAAGTAGATTAGCTTGCAATCGTGGAATCAATTTCTCTGAGAATAAATTCTGGGAGCCACAAAACTACAAACTTCCAGTTGAATTTGGTGGGATACTTAATACTTGCCCCATTCTAGAGGTACAGAGGTCAGTAGCTCTACTTTACTTTAAATACCATCTTTCTTCAAGAGAAAATAATTCTCTCTATAATAATTATAGCAAGTCGATTAACAGAAGCAGGAGTAAATGCAATGCCATTATCTACCAGAAAATATGCTTTTCATGAAAGTATTTCAAAATCAAAGATTGCTGTCAACCATTTAAATGCATTAAATATTTTCTAGATTGAGGAGGAAATAAAACACAAACACTAACGTGATAGTGGATGAAAAGATGTGTGGTGGGTATATAAGGAACTGCAGATAATTTATTTGAGTTAGCACCTGAGAACTGAGCCTAAATGGCCTTTGGTTGCCTTGCTTAAAAATATCACATGTCCTCCATACGTATGTACAAATATTATGTATCACTAAAAATTTTAAAAGGCTGTCATAGATTCTAATAACATAGGATTTCAAATAACTTAAAAGCACTCTTTCTGTGGTTTTACAATAATTCAAGAATCCCTGCTCTATGTAGAACAGTGGTTCTCAACCGGGGCCATTTTTGACCTTGTGGGGACACTTGTTGATACCTGGAGACGTTCTTGGTTGTCATGACTGGGAGTGAGAGGGTGGTTGGTACTGACATCTAGTGGGTAGAGGTCAGGGATTCTGCTAAATATCTCAAAACACGCAGGGCATTTCCTTTGGACATGTACTCAGTAGTGAAAGTACTGGATCAATTATAGGTCCACCTTTGGTTGGTTTTTTTTTGAGACGGAGTTTCGCTCTTGTTACCCAGGCTGGAGTGCAATGGCGCAATCTCGGCTCACCGCAACCTCCACCTCCTGGATGCAGGCAATTCTCCTGCCTCAGCCTCCTGAGTAGCTGGGATTACAGGCACATGCCACTATGCCCAGCTAATTTTTTTTGTATTTTTAGTAGAGACGGGGTCTTGATCTCTTGACCTTGTGATCCACCTACCTTGGCCTCCCAAAGTGCTGGGATTACAGGCGTGAGCCACCGCGCCCGGCCCACTTTTGGTTTTTTGAGGAATCTCTATACTTTTTTCCATAATGGCTGTACTAATTTCTATTCCCACCCACAGTGTGTAAGGGTTCTCTTTCTCCACATCCTCAGCAACACTCATTATCTTAGGTCTTTTTGATAATAGCCATTCTAATTGAGGTAGGTGATACCTTGTTGTGGTTTGAGTTTGCATATCTCTGATGATTAGTGGTGCTGAGAATGTTTTCATATACCTACTGTCCATTTGTATCTTTTTAAAAGTTTATTTGTTTTGCTGTTGAGTTCCTTATGTATTATGAATATTAACCCCTCAAATGTCATGTTTTCATACATGAAATCTAAAGTCAATCTTGTAAAAGAAGGGAATAGAACAAGGTAAGTTATAGGAATCGGGAGATGGGGAGTGGAGGCTCAGTGGGCATGAACTTGCGATGAGAAAGGAGGAATAAGTGCTGCTGTCCTATTGCACAGTATGGCAACTGCAGTCAACAATAAGGTACTCCCACCAGCAGTGTAAGAGTGTTCCTATTTCTCCGCATCCTCTCCAGCATCTGTTGTCTCCAGATTTT
>CM052665.1:53748842-53760319 GCA_028533165.1 Leontopithecus rosalia
CAATCAAAAATGATGAGTTCGTGTCCTTTGTAGGGACATGGATGAATCTGGAGAACATCATTCTCAGCAAATTGACACGAGAACAGAAAAGGAAACACCGTATATACTCACTCATAGGCGGGTGATGAACAATGAGAACACATGGACACAGGGAAGGGAGCACCACACACTGAGGTCTATTGGGGGAAATAGGGGAGGGACAGCGGCGGGGGGGGGAGCAGGGGAGGGATGGCATGGGGAGAAATGCCAAATATGGGTGAGGGGGCAGAAGGCAGCAAAACACACTGCCACGTGTGTACCTATGCAACTATCTTGCATGTTCTGCACATGTACCCCAAAACCTAAAATGCAATAAAAATTTAAAACAAAACAAAACAAAACAAAAACAATAAGGTATTGCACATCTCAAAGCAGCTGTCACAGAGGGTTCTGTATGTTCCCCACAAATAAGTGATAAATATTTGAGGTGATGGATACGCTAATTATCCTGATTTGATCATAACAATGTATACATATTTCAAAACACTACATTGTGCCCCATAAATATGTACAATAATTGTGTGTCAATTAAAACTTTAAAAAATACATTTAAAAATGCACAGGACAGTGCACCTCTCCCTCCATGGGAAAAAGAATTATCTTGCCCAAAATGCCAGTGAGCTGAAGTTAAGAAACTCTGCTATAGAATAAAGCTAAGCATAAGGAATGTGTTTCCCATTGGCATGTGCTGTATTAAGGAATGAGATAGGACTCTTTATTCAAGTAAGGTCAATATAAGCAGTTAGTAGATAGAAACCCAGTAAAAACTTGGAGTAAATGGCATGGTGTTCTCCTTAGGAGAAGAGCTAAGCAAACAAAGCCCATTTCAGCTCAGTTATCATTTGCTAATGCAAATCAACAAGAAGGGATAATAGCAATGCAATTGGTTCTACTTGATTATAGTTCATTTTGCTCAACAGGGAAGTCAGATTTGATGTTCATGATCATCAGGCATAAATCCTACAAAATGTATTTAATAAGAATGCAATGCATTTTTAAGCGCCTTCATTAATTTGATTGTCCCCCTTTAAAACAATAAATAAATCTAGGTTACATCATCTCTTTTGGCTTTGGTTCCTCAGTTTTAAAAGTAAAGAGTTCTACTTGGTGAGTCCTTTAGTTCATGAATCCTGGCTGATGCAGGACACATATTTTTCCTTGAAAATGAAACAGAATTGACCAGCTGGTAGGTATGGTCGCCATGAGCAAAACAAACTTCACTTTAAGAAGTTATCAAATCTCTGTATCTAACTAAAGAGGTTTTAATCAAGAGTTTTTGAGATTCAGATGCCAAATCTTCCTGTTTCCATTTGCGACTCTGTCAACTCTGTCTTGCCCCACCTTGGTGCCCAGAGATGAGAGCAACTTTGTTCTCAGGGCAGGGAGGGCAGAAGCACTTTTAATTGTCACATGTGGTGGGAAGTCAGTAATTGACAACATAGTGACATTCAATGAACAATGTACACTGAAGATAACTAAATTGTTGGTTTTGTGTTTAGATTATACATAGTGCAAAGAGCTCTCCACTGCAACTCTGGTGATGAAGGCTTTGTACTTATTAATTGTGTTGACCTCGGAGAAGTAACTTTACTTCTCTATTGGAGTTTCCTATCGAGTACTGCTGGAAGACACATAGATATTTTATAATAATATAATATTGTATATATATAATAAATATAATATATAAATATATAATATAGTAAAAATGCATACTTTCTAATTAATCAAGGAATAGTCATATGGGAGGGGCAGGGAAGTATTAGGTAGAGGAGGGTGTGGTCCCTGACTAGGGCTCTACTCCCAGGCCTGTCCCCACGGACCTAGGTGAGGACAGACATTTCTGTTTTGTGCCCACATGTTGCAATTCCCAAGACCACCCTGGCCCACCATATCCCCATCCCTTGCCTGTAAAAACCCTGAGACTCTAGTGCGCATGCATATAAGCAGCTGGATGTCAAGAGGAGCACACTGGCGGAAAAAGACACAAGTGGCTGGACTTCCACAGGAATGCACCAGTGTAAAGGCATGTCGACAGAAGCCAACAGGCCATTAATCAGTGAATTCTGCAGAGTTTGGCCGGGGCAGTGGGAGGAGACCCCTGGCAGGTGAGCAGCCCAACTCCAGGGGAAAACCACGTTCCTGCTTCATTTCCTTTCTGGCTCCCCCATCTACTGAGATCGTTTTCCACTCAACAAAAGCTTGTACTCATTCTCCAAGCCCACATGTGATTCTTCTGGTACACCAAGGCAAGAAACCCCGGGATACAGAAAAGCCCTCTGTCCTTGTGATAAGGCAGGGGGTCGAATTGATCTGATATATACAAGCCACATGCAGATGCTAAACTAATAGAGTACATGATAACATATACCCACTGGAGCCTCAGGACGCTGCCATGAGGTAGGAGCCCCATAGCCTGCCCATCTGTATGCTCTCCTCTAGAAGTTTGAGCAGTGGGGCACCCAAGAAGTGAGCCATACCCCCATCACATGCCCTGCAAGGGGGACAAGGGAACTCTTCCCATTTCAACAGTTTCTTAAGAACTTCTTGAGTGAATGTGTGAGCTTCATTTGATGAAAGAAATTTGCCCTGTAACAAAAAATGCCAGTAGCTACCATTTTAAAAAATCTTAGTAGCAGTTGGGTCCCTATGAAAATTTATTTATTTATTTTAAACAACCAGATCTCATGAGAGCTAAGAAAATTTAGACCATGAGCAACTTAAAGTTAGAATTTTCATGAACAAATTTTTCAAAGTTTTAATCTGTCATTTTCCAATATAATAGCACATAAACATCTATGTAATAGATAAAATAAAAAATAAGATAAAAATAAAAAGCACATAAAACAGCTTTTCTGAAATGTTTATTTTTAGTTAATGAGAGAACACCACAGGATAATTCTCTTTTTTCCCTTTTCTATGTCTTTATTTTTAAGGTTGTCCATTTTGTTTCATTGCTTGATAAAGTAATTTAAAACATTAGATATTCCCTAAAAGGTTGAATAATAGAAACAGTTGTATTACATAAAATCTTAAGTGCTTATATACGCATATAAACATTTTACATAGAGTTAAGATTTTTCAGCACTTTGTGTTACCATGTATTAACAATCAATACCAACTCTTGGTACACATGCTGGCTAAACACAGAATCTAAACAAGTTAGCTAATTCATTCATTTTTTTTGCTTGAGTTTTCTGGTCAAGAATGACTTTATAATAGACTCAGGGAAAGCTTTTTATAAAAATGAGAGAAAGACAAATTCTTTTTGGGAAATGCAGTATTAAAAAATTCGCAGGGCTGAGCATGGTGACTCAAGCTTGTAATCTCAGTACTTTGGGAGGCAGAGGCAGGCGGATCATGAGGTCAAGAGTTCCAGACCAAGCTGACCAACATGGTGAAACCCTGTCTCTACTAAAAATATAAAAATTAGCCAGGTGTGGTGGTACATGCCTATAATCCCAACTACTCAGAAGGCTGAGGCAGGAGAATCACTGGAACCTGGAAGGTGGAGGTTGCAGTGAGCCAAGATCACACCACTGCATTCCAGCCTGGACAACAGAGTGAGACTCTGTCTCAAAAAAAAAAAAAAAATCACAGAAGACTGTGAAATTCAAGTACGTTATTTTCAATTTCCATGACATTTACATCAGTGATATGCTAGAAAGATCTCAGAAAAGCTCATAACTTTATAAATAAATCTGTTCATACTACTTATGTTTTTATATACTGTTGAGTCCCAAATGTGGGTTTTATTTGTGATGTATTTAACTCATGGCAAGAATATACATATAATAGAGCATTACATAAATTTACTTGGAAACAACAACAATCACTAAACTTGAAAATGATGCCATTCCTCCAGTTTTTGGAGAATGAGGCATGTCTTCCTCTTTTCTGTCTAGCAATGTACGGGGGCACAATTAGAACCAGATCCAAACAGATGTGGTCTGGGACCGAAGGCCTTATAAGCAGCCACACCACAGGAGTTCATCATACAAAGTAGGCCTTTGGGTTATAGATCTCCAATGTCATGAAACAGACATTTTTTGAGAAGAACAATTACACATTGCTGAGAAACACTTCCCTGAATGTATCCAATAATTTGCTAAGATATTAAAACAATAATCTTTCAGAGTGAATTTGGTTTCCATCAGGAAGCCTTCTGGGCAAGGAGGAAATATCCACCCTCAATGTCTTGGATCCAAGGAACCATTTATTTGTCACCATTTCCTCTTTTCCCTTTTAAAGAACAAAGACTTTAAAATCAGGCAGACTCAGATCCTGGCTATATGGTCTCAGAAAATTCATTTAATGTTTTGAGGTACCCTCATTCTGGTTTCAGCCGAGAGGGCTCCTACTGAAAACTCCTGTGTCCTTCCATCTGAGAGCCTTCTCTTGGCCAGCAAACAAGTTAAGGGCATGAACAGACCTCAGCCATAGATGTGGCGGGCTCCTGGTGCCTCAGGTATGATCATTTGAAGTGTGCTGTACCAAGTCTCTCGGGGGTCCCAGGTGGGACTGAACCCAATTTCACACATCAGTAAACTGCTGGACAAAACCCTCTCTACTGACTTTTTTTCTTTCCCATGTCCCTTCCCCAATTTCCCAGGCTACTTTGTGGGCCTGTCTCTGAAAGAAGTTCCTTACATTCATATTCTTGTCTTGGATCTTGCTTCTGGGGGAGCCCAGCCTCAGGGGCTCCCATCAACCTCCCAGATGGAGCTGTAACTCTGCCTCCAGTTGGGTGGCTCATATCCAATGCTCTGAGCACTTTGCAGAACTTAGGTTTTTTTTCAGGGCAAGTACTTAGCGGAGGAAAGAAGGTGAAAATATTGTTCACGCCTTGTTTGTGACTTACCACAAGGCCAAGCCTTTCAGGAACGTGTCACTGCCTCAAATTACACCTACTTTTATTTGGCTTACTCAGGGAGGTAGGGGATGGAGGCTACTCAGAGGGATCCATCCCAGCCTTAACTGACACTGGACCTGCAGTGAGAATGTGAAACTGGCTGGTTCCACTACCCTCCCCTTTTCAGGTGTGTAGAAGACAAGGACATTTGCCAAGAGAGGAGGGGGTGAGAGATAGCATGGGACATGTGGTCCCATGTGGCTGTGTGCTTGTGTGGCTGGTGGGTGGGATTCAGGGAGACAATGAGAACTCTCAGGGTACCTTCTGGCTGGCTGAACTTCGCTTATCAGATTTTTGCAGCAGTGTGAGGAGAACCATCAGGGCACTTCAGCAGAGGCCTGGATACATTAGTTAGCTTGATTGTGGCAATCATTTCATAGTATACACATATATCAAAACATCATGCTGAATAATGTAAATACAGACCACCTTTATTTGTCAAAATCAATTAGTTAAGTAAGAAAAAGCAGAACTCTGGATTTAATCCTGAGTCACTTTCTCAGTGGTACAAAATATGCTGGCAGGAGAGATACTTCTAAGAATGATGCTCAGAGTTTCAGAGCCAGGAGGTCAAGGTGCTTCCCTGGCCTGTGTTCCTGAGCCCCTGTGAAGCTGACATCCTCTGCACCACCTGGTGTGGCTTACAGCAGTCCCTGCCCCATCCCTCTGATCTTTCCAAGCAGGTGGCTCTGGCCTCTGTGTCCCTTTAAGGCATTTTCTCTGTTGAGCTTCATTTTTCTCTGACCATCCTGCCCTTGACAGTGTCTCTACATGACCATACAGGTGAAGCTCTCACTTCCTAAATGCTTCCAGACATACTGCCTTCAGACACAAACTACTCCATGTATGGTAGATGCCAAAAATGGCTATAATCCTCCGTGTCTCTAAGTGCCATACCTGTTACAATGATCTTCATAGCTCCTCCTCTCAAGGCCTGTAGACTTTTTCTCCACTCTAGCCACATGGGGCATCTTTGTATTTCACATTGGCCCATAAAATGTAGAAGAAGCTGCTATGCATCAGCATGTAGTCTAAGCTTCTGCTCTCTCTCCCTCTGAAACTTGCAGAGCTACCATGTGGGCCAGCCCAGGGCTGCCTGCTGGATAACAAGAAACAATGTTCCAGTTCCCCTCATCTCCCTAACACATAGCTGGCACCCAAACCCAGGAGGAGATCTGCCTCCCTGACAGGCACAGCTGCGCACAAACTCACGACTGAACCCAGCTGAGAGCAGAAGAACCACCCAATTGAGCTCAGCCTAAATTGCCAGTTCACGCAATCATGAACTAGGCGAATAGCTATTATTCTAGTTTTAAGGTAGCTTGTTACGCAGTAATAAATAACAGATACACCCTGGAATAAATCCAGTATAATTGTCTTGCATTGCCTCTTTCTGCTGTCTTTGCTACTGGTGCAATGGAAACAGGAAGCTCACCCTTGCCTTTGAAGGAGGAACCATGGGTAAAATCCTGAGACAGAAGCCCTGTGTGTGGCTCTCCTATTTTCCTGAAGACCACCCTCCTCATAGCTGTGGAAATACGGTTGCATTCTCTAATCATGCCTCTAGTCATCTCTAGGAGTTCTGCCATGTGAGGTAACATGGTCTGGCCACCATCCATCATCTCTGTGTCTCATGATATCACAGCCCCTTTTTAAACCTCAAAGTCAAAAAGCAAACCTCTCAGCACTAAGGTGCTTCAGTGCTCAAAACCATAGTATTTCTGCAATGTTCTAATGATGACTTTATAAATTATCATTGATTTACTTTCACAAAGATCTCCATGACATAAGCACATGTTATGCATTATATAATTTATACAATTATAAATATGTATAATTAGAGTGTGTAGAAATGTTTTATAAATAGAATATGCATAGCCATTGCCCTGAATTTTCTAGAACAGCACTGATTTAAAATATTCCTTCCAGTAAACACCGGATATTGCTCTTCCGTCAACCAAGAATTGCTTCTACTTCAATCATCATGTCTGTGACACTGCTGGCACCAGTGTCTCATGCTGTTGGTAAATTTTGCATGCATGCATCTTGTCTTTCTGACTAACTGGTCTATTGCTTAAGGTCACAAGCCTTGATGGGTTACCTTGTACATTTCTACTCCTCTACTTCCAAGTACTCCATTTGTCCTTTGCCTTTGCACAGCTGGCCTCAATAACTCACCTGCTAAGTCCGTGTCTCTGGTTTCAGAATCCTGGAGGATAAAGGGCGGAGTAGCAACCAGTGAGGGTGAGCAGCAGTCAGAGCCTCCTCACGGACAGGACGAAAAATGCATTTTGTCCTTGGCAATGTCTAGGCTTTCCATTTTTAGTCCCTCCTCTTCCTCAAAGCATTCCATGGTGCTCACCTCTGGGAAGGTTCTCCAGTAAGGAAGTGATCACCGTGACTTCCAGGGCTAAGAGGTGGCATCAGTGGCATGCACCGGCCATTGGTTTTGCCTGTTTCTATTACAAAACATGGTGATGTTTCTTGGTGGCTGTAAATGTAGTTTTACCTTTGCATAGGAATTATATTTGCACTATGAGCTTGTGTTTATTAGGAGCAGCCTTAACTGCAAAGTCTTGGGTCCTTAGAATGTGTTTCAAAAGCACATGGACCTCCTTAATACTTGGTATAGAGCAGATCAAAGGTCTGCATCCCATCCTGGAGACTCACAGTCCCTTCTGCTTGTCAAAGAGTATTGTGCCATCATGCCCCTCATATCAACTCCTGCCTAGACTATATAGTACGATATTGGATGAGAAATTTTCAAGGTACAATTTTAAGTATTTCTAGCTTTTTCCATATAAAAAGAGCCATAAGAATGTTCCAGATGTTACTTTGAGTTTGGAAGAATGTTCATAACCACCTTCAGAGCCTCCTATTCTTCTTAGATGAAACCTCTTTTATTATAAAACATCAGAGGATCAGCATAACTCTTGGCTGTCTATCCCTCTGGGACGCCTCTTTCTTCCCTTTCTGCAAGAAAAGCAAAACTAAGAATCTTTATTGACTTAGAAAGTCCGTTACAGGAGGCAATAAAGTTTATGGGAACGGGCTTGCCATTGTTTATTTTTCAGTGACTCCAGCAATATTTTGGAAAAACAATTTCTGTAGCATAGATATATTGCTTTAACTCTAAGGGTACTGTTTATTTCAAGAGCTGCTTTAGCATGATGAAATAATAAGACCTGAACACATTTACAGAACTGACTTGTGCTCACATCTCCAATGCTCTCTGGTCTAGCTCCACACTGCCCCCACAAGTGACTTGTCCAAACCAAGTGCACCATCCCATGGTGACTGTACAGTGGACAGAGACTCAGTGCAGAGAAAGCACCATTGGCTTTTCCTGATTTGCTTTTCTTTTTAGAATACTTTTCTTAACTTGCAACTGAAACTCCATTTATTGTTTAAGCCACATACAGACTTAATGAGCTCTCTTTTCTCAATTTGACTTTTGCTGACAAACAAAAATATAGGTTAAAAAATGTTTTTAAATGTTCACAAAAATAATTTTCAGCCCTTTATTTGACTGGTTGTCTACAAGCTGTCTTTTGGGAGCTCTGATTCTAGGTGATGTCTTGAACTGAGTTTATACTAAAATTAAATGCTCTATCCCATTCTATGTCATGATAAGAAAATTCTGAGCCATTCCATATCCACCTTATAAAAAGACTCAAGTGTTTGGCTAATTTGAAATGACAAATAACCTAAAATAATTTCTATTTGACATTAAAATTTTCTAAGAAAATATTTTTTTCTCACGCATAGAGACAGTTTTCCTCTCACTTGGAAATCTCAAGGACACTTCAGAATCCACCCATGGAATATCAAACCACCCTTCCTGCACCCTATACCCACAATTCCTCAGGTTTCTCCTAGAGTCAAAGTTTCCACCACCTACCCCAGCACCTGATAAGGGAGTCAGCACGTCCTCCCTGTTTCCTTCACTCCCCACATCTGTGGTGTCACCAAAGCTGCATGGCTCTTGCCAAATTATCTCTCAGCCATGCCTGTCCATCCATTCAACCACTTATCCATCATTCCACCATCCATTCAGGCTTCCCCAGACTCTCCTCAGACTGAACTATGGAAGTGCCCCGCTTCTGGTGTTGGTCAACCTCATTCCCACAACTATGTGCTACACCTCAGGCAGAAGGACAGTTTGCCTTGAAAATGTGACTGTCTTTCTCCAGCTACAATCTCCTCAACACCTCAACACCAGCAGAGCCAAAACCACCCAAACTTGCAGGACACAGCAGTTTGTGGTTCCTGCTGGCACCTGCAGCTTGTGTTCTGCCTGGAATCTGTCTCCTTCTCCCCAAGGCTGTTGCCCATCTCAGGTGCACCATGCACCCTCTGGGCTCAGGTTTCCTCTGCCAGGTAACACTGTCCCAGCCACCACACCTGTCTCATTCTTCATTCACCCCAGTCTCAGTTTACCTGTCCTTTCTTACAGTCACATGTCCAAGCTCATTCACTGTCCTTCTCCAGTGACCAGCACACCTCATGGTGCTATGGTGGCCTGTGGGTGTCCCCATTGCACTGCAGACTGATGGGCAGGGATCACATCAGTGCTTTCACCACTGGGCCCCTGTGCCTGGCCCAGCTCCCAGCTCCCAGCTCAGAGAGGCAGCTGCCCAGTAAGCTTGCTCAGGGCAAGGGCGAAAGAAGAACAGAGCAGATTTTACCAGGGAATTCCAACCCAGAGCTCTCAGCTCAGCCTTAAGGAAGGAAGAGAGATGGGCAAAAAGGTTTAGTCCCCATTCCTGAGTGGTTGCATGACAGGTAGGCGGCATCCAGCACATTTCCTGCCATTGGAACACAAATCTTGTCATGGAAAATGCAAATCTTGCCCCCATTCCCTTCCTTCCTTGCCAGCAGAAATTCAATTAAACTGATAAATCAGTAACTAGTCATGTTTGGCAGGTTCTGCACCAGCACCCACACATGTGGGTGGCCTCGAGGAGGCAGAGCTGGGGTCTGACCACCTCTCAGATTCCAAAGCCTTGTTCATTTAAGGAGCTGCAATCTGTTCAAAGTAAATATTTTCAAAAGACTTGGGAGTTCTTACTTTTTTCTTTGATACAGAGTTCTTTTATGCTCTCATGGCTGCTTAAGAGGTCATATAAATTAAATGGCTCTAAGTCAATGTTATGATTTAATACTTTATATAAAAGAGGGTGTTTAAAATACTTTATACAAAGAAATTCCTTTAACATTCAAACCCGTGGGGAAAACCAAAAATGAACAATGAATCTGAAATACTAATAAATATCAGATAAGACAGCTGCTGATGTCAACTTAAAAAATAAATAAAAGATTCATCTCTTTCCTCCTTGCAAACTGATTTCCCTGAACTATTTTGTGACAGAATCACTTCAAGTCTAGGTGTCTGAGATGCCTCACTGAATGAGCAGATAACACGCATGTCCTAGATACATGGGAGGCAGGCAACAAATGACATAAATAAGTGTGTAGTGTGTGCAGCGGTGATGAAAGCTATAGAGAAACATAAAGGAAAGGTGGTCAGCAATGTCTCATGCAGGTCATGATTTTAGATACAGTGTTCAGATGGGTGTTGTTGAGGGCTTTAGCTCAGTGCTCTGGACCAAGAAAGAAAGCGGGGAAAGATCATAGGTGATGGGGGTGTGCTGCTGACATAAGATGGCCAAGGGCATCCTGATGAGGGGGCATAAGTACAGAGACTCAAATGAAAGAGCAAGAGAGCCTGGGGTTACAGATACCTGCAAATGGAATGGCCCTATGTAGGACTTTGGCAGGGGTGGTGTTGGCAACAGCCAGAAGGCTTTGTATGTGTGTATGTGTATGTGTATGTGTGTGTGTGTGTGTGTGTACATGTGTGTGCTTGGGGGCATTTCACAGGGCCCCAGGGACCACCATGAGAGTCTCAGTGAGGGATGGCAGAGTCATTGGAAGCCTGGACAAACATGTCTTTAAAAAAAATCACTTAATTAGACTAACTTTACAAGTTCAATGGAAAAATGTCTCACTTGTTGGTCAGCAACAGCAGCGAATCTGAGTGAGAAAAGGTTATGTAGGTCCTAGGATTATTTCAGGGTATTGTAGAGACAATAAAGGCTACCTCACTGTCTTGGCTTAATAATTATCAAAACTACCCTCACTTCCTGTCAATGTGTATGACTGGACCCAGGCATGTGTGAATGCATGCAAGAATAATTTCCTTTTCATTGATCTATATATGGACAGATATAAACTATTTTGCATATTCCAGGATTAATTTGAAAATTGGTTCCTTCTCTGATTTCCTAAGATCCGATGCACAAAATCAATATATAAGCATTGTTAAAGAAAATGAATCCACCTATCTATTTCCCCATCCATCCACCCATCCATCCAACTATCCATACAACCAACCATCCATCTACCCTCCATCCATCCATCCATCCATCCAACCATCCACCTACTCTCCATCCATCCATCTAACCATCCATCCACCCTCCATTCATCCCTCCATCTATCCAACCCATCTACCCTCCATCCATCCATC
>CM052665.1:53768705-53789337 GCA_028533165.1 Leontopithecus rosalia
AACACATGGACACAGGGAAGGGAGCACCACACACTGAGGTCTATTGGGGGAAATAGGGGAGGGACAGCGGGGGGGGGGGAGCGGGGGAGGGATGGCATGGGGAGAAATGCCAAATATGGGTGAAGGGGCAGAAGGCAGCAAAACACACTGCCACGTGTGTACCTATGCAACTATCTTGCATGTTCTGCACATGTACCCCCAAACCTAAAATGCAATAAAAAGAAAAAAAAAAGAGGTTTAAAAATATAAATCAGAAAAATGATTTTCAACAAACAAACATTAACCAAAAGGGTCTGCCCCTCAGGCTACTGGGTTCTGCATCTTCTTTGCTTTCTGCCAAAATGCCCTAAAGGGCTTGCCATCTCACCCAGCCTTTCTGTGTGACCCTGTTCCCTCTGAAATCCACCTCTATCAGTTTTTAGTACCATTCTCCACCAACAGATATTGAGCCAACCAGTTAACTGAGAGAAAATATTTTATTAAAAAGAATCCCATATGTATTATTTTTAAAGGTTTTTGGTTTGGGGCATTTTTTTTAAGAAATGGGGTTTTGCTGTGTGGCTCAGGCTTGTCTTGAACTTAATGAGCTCAAGTAATTCTCCTGCTCCATTCTCCTGAGTAGCTGGGACTACAGGTGCATATTACAAAAACTAAATGTTATAAATAAAACAAAAGTGTTAGAAGAAAATCCAGCTGCATATCAATATAATCTTGATACATAGGTTTTTATACTGCAAAATATTAATAAGTGTCATGATTTTACATGTCATTTTTATTTTTATTTTTGTTCATTTGTTTTCCGCATATTAGATAACAAACATAAAAGTTTTCTTTTTCTTTTCTTTTCTTTTATTTTTTTGAGATGGAGTTTCGCTCTTGTTACCCAGGCTGGAGTGCAATGGCGCGATCTCGGCTCACCGCAACCTCCGCCTCCTGGGTTCAGGCAATTCTCCCACCTCAGCCTCCTGAGTAGCTGGGACTGCAGGTGCACACCACCATGCCCAGCTAATTTTCTTTTGTATTTTTAGTAGAGACGGGGTTTCACCATGTTGACCAGGATGGTCTCGATCTCTTGACCTCATGATCCACCCACCTCGGACTCCCAAAGTGCTGGGATTACAGGCTTGAGCCACCACAAAAAAAGCAACTCACATGACTGTAGTGCAGAAGTCTCTGCAGTTGACCCTATTTCAGTACTTATTTTATGCAGCCTCTAATAACAGGCTACAGTTAAACGCTTCTTTGAAACAAGACCTACGTGGAAAGTCACTTTACAAATAAAATAATGTACAGGCCAGTAGGCATCAGATAACACATTTGAAATACACAATAAACTGCAAAGCTTAAATTCAAGTATTTTAAGAGAAGAATCCTAAACATAACTCTCTTTATAAATTGTCTATATCATTTATTCTGAATTACTTTACTTCATAAATTGAAAGTAGTTTTCTTGTTAATTAAAAGAACAGAGGCCTCAGAGCCAAGAATTTAAAAATGCTTAACATCTCACATATATGTGTATACTTGTGTGAGTATGTATGTGTATACACATATATAAATGCATATAAGTCCATAAGTATACGTAAGGCCTAAGTTCAACATTTTATAAGTTGTGATGTTATTACATATATTATAATGAACTCTAGTTAAATAAAGATAATAATATACTTAAGGAAGAATCATTTTTCAGAATATTGATGTCCAGGAAGACTTGGAAGAAATATATCTAAATTCAGCAACATTTACTGACTGCAATGAAAGTAGGAGAAAGCAGATGTTTGGAATAAATTTAAATCTGTATTTGTTTTGGACCTGGTAGATGTGGCAATGCCTCTGAAAACAAAGGCATTCTTTTGGGATAACTTTGCAGCCCTGATGCTCAGAAAGAATGTTACTTGCGTAGCTCAGTGGCTGAAAGCAAATAAAGAAGCAAGCAGAATACACAAAAGAGCGTGGAGGACAAAAAAAGGGACCTCAAAGTTTTAACAAAAGAAACCTTTTTTTTTTCTGAAAACATATGGCATTTTTGCACCATTTCTTCATTTACACTATCTGCCTACATGTTCTCTAATTGACTGATTTCAGGATTATTCAAAATATACAGAATGTCTCAAAAAGTAAATATTCAATCTTAAAAAATGAATGTTCAATGTTATCTATACATATCATTGAAAACGACCTATTCAACATGAATTTGAAACATAATAAAAGTTTTAGGGGCTCTTGCCCCTAAAATGTCACAAGAAACACATTTGTATGCCCAGTATCTACTCTCAAATGTTGTGGAAGTCCGATCGATGGTTTTCAAACTGATCTAATTGTTCATTACTATGGACTGAAAGTTTGTGCCACCCCCAAAATTCATACGTTGAAATCTTAACTCCCACTGTGATTGTATTTGGAGGTGGGGCTTTTGGAAGGTAGTGAGGTCATGACCAAGTGAGACCTTCAAGAATCGGGTTAGTGCCTTATAAAAGACCCAAGAGTTAACTTCTTTTTGTTTTTTTAAATTGTACTTTAGGTTCTGGGGTATATGTGCAGATCATGCAGGATTGTTGCATAGGTACACACTTCTTTAGCTCTGCTCTCTGACATCTGAGGAGTCAAAGAGAAGGGACTGTAAGCCAGGAAGTAAGGCTTCCCCAGATGGCAAATCTGCTGACAACCTGATCTCAGACGTCCAGCCCTGAAAACAGTGAGATTCTATTGTCTTCTATTTCTAAGCCACCCAGTCTTTAGCACTTTATCATTGCAAACCAAAATGGGCTAAGGTGCTCATTTGGTCAGTAAAAAAACAAAGGCTTGAAGTAGGTTGCTTAAAATCCGACTTATTAAATATTTGCATCATTAACCAAACTTCAGGTCTTCCCAGCCCAGCATCATGTCACAAAATTATGAGGCTGAACCTTTACCCAGAAACGGCCCCAGGAAAGAACTTCAAGTAGGTGTCATCTTCTGAATCCTGGCCCCTTGCCCGTGCCTCTGGGGTGCTGCTGATCACACTATGTGGTAATTCCCTTGAGACACTATATGCTCCTTGAAATACTTATGATTCATTTTTAAAGGGAAACAATCAAAGCATTAAATAAAATGTATCTGCCTCGTTTAAAAAATACAGAATACATACTTCCTGCATACAAAATACATATAAGTATTTAAAATATTTGATAGGCTGGAAAGGTTAGATAAGTGAGATTCTTCTTCCTTCGAGAGTGTGTCTAAATGCCATAAATGTTAAAACCTGATTTATTCACCTCCAACACCTCAAAGGCCCAAACACTTCAGTCCTGAAGGATCCTGCCATCTCCCTAATTCCAGCAATGAATTATAAGGATGGGAACAAGAAACGTGCTGATGGCCGCAGGGATCCACCCTTTGGTATCCAGTTGGCCTTTAGCTAAGTGATGAAGAGGACATGAGCAGCCAGGTCTCAGAGCACTGGCCTCATGACCCAGAACCAGAATCTGGGGTAGGTCATGTCCTATCACAAGTGACCCTCTAAGGAAATGCATTAAGCAGATTGTCAGGTTGAGTGGAAATTACACATCCCTTCTCATATCTTTATTCAGATCTCACAAGAAGGGGAAGCCACAGGAATGGTGGGGGGGGCAGGGTCCCCACATCTACCGGGGAAACTAAGTGCAGCTTGAGGAAGCGTCTCAACCCTGTCTACTTGGTATCATTCATCCACCTCTACTTCTAAAGGGATAACAAATTAGTACTTCTCATGAGTCTCTTGTCACTTAGTCACTAAGCATTACATTCGCAATTTTAGGACTGTCCCCAGGCAATCAAAGTATTAAATGACAACGTCCATTATTCTTCATAATCTCCTGTTTAAAAGCTTTATTTCATATAAATTTACATAATCAAAAATCTTTGTAAATAAAATTTTCCTACCCTCGGTTGTACAAGTTCATTACTTTGTCTCATCCACTCACCCAAGGAGAACACCTGTTTCTTTTTCCTTTTTCAAAAGCTAACATTTTATCTTTGAAAATGCCTGTTCCATAGATAGTAAGTGCCTAGTTGAACTCTTAGCAAGTGTGAGTTGGGTTTAACAAAGAGTATACCTGGAAGTGAGCGGTAAGCCATCGTACTGGTGAAACCTCATGCAGCATCTGCAGGGTTCAGATGTACCTGGAACCACGAGGGGAGGGGAGAAGCTTCGTAATGCAGGCAGGTGGGCTGAAAATAGCTCATCTCACAGGGTTCCAGAAATGGAGAAATAAGCCTTGGTCATGGAGTGCACCAGGAACTATGGGAGGTACTCTATGCAAAGTATATGCAAATCACTTGGAAGAGTCTGTCCCAGTGGAATCTTCACATGAACAGCAGCTGTACTAAGTTGAATGGTGTCACCCCAAAATTAATGAAGTCCACTGGAACCTCAGAACATGACCTTAGTTAAAAATCAGGTATTTGCAGATGTAATCAGTTAAGGACCTTCAGAAGAAATAATCCTGGATTTAGAGTGAGCCCTAAATCCAATAATTAGTGTCTTTGTAAGAAGAAGAGAGGCCACACAGAGGCACAGAGAAGAGCCCCAGGGGAAGATGAAGGCACAGATTTGAGTGATAAGGCCACAAACCAAGGAACGCTGAGGAATGCCCGGAGCCACCAGAAACCGGAAGAGAAATAATCCTCCTCTAGAGTTTTCAGAAAGAGCTCAGCCCTGCTGACACCTTGATTTTTAACGTCCCACCTCGAGAACTGTGAGAGAATACATTTTTGTTGTTTTAAGCTGCACAGTTGATGATAATGTGCTATGACGACCCTAGGAAACTTAACATGGCCATTTTCTTGTTATATATTTATCACTTGAACCTTTCCAAATGAAAATTCTCTTTCAATTTGCATTTGATAGTTAAATTGAACTTGTGTCACTTTCTTTCCAAGTAAGAAAACTGGATTATGTTCACTTATATTTAATTAAAAGGTTGCCAAAAAAAAAAAAGGCAGAATCCAAAATTTAAGAACCTATTGTTCGTGTTTTTCCAAAATTCATTAGTTGAAATTACAACCTCCAGTAGGTGACGGTACTTTTGAGAGGTGATCAGGTCACGAGGATGAAGCCCTCAAGAATGAGATTAGTGTCCTTACGAAAGACATGAAAGCTTGTGTTCTTTCTCTCTCTGCCATGTGGGGATACAAGAACACAGTCAGAAGGCCACCATCTGAAAGCCACATGGATATCAGCCGACACAGCATCTGCTGGTGCCTTGAATGTGGATGTCTAGCCCTTAAAATTGAGAAATAAATGTCTGTTGTTTAAGCCACTCAGACTATGGTATTCTGTGACAACAGCCTGAGTTGACCAAGAGACCTACAAAATGGTTGTTAATCTTCACAAATCAGGGAAATCATTTCTGCCCAGACAACATCCACTGGGGATAGGCGGTCCTGTAATATCTGAAATTTTCCATGATTCACTCCCCCAGCAAGTTAAACAGCCCCACCTGCAAAGTCTCACTTGTTCTTTTAGTCTTTGCTTTAATATTTTATAAAAGCCAAAGAAGTCATGGGAAGCCAGATGGACCACAGAGAAGTCACAAAAGGCATGACTTTGCACCCGCCCCTGACTCTCTGGGAACCTTATTTTCCTCATCCATAAGACAGGTGACCTGGGACGCTTAGCAGGGGTAAGGATTGTGTGAGATGATGCATGAAATATGCACACCACCCCAGCACACTGCAAACGTTGAGCTGGCACCAGCAATGGTCCAGCTACGGCTCCAAGCACCAGCCTCCAACACTGACTGAATGAGAGGGAGAATGAAGAGGCACCCCAGAAAGTGGCCTCAGTCCCCAGCCCGCTTGTGTGTGGCCCAGCCAGTCTATCACTGAGAAGAACAGTGGCTGGAGTGGCCACTTGTCAAGGACTTTAGAATGAGAGTCAGGTCGAGTCTGGGCTTCCACTGCCAGTGGGAAACCCTGGTGGGTTTACCAGCCTTGCTGAACCTTGGTTCCCTCCTCCACAAAAGAAGATTCAAATAATCTCTAGTAACCTGGTCATGATACTTAAGTGATGTGAACTGATACCAGGGCCTGGCTGTGGATAGGCGCTCATTCCGTCTTCCCTGTCAATATCCCTGCATGAAACTCAGCAGGTACATTCTCCCCTCCTAGGACACAAGCATTTTTAAAGAGGGCCAAGGTGTAGAGAAGTCCTTTCCTTGGGAAAATGTTTCACAAGGTATCTATGGGGAGATGGATGAGTAGAAAGCCATGCAGGAGAGCTGGGAGTCTGCATATTCAGGGTAGCTGTGGGCAGCATTTCCTTGAGCCAGGGGCATGTATATCTGGAAAAGGACTGTGACCCATCAGTGACATCTCTGCCAGGGCCTCGGGCAGACTCTGACCCAAACCAAAAGGCAAAACAGCCAACAGATCATTGGCTTTGGATCTGACAGATCTGGATTCAAATAACAGCCACTGCCCCGCTGTTTTACCTTATGCAAATCACGTAGACTTCTCTGAGCCACCTCAGTTTCCATGTGAGGAGTATGGGGTAATAATACCTATGCCACCAGCTGTCGCTTCCCCCAAGCACAGCTCCTGGCACAAATCTGGCAGCAAATACTTGGGATTTTCCTCTCTAGTCCATGCATAGTCCTCAATGGCCTTTGGTTTGTAGGTTCTTTATGTTCCTTTGAGATGCAGTTCATCCATTTTAAAAATAAAAAGTTTGATTGATTTAGTAAAAACATAGATTACATTTGCTAAAGTTGGACTTATGTCTCATTTACTATTTACTGGGATCAAGTCACTGCTGCCCTCACCACAGAACCCACAGAAAAAAGAGCAGTTCATGTCTTTCGAAGGGAAGTTACATGTTACACTCCCCTTTTCAGGAGAGGCCTAGTGAGAATGTGGTTTTGTTCCAGGGGCTGAGGCTGGGGTGGGGGCCTGGAGGGTCCTTTCTAAAGGCTGACATCGCTCAGTTACTGGTGGGAGGGGGACTGAAAAACATTTCTTCTTGAAGCCCAAGTCAACCCTATCCAAATTCCCCCATAACATCAAGCAAAGCCACTAAGACAGAGCCAAGGGCAGCCCAACCTTGGTCATAGGGAATCTTCACAGTCCTTTCTGTCCCCAACCCTGCCTGTCCTGGGGAGGACAGCCCAGAGGCAGACATGACCCCACTGTCCCCAGTTGTAGACCCCACAGCAGCAAGGAAGACAGCCTGCTTCCCTTTCTAGAATCTGTTTTTCTCCGCACTCCCACACCACGGCCTTCCTTTCTTGCTTCTTATGCTCCTGCTGTTAGAAAGGTCTTAGTTCTGGTGATTGAGAGAAACACGAAATGGTGGCTTATAATCAAATCAGCCCAGAAGCCATCTTGCACCCAACGTATCACCCAGACAGACCTGAAAGCTAAATCTTCAAAGGCCAAACACAGTCAACTCCTTATCAAGCCCTGGGATTCAGCTGTCAGGCCTCGTGAAAACCATTCTCCTCAAGGATAAAACTTTAAAGCACCGTTTACACGTTGAAGCAAAATAAGTGTACATAATTAATGGGGCACAGAAAATCAAGGGACAGAACACGCAGGTTTTGGAAGTAAAAGGCTTGCGGAGGAAGGCATGAGCTTCTGAGTTATCCTGCACAAGTCCAAAGACACTGGTGGAATCAAAAGCCAGGTGATGAGAACCAGTCATAGGGGACCCTCTCCCAGCCTTTGGAACAGCGAGGAGAGGAAACACGGTGTCTGGCCACTTGGTTTCCAGAGCAATGCGTCCACTGTCCTTCAAATGTGCCTCAAATTGTTCAAGCAAACTCAGAATGTCTCTGCCACGTTCCCTGGAATGATGGGATGTCCTTGCTGGGAAAGGCAGGGAGGAAGGCGCGGGCAGGCAGGCAGCATTTCCTCCACAGGCAGACACTTCGCAGCGTCCCGCAGTCCCCAGGTAGGGGAGGGATTCCTCGCTTGTCATCAGTAAGGGGCGCTCAGCCTGGCATATGGTATCTCCAATTTTTTAGTGACAAGTGGCATGTTAGCAGAGCTGCGCAGGAGCGGGGAGAGAGCCGGTTGGTTAATCACTCCCCATTGCCTGCACCCTCAGGCAAAATCATATTGCTTTATGCAGATGAGTTCATAACAGTTTCTTCAATTTGGCTTTTATAGAAAAAAAGCGCCAGCTCTTCGTACTGTGTCAACAGCCACCCGAGGGCCTAGCACTTTACAAGGCAAGTGTATTACTATTTAAAGACCAGCTTTTAGCTGAACATCAGGGCTGCCTTCAAAGTTTAATTACCGCCCGCCCCATGGGGCCCAATGAGCCATCGACTCCTCCCAAGGGGGTTCTGCTCGGTGATGATCTTTAACTAAGTAAGTAAATGCTAAACCAGCTTATCTTAAAGCGCCCACATCTGATTTCCTGCTCTGCTGCAAGACACTGGGTGACTGGTAATGGGCCGTGAGCAATTTAGAATCATCCCGGGTGTAATTAATTTTCAATTGAAAGTAAACCAGTAAAAAAAAAAAAAATATATATATATATATATATATATATATATATATATACACACACACACACACACATACACACACACACACACATATATACACACACACACATATACACACACGTGTATATATATTAGAAAATGTATATGAATACATTAGAATTAGTATTTCCTTTTCTAAATTATCAGAGAAAGATCTCCATAGCATGTACAATTTCCTGAAACAATTTTCAATTTTATTAAAGCAGTATTTTTTCTTCCTCCTCTCACTTTCCTTCTCAATTTGCAAAACTGAATAAAGTGTTTTTGAAAGGCCAAGGTCACAGTCTTTCTACTCCTAAACCATGATCATCAAATTAGCCCTTCTAAAGTACCCTTAGGTAGGCATGACTTTGGGATATATAACTGTCCTTTAGAAGACAAATAACATGTCCATAGTAGTACACATTGATATTTTATCTGAGAATCGCCCAAAGAATTAAAAATCTAGTACATTTTCCAAAAGCCATGGAAGAATTAAAATAGGGTAAAAACAAGGCTGGGCATGGTGGCTCATGCCTGTAAGCGCACCACTTTGGGAGACCGAGATGGGCAACCATTTAAGCTCAGGAGTTCGAGACCAGCCTCAGCAACATGGTGAAACCCCATCTCTACCAAAAATACAAACACTTAACTGGGTGTGCTGGTGTGCACCTGAGGTCACAGCTGCTCAGGAGGCTGAGGTGGAAGGATCACATGAGCTTGGGAACTGAGACCGCACCACAGCACTTCAGCCTGGGCAACACAGTGAGACCCTGTTTAAAAAAAAAAAAAGGAGGTAAAACATTGAAAATGCTATTTATCTTCTTGTTTTGAGAAAACACCAACAACAAAAAAATAAAGATGCGTATATTCAATTTGTAACATAAACGAGCTTGGCAGAATGCTCCTAAGGTGTTGACTGAACACCAAACAGACCAAGTTCTTACATTTTCATTCTGGAAAACTCCTGCTGATTCTTCAGTCATTTATTTTGAGATTAAAAAAAAGTCCCCAGGGCTGTGAGGGTCCCACTGCTTGTCCTAAGGAAGAGAACACCTGAGAAGGGTAAGCGGTGGTCATTATGCTGCCTTCTCTCAGCGTTCATATAATCAAAGTAAGCAAAACAAAGTTCCCTGGCGTGTACATTTGTGACCCTGAGTCGAATCAGTTATGCCTGTGGTGTTTTTTTGTCTGTTTCTTTTTAATTAATTAATTTTTTTTGAGGCAAAGTCTCACTCAGTTGCCCAGGCTGGAGGGTTGTAGTGGGATCTTGTCTCACTATAACCTCTGCCTCCCAGGTTCAAGCAATTCTCCTGCCTCAACCTCCTGAGTAGCTGGGACTATAGGCCTGCACCACCATGCCTGGCTAATTTTTTATTTTTAGTAGAGATGGGGTTTCACCATGTCGGCCAGGCTGATCTTGAACTCCTGACCTCATGATCCACCTGCTTCGGCCTCCCAAAGTGCTGGGATTACAGGTGAGAGCCACCGCGCTGGGCTGGTCTGTGTTTTAATGGGGTGTCAACCACACTGAGGTACTGAGGCAGCATGAAACAGTGTAGGAAAAGACGTAGGTTCTAGGCCTGTCTCATAAGGTATTTCATTTTGGGACAAGTCAAACTTCAGCTCACTCACCTTCATAATTAACAAAGAAATTTAATCTGTTATATTGACTTTTAGAAATCCCAGCTAAGCTAATAAGGAGAAGGGCTGTGTGAAATGGCAGTGATTAACAAACCTCCTGAAGGTAACTCATGCAAGACGAGATAAATAATACTGATAGCTACCAATCTCTAAGCTGATGAAATGTGCCAGCTAAGTCAACACTTTGCTGTATCCTTTACACACTGACATAAATGCTGAAATGAATAAAATAATGAAAAGTTAAGCAAAGAGACTAACTTTATTGAGGATCTAGGAAGTATCAAGCTCTATGCTTGGCCTTTTAAGTTCTTGATCTTATTTACAAATGAAAAGAACCCTAGGAAAATATGAGTCCTATATATAGGACATGTCTGATATTATCCAGTTAGTCAGTGGTCATCTGGGTCCCAGACCCAAATCAACACTGAACCCCAGGCTTGACACTCAACTCAACCAAAGTCCTTTCTCTGGGCTGCCCTGCCGGCCTTCCAGGGCTTTCTACTGTTCAGCCACCCACTAAAAAGTATTTTACTAGCTAGGCAGAGTGGCTCATGCCTATAATCCCAGCACTTTGGGAGGCTGAGGAGGGCAGATCACCTGAGATCAGAAGTTCAGACCAGCCTGACCAACATGGTGAAACCCCATCTCTACTAAAAATAAAAAATTTAGGCAGGCATGGTGGTGCATGCCTGCAATCCCAGCTACCTGGGAGGCTGAGGCAGGAGAATTGCTAGAACTTGGGAGGTGGAGGCTGTAATGAACCGTGATGGTGTCACTGCACTCCAACCTGGGTGACTGACAGAGTAAGACTCCATCTCAAAAAAATTGGGAATTGTCACCAAGTGTCTCAATCCTTGCAATTGTCCCTTAGGATAGACCCTCCTTCCCATTCAACAAAGTATGTCAAACAAACACATTATACTCTTTGTGGATATTTCTCTAGAGTAGTAGTAGCTATTAAAAGAAATACTTTAGTCAAATTTAACAAAGTTTAATTGAGCAAAGAATGATTTGAGAATTGGGCAGCCTCCAGAACCATAGTATGTTCAGAGTAACTGCAAGACTGTCACATGGTTGGGATAGCATTTATGGACAGAAAAATTAAAGTGAGGTAGAGAAAAGGGAAAAGAGACACAGAAGCAGCTGGGCTGCTTACAGGCTTATTTGAGCCGTGTGAATAGTTGTATGCAAATGATTGGCTGAAACTGGGATGCTGTGATTGGCTGAAACTCAGATGCTGTGATTGATTGGTTGAAACTCAGATGCTGTGATTGGCTGAGACTCAGCTACTTGTTACAAGAGTAGATTACAGTCCCTTTACACATCCAGTTAGATGACAGCTCACTATGTACAGAGAAGTCTTTAGACCAAACTTTAAAAATGTAGTACTAATGAAAAAAGCCAAACTCTGTGAAATATTTAAAGAGGTTTATTCTGAGCCAAATACCAGTGACAGTGGCCTGAGGCATAGTCTCAAATAGTCCCGAGTACATACTGCTGCAGGTGGCTGGATTGCAGCTTGGTTTTACACACTGTAGTGAGACATAAGACATTAATTAATACATGCAAGGTATACGTTTGTTCAGTCCAGAAAGGCAGGAGAAATTGAAGTGGGTGGGGGTGTTGCTTATAGGAGGATTAAAGATTTTCTGATTGGTAATTGGTTGAAAGAGTTAAATTATTATCTAAAGACCTGGAATCAATAGAAAGAAAGTGTCTGAAGACACAGCATTTTATACAGAAGATAAGGAGTTGGGAGGTTCTTATCATGTAGACGAAGTCTCATAGCTGGCTGCCCTTAGATACAATAGATAGTAAATGTTTCCTATTCAGAGTTTTAAAAGGTGCTAGACTCTGTTAAAGTCTTTAGGATTGGGAGGGCCTGGAATATGAAAGATCTAGTTGAGTTAATAGAGATTCCTTACAGATGCGAATTTTCCTCCACAAAAGACAGCTTTGTAGAATCATTTCAAAGTATGGCAAAGAAAGATATTTTGGGGTTAAATATTTTATTTCGTTTTTTTATCTGTCATAAAATATTATGTTAAAGTTAGGTTGGAATTTGGTATCTTATTGCTACAAGGAATCTTTCTGTCCGTCTTAGGATCTCTATTTTAATGTTAACGTTGCTCAGTTGTGTCTAAGCTCCAAAAGGGAGAGGGTATAATGAGACACGTCTGATGGTCCTCTTTCTGTTATGGCCAGAACTAGTTTTTCCAGTTTCTTTGGGTCCCTTTGACCAAGCGGGTGGGTCCATTCAGCCAGCTGGGGGACTCAGACTTTTATATTTGGCTTACAATAAGGAGGCGGCTGATATAAAGAGATAAACTCAGAAAAATTGTAAAAAGAAAAAGTTCTTTTTTCTTCCTAGAGCCATCCAATGAATGAGACAGATTCTTCAGGTTCACAGAGTTAGGAAGAGCTGCCTTTAGCACATTGCATTTCTCAATTCTGATTCAACTGGAAGCTCACATAGTCTAGAAATAGGGGTTTACTGAGGAAGATCTGTATATTTCTTATTGTTCCAGTGTGGAAAACATCTAGAACCTGTCACACTCAGTATGCGGAAATCTTCTATGCGTTAGAAATATTTGTCTTCTTCAGCAACCACGTATTCTATCTCAGCTATTCCACCTCTGTGCTGCTGCCACAAGTTGCCAGCTTCATCTACTTTCCATCTGAACCAGACCTCAAACTACATTTAAATCTAATACAGCTGACCAAATCTTCAGGAAAATTCTTATCTAAACTGGCATATACACATATTTATGTATTTTCACCGACCTTCACAAACTAATTTCACCACAACTTATGCTACATAAATAGTTTTGAGACTACTATTACATGTTTTACTCTTAAAAAGCTTTCTTTTCACCCAATATAATAATGGGCGTTATTTTCTCTGCTTAAGGACTGAAGTATTACAGCAACTTAGTAAGAAAGCAAAACATTATACAGCTCATCTGGAAACAGCTTTCTAATTTTTGTAGACTAAGATTAGGATGCAAATCCAACCCGGAAATTGAACTGTCACTAGGCATCTTTGTTCATCTGATCAGTGCTCAAAACCATCTGCACTGAATTGTAAGATATTAATAACAAATCGTTTAACAATCAGCTAGGATTAAAGGACAAAGCCTCTTAGAGACAGTTTTATGGGTGGATTTTAAAAATAAAAGAAAAACAGCACATGTCACATTTTTTTCTAGACTGTAGAACTCCCCAAAGTGTTTTTGTTTATATATTTGAGTGCTGCTTTTACGAAAGTGCTGCTTGACTTACGTTTTACATCTTGGTAAGGTCATATGCAGTATCTGAGAATCAAGTTCTTTCTTCTGAGAATTTCCAGCAACTTTTAGAGATCAACTCAATAACAGTGTATCATTCAAATCAGCATTTTATATAGAAGGGCCTATGCTGATAATGTGGAAATCCACCAGGATTCCCCTGAACCAAGGCTTCAGGAGGTATCAATTATTCTGTGTAAAAGACTCATTCTGAGGACCTGCAAGAAGCCGCCTGCATTACAATATATAATGTAAGAAGATTCAGATATGTCTTAACTCTTGGCAAACAAATAAGATTTTTAGATATGTATCAGTGACCACATACAAATTTAACACTTTGTAACCAATCCTTCCTCTTCTAGCCAAGAACTGTGATATCTAAATGCTTCTCACTCTTCATTCTCAAGATAACACATCAGTTTGCACCCAAAAGTATATTGCAAACACCTGCCAGCAATTCATGCTTCAATTCTCAAATCCATTTCAACCTATAATTTTTCTTCTGAAATTTTTTTTAACATTCTGAGACAGAGTCATGGTACCACTAAAACAAGACTGTTAGAAATGAAAGGTTCCTGAAAGATCACCTACTTCCATTATTTTTATTTATCATAGGACAAAACTGAGGCCCAACAGGTTACCTGACTTATCCCCTTCAGAGCAAAGGCAAGCAGAGGAAGAAATAAAACAAACCCAGATCTTGAATCGGGGTGCTTGTCACTGTTGTTATTTGTAGAGGTATTGTTTGTTTAAGACAGGGTTGTGCTCTGATATCCACGCTGGACTGCAATGGCTACTTACAGATGTCATCATGCTCACTGCAACCTCAACCTCCAGGGCTTAAACAATCCTCCTGCCTCAGTGTCCCTAGTAGCTAGTAGCTGGGACTACAGACATATCACCATGCTTGGCTGTTGGTTTTGATTGATAGTTTAAAAAAATGCTACAAAGTATTGGATTAAACTAATTTAAAACATTTTAGAACGTAACTGCAAACAATAAAACTAGACTTTCCAGTAAGTCTTACTTAGGTACAAGATCCAGAGGAGAGGGTAGCTATCATTCTTACAAAAATGTAAAGACAGTTAAAATCTTGGAAATACCTGTCTCTGACTAGGAATTTTTTTCCCTGGACAGTTCCATGGGGAATGTTCTTTTGTGGACCTAGCCTTTCAGAGATCCCTCAAGTCTTTCACCTTGTAGATGATCCTGGGGACATGAGCCAATTTCTACAGTCATCTAGTTAACAGTAACAAGAATTCCACTGTGTACTGAATATAGTATTGAGTAAAGAATATGAGTAACAATTCTCAGAAAATTCTATATTACAGAGATGGTTAGCCACCCACGTGGAGGCAGAGATAGTCTCCTCCTATGCTGTACTGCGCTAAATTATTTTTAAAAATTATAGAAGTTATTCCTATCTTTAGATGTTCTTAGAAGATGGCAGAACAGACTATCTACAAAATATAAAATGGATTTTGGTAACATTGGAGAATACTAAGTGTAATCTCTGTTTCCAAAGTATTTCATTTCTGTTTTTGTTTTTGGAACCATTGACATGTTGTACTGGAATTTACCACTCACACATTGTATTGAAATTGCATATTTTCTTGGTGATTTGCCCCATTACACTCTGAGCCCCTTAAAGACAATGTTTTATTAATTTTCCAGTACCTTACACCAAGCCAAGTCCTAGTGCATAGAAAGCATTCAGGAAATGATGGATGAATAAATAGCTAAAAGAATGAGTGAGTGAAATGATGAACACCTTATATTTCAAAAATGTTTACAGTTTATACACTATTAACTTGAATATTTTTAAATTCAATATTCAGG
The DNA here is from genome assembly GCA_028533165.1 of Leontopithecus rosalia. Lineage (NCBI taxonomy): Eukaryota > Metazoa > Chordata > Mammalia > Primates > Cebidae > Leontopithecus > Leontopithecus rosalia. The sequence continues at coordinate 53,783,965 of CM052665.1, forward strand.
CAGTCCTGTCCTCACTTTCCAGAAAGGCTTGATGAGGGTAAGTAATCACCCCAGGTTCTTACAGGCCATCACATGAGAAAGCCAGGTCTAGAATCCAGATGGCATTTCATCATTCCATCACTCCATGGGAGTTTGGAGAACACCGGAAAAAGAAAAGCACATGTGATGTTGAGTGTTTGAAACACAGCACTTTAATCCGGCGGACATTTTACAGATGCCTATACAAGTGTTTTCTTGGTAGCATCCAAAGAAAAACAGTCATTCCTCACTACCAGAACCCAATGATATATCATTTCCACAGTGCTGAGTTATCAGCTTCTGAAACCTTCTAAAAATCAAGGTTGAATGGTACGTTTTAATGCTGCCAAAGTAAGAATCAGGATGAAATTTTAAACCCGCATTACACTGTATTTAATTACAGAAATGACATTGATTTAACTTCCTCATACAAAATATTTATTCTATATGCGAATGCAGAACACTTTGTCAAATTTCAAACCAACTTTTTATTGTTGTTGTTGCTTTTTAAGGCACAGCATCTGACTTTGTCACCCAGGCTGGAGTTCGTTGGTTCAGTCATAGCTCACTATAACCTCAAATTTCTGCTCCCAAGTGATCATCTTGCCTAGGCCTTCTGAGTAGCTGGCACTACAGATGCACACCACCATGCTTGACTAATAATTTTTGAATTTTTTACAGCAATGAGGTCTTGCTATGTTGTCTTGACTGGCCTTGAAGTCTTGTCCCCAAGTAATCCCCCTACCTCAGCCTCCCAAAGTGCTGGGATTAAGGTGTGTGAACCACCACACCCAGTTCAACTGAGGTAGGGGGATTACTTGAAGGCAAGTTGGGTGAGAGACTTAACTGTTAGAAGATACTGTTAAATGTTCCAGAAAAATTCTGTCAATAAGAAAAATAGAATATACAGAAGAAAAAGTAACATATAATATTTGCTTAAATTTTCTCTGAACTTTTTCCACCTCCAAGCCAAATCATTATATAGAATAATCACCTTTGAGGAAAGATACATGTCTAATAATATTTATGATATAATATTCAGAAGATGAGATTCCATGTACTCAGTTTACCCTTGAACAAAGCCAGGGTGCCTACTCCTCACATAGTTAAAAATATATGTATAACGTTTGACTCCCTCAAAACTTAACTACTAATGGTTTGCATTGACTAGAAGCCTTACTAATAACAAAGTCAATTAACACACATTTTGTATGTTATGTCTATTATATACAGTGTTCTCACAATTAAGTAAGCTAGAGAAAAAATGTTATTAAGAAAATTGTAAGGAAGAAAAAATATACTACTGTGTGTCTTAGTCCATTTTGTGTTGCTATGACAGCATACAGGACTCTGGCTAATAATTCATAAAGAAAAAAGATTCAATTGGCTTGCAATTCTGAGAGCTGGAAGGTTCAGGATTGGGCATCTGGTGAGGGTGTCAGACAGCTTCCACTCATGGAGGAAGGCAAAGGGGAACCAACTATGTGAAGATCACCTGGAGACAGAAGAAGTCAGAGAGAGGGGAGGCGCCAGACTTTTTTTTTTTTTTTTTTTGGAGACGGAGTTTCACTCTTGTTACCCAGGCTGGAGTGCAATGGCGCGATCTCGGCTCACCGCAACCTCCGCCTCCTGGGTTCAGGCAATTCTCCTGCCTCAGCCTCCTGAGTAGCTGGGATTACAGGTACATGCCACCTATGCCCAGCTAATTTTTTGTATTTTTAGTAGAGATGGGGTTTCACCATGTTGACCGGGATGGTCTTGATCTCTTGACCTCATGATCCACCCGCCTCGGCCTCCCAAAGTGCTGGGATTACAGGCGTGAGACACCGCGCCCAGCCAGACTCTTTTTAAATATCAGCTCTGGAGGGAGCTAACAGAGTGAGAACTCACTCACCTCTGAGGGATGGCGTTAACCTATTTATTAGGGATCCACCCTCATGACCCAAATACCTCCTACTAGGCCACAACTCCAACATCAGGGGTCAAATCTGAACATGAAGTTTGGAGAGAACAAATATCCTCATCATGGCACTATTCATTAAATGGACATGGATCATCACAAAGGTCTTCATCCTCATCATCTTTCCATTGAGAAGGCTGAGGAAGACGAAGAGAAAGAGGAGGGTTTGGCCTTGCTGTCTCAGGGGTGGCAGAGGTGGAAGAAGTGGAGACAGTAGAAGGGGAGGCAGGAGAGGCAGGCACACTCACTGTAAGTTTTACTGAAAATAAAATCCACATATAAGTGGACCTGCATAGTTCAAGCTCATGTCATTTAAAGGTCAACCGTATATCAATTTGTACTGCTACGGTTTGAGTGTGGTTTGTCCCAGCAGAACTCAGACTGAAATTCAATCCCCAATGTGGCAGTGTTGGAGGTGAGGCCAAGTGAAAGTTCTTCTGGTATGGGGTAAAATCCCTCACAAATAGATTAATGCCCCCGTCAGGTGTGCATTCTCTTTCTCTTGGGAATTAATTCGGGAAAGCGTGTGTTGTTAAAAAGAGTTTGGCTTATTTGGCTTCTCTCTCTTGCTTCCTTTTTTCACCACGTGATCTCTCTGTAGATGCCCACTTGTCTTCTGCTTTTTGTCGTAAGTGGAAGGAAACTGAGGCCCTCACTAGATGCAGATGCCCAATCTTAAAACTTTCCAGCCTCCCAGGATTGTGAGCCAAGCAAACATCTCTTCTTAATTTGTCAGCCTCATGTATTATGTTATAACAACACAATATGAACTAAGAAACACAGAGACACATATATGCACACAACTAAGAAACACACAGACACATACATGCACACAACTGACATCTCACTTAGACCGTGCCAAGAAGGATCCAACAATACAGATCAATATTTGCTAAAATATTAGCAATTCCTGTTTACTGATCCTACAGTATCTTAATGTGCAGCTTCATTGAACAGATTTAGTCTTGGGCACATAAAAGGTTTTCAAAAGTCCTTGTGTATTTGCATAGATAATGTAAGTCTACCTGCATGACTAGTATCCAAGGATCATGGTAAATTAGTTCCTATCTCTTTCATTCCATCACATATTTCTGTCACTGAGAAAAATATGTCATCATTTGATTATCTCTTTATCAGTTGTCATTAAATGATCTAATTTTACTTATAAAGCACAGACTCCTCTCCAGTAGATCCATGTATAGAATGAGAGAGTGGATTATGCTTTAAACAAATAGAGCTGTCTGCAAACTGATAATCAGATGGTCTGGAGTCCCACTAGTCATATCTCATTTGTAGCAAGACATAAACATTGATAGTTCTCTTCATAGCTTATGCATCAGTAAAAATATTAGAACCTTTCTTTTTTACATTTATTTTCAAAGAGATGGTTCTCTTTCTCTCTATATGTCCTTCAATGCTGTTTTTAACAAGTTTTTGTCCCTTTTCACAAACCATCCTCGTTATTTTTATCACCATTGGAATTGATTTTAAAACCTTGATTCTTCTTGACAGGGCATGGAGGAATGTCCTTCAGTAGGGACACCAGGATAAAGTGAATTTATGAGCCCACATGTACATCTGATAAGCATGCAGAAATCATTTTTATTATGTGCATAAAACAGTGTCTGATTAAAGGACAGTCACATTTTCTTCTGACAAAATACCTGTGGCACTCCAGAAATCAGGCTTTATTTTTTAAGATTAACTTTATAATGAAACAATGTTTGAAGTAGAAACTCTTAAAATATACAAGTAGGAGATGCAATGAAGCAATGCAATAAGATAAAAATAAAACCAAACTGTGAATGGGCACATTTGGAAGAATAAACTTTCCCAGTTGCAGGTAGTACAAGTGAAGACCAATGATCTTAAGCAGAATAGGAGGTTAAGAGAAACATCGTCTCATATTTGAGCACCTCCCAGGATCCACATGGGTTTGGAAATCAAGTTCATTAGAAGTTCATGTTGTAGTTCTGGGATCTCATTTACACAAAAGACACAAATTTGCAAACATGAATATCGATGATTCAGGACCTACAAGTCATCTAAAAGTCAGCTCATCACAATATCTATTGAAATGAAGCAGTTCTAAGATACTTAAGCACTTTTTTTTCCACTCTCTGTAACAGTTATTTTGGTGCTTTTAACATTTTCTGTCTTTTGAACTCAACATTTGTGTCCAAATTCTCACCCACAATTGCTCTTAGAACACTAAGATGTGAAGGAGCAGACGGGCAGCATTTGCAGGGGAGGCCATCATGTTGTTTCAATACAAGGAAGGCTCTTCTGTTGCTCCAGGAAATTAGTTGCCCTGGATATAAGAGTCACCTAGAGAAGCTCAGAAAGAGGCTGGAAGATAAGCAGTCAGGTAGGCAGGTGGCTCCAGGAGGACCCCCTGTGTGGGGTGGAAAGTTGGAGGGAATGATCTTGAAATTGCTGGCCAGCTCCAGATTTGACAACGCCACATTCCCCACGTTCCCAGGGAATATGCTTAAGAACCCTGATACTGACGTCCAGCCCACCCATAATGAACCAGGTGTGCACCTGGGTGTTTTCAGTCTACCCATTGTTAATACAGATACTCCTCAACTTACAATGGGAAACTCATTCTAAGTTGCAAATATCTTAAGTCAAAAAGGCATTTAATACACCTAAAATACCGAACATCGCAGCTTAGCCTAGCCTGCTTTAAATGTGCTCAGAACACTCACGTTAGCCTATAGCCAAAAAAAACCTGGCGACACAGTGCATTGTAGAGTGCGGGCTGTTTGCCCCATGACAGTGTAGCTGACTGGGAATTGCAGCTCACTGCCTCTGCCCAGAATCAAAAGACAGTATGGAACCACATATTGCTAGCCCAGGGAGAGATCTGAGTTCAAAATCTGAAGTATAGTTTCTACTGAATGCATGTCTCTTTCACACCATAGAAAAGTCAAATATTGTAAGTCAAAGCATCATTAACTTACATCATTGACTTACCTCATTGCTCAGGGACTGTAAAAATCCCAGAAAACAGAGCTTGAGGACGTCCACTTTGTTTGTGCGGATTACACTAAGTGTCATATGTTAACAAACATTGATAAATGCTGCCTTGGGGAAAGAAGGAAAACTCTGAGATTTGACTAACATTGCCAACATTAAATAGTACAGTGTATTTGGTAAGGGCGTAGGGTTTGGATTGATAAGAAACCAGGCTTCATTTCCACACATACCTAACAGGTGTGCTAACACTGACAGTTAAAAAGAGTGACAAAGGGCTGATATCCAGAATTTACAAAGAACTCGAACAGATCTACAAGAAAAAAGCAAACAAGCCCATCCAAAAATGGGCAAAGGATATGAACAGACCCTTTACAAAAGAAGACATACATGAGGCCAACAAACATATGAAAAAA
>CM052665.1:53789837-53825523 GCA_028533165.1 Leontopithecus rosalia
GGAAAATGTGGCACATATACACCATGGAATATTATGCAGCAATCAAAAATGATGAGTTCGTGTCCTTTGTAGGGACATGGATGAATCTGGAGAACATCATTCTCAGCAAATTGACACGAGAACAGAAAAGGAAACACCGTATATACTCACTCATAGGCGGGTGATGAACAATGAGAACACATGGACACAGGGAAGGGAGCACCACACACTGAGGTCTATTGGGGGAAATAGGGGAGGGTCAGCGGCAGGGGGGAGCGGGGGAGGGATGGCATGGGGAGAAATGCCAAATATGGGTGAGGGGGCAGAAGGCAGCAAAACACACTGCCACGTGTGTACCTATGCAACTATCTTGCATGTTCTGCACATGTACCCCAAAACCTAAAATGCAATAAAAATTAAAAAAAAAAAAAGTGAAATGGAAACCCAGTAGTTCAGATTCAGTGTGCCTCTACCCAGCACCCCCTGGTGTTCACATACCCTACAGACAACAGTTCTTTTCAGGGTACATGAATCCTTTGAAATATAAACTTCAAAATATAGATTCCTGGCCGGGCGCGGTGGCTCAAGTCTGTAATCCCAGCACTTTGGGAGGCCGAGGCAGGTGGATCATGAGGTCAAGAGATCGAGACCATCCTGGTCAACATGGTGAAACCCCATCTCTACTAAAAATATAAAAAATTAGCTGTGCATGGTGGTACACGTCTGTAATCCCAGCTACTCAGGAGGCTGAGGCGGGAGAATTGCCTGAACCCAGGAGGCGGAGGTTGCGGTGAACCCAGGAGGCGGAGGTTGCGGTGAGCCAAGATCACGCCATTGCACTCCAGCCTGGGTAACAAGAGCGAAACTCCATCTCAAAATAAATAAATAAATAAAATTTAAAAAAAAAGATTCCTGTGTGTGTGCTGCCTACACGTTGTTCCATTATTTTCTCATTGGCAGAAAGTTCTTAGCAATAATTTAAACTCACTTGTTTTGATTTGTCTATTTCCCCTAACTTTGTTTTCACGGTGACAGGACACAGCTTTCTGACCTGCTATTTGAGATAATTTATATGGTCCCTCTTTAGCTTCTGCTTCATTTAATGATACCTCATTTCCTCTATTTTCCCCTGGCTTTTCTTCAAATGGTTTATATTTTAATAAAACATGGCGGTTGCGAACATTTTTGAAAATGAGATGGTTTTCTTATCTTTCTCTTTCCTTTTTTGTTTCAATCTTAGGTCTGATCCCAGATCTCCCAATGACATGCTTTCATGAAACAATGATGACAAGACGGAGCGAACTAGGCTGCCTTCAGTTTTGGAGATGCAGAGGCAACACTGGCAGTTTCTGACATCACTTAAGAGAAAACAAAGCTAGAGGCAAAAATACTAAGACAGCCTAGATTTGGGGGCCTTCTGTGTACATTCAAAATTTTAAAATAACATCTGGGCATACTTCTCTTTTAAACTCTTCAATTCACATATTTTTCATTATTAAAAAGCGACTTCAGTGATATTTGCAACCATTAAACAAACCTAGCCATCTGTCCATTTCACTGACTTTGCCCACATGGTGGCCTCTCCTTATAAGGGGTGTGCTCCACACTCATGCTGTAATTTTCTACTTTTCTGTGTCTGCTCAACTAACACACCCCTCCTGATATGGTTAGGCTTTGTGTCCTCACCCAAATCTCATCTTGATTGTAATCCCCAGGTATTGAGGATAGAGCTGGTGGGAGGTGAGTGGATCCTGGGGATGCTTCCCTTGTGTTCTCATGATAGTGAGCCAATTCTCATGATACTGATGGTTTTATAAATGGTAGACTTTCCCGTCCTCTCACATGCTTTCTGACTTGCTCTCTCAGGCCATGTAAGATGAGCCTGCTTCCCCTTCTGCCATGATTGTAAGTTCCCTGAGGCCTCCCCAGCCATCTGAAACTGTGAGCTAATTAAACAAACCTCTTTTCTTTATGAATTACCTAGTCTCAGACAGTTCTTTGTAGCAGTGTGAAAATGGACTAATACACCTCACTAGACACAGCACTCACTCAGAGAAAGCTCAGCATCATGTTTACTGTGTAATTCCTCCTTACTAGTCATTTGCTATTTATTTCTCTCACATCATCTCTTCCTGAACTGATTTTTCTACTACCTCTGAAAATAACAGCTCATTAGATAGTGATCAGAGATTGAGTGAGCAATTGAATATAATTACACAAAATTATAGAGATCTTAAAGCAGACACTCTGTTACGTGTATGAGCCTGGAAAAGCCAAAGCCTTGTATTTCAGTACCCAGTGCTGCTGGAGGGCACTATCATACCCCTAAAAGGGAAGGAGGAAATGATCGCTGGCTGCAATACTCATAAAACCTCCTTGGATCCCGCCCTAGGAAAAGGACTAGAGGCAGAGAGAACAGAGAGACGTCTGCTGCCTACACAACATGCATTAAAAGTCAACAGCTAGGAGAGAAAGATGCAAAAACAAAGCATCTTTTTTTTAATTTCCATTTTTATTTTAGGTTCAGAGGTGCAGAATTTGGCTTATAGAGACAATGGCTCAGGTTTGCTGAAGCAGGCTGAATTCTCCCCAAGAAAAGCTTACACTTTTCTTGTGTAAGAAGGAAGTGGAAAGGAAGCAGAAGAGAGTTTATCATCTAGGAGAGAAACCACATCTCAAAATGCCAAAGCGGCCAGTGTGTTCTTGCAAACTGAAACCACTCACAGGTCGGCCAGCTGCCTTGGTTTGCCCATGCTCTCACTGTTTTCACTGAAGGTCATGCAACCTGGTTAACTCCTCTGTCCCTGCTAAACAAAGACAGTTTGTCCCTCAGCTTGAAGTCACTTGAGATCAAGAGATCTACTAACACATCATAGAGAAGCAGCAGAAATACTACCTGTGTTTCAAAATACAGGTATTATTATCGTTGATTTGGTTGGATTCTGAGAACTTTGGATTGAAGTAAAGAACTTCTGAATTGAAGTTCTCAGAGTTCCACCAGATCAATGATAATACTATCTATATTATATAGTAACATATATGTTTATATATGTATAAAACATGCTTATATGTATAAAACATGTTTATATATGCATAAAACATATATGTTTATATATAGTTATATTTTTTGCTTATATATACAGTTATGCATATATTTGTGTGTGTGTGTGTGTGTATATATATATATAGATAGATAGAGAGATAAACAAAATTTTTTGGTGAATTAAGAGCTCAGCTGATTTGGTAACTTGTAGGTTTCAATTGCATGTTTATAAGCAGAGCCCTAAAGACAGGAAAGCCAAAACAGAAAGAGCCTCCAGTGAAAAGTACATTTCAGGGGAGAAGGGGAGAAGGAAGGCAGAGTGAGAGCAGAGCTGAGATCAAGGCCAGCCATGAGAAGGCACGCGGCTGAAGCCCCCCTGGTTCTCAGGCTTCCTGTCCATCCGAGAGATGCCTACTCTGTGCCCTGCTGTTTGTAAATGTCAAACATTTAATGATAAACACAATAAATGTGGTTGGTCAGCAGTTCCAAATATGGAAAAAGAAATCACCATAAAACATTTTTGGTAGTTTCTCTCTTACAACCTTGTGTTAGAGGGAAGTACACAGTTACTACTGGAAACAACGTGCTTAGGGAACTCTTCAAAACAGACCATCTGCAGGGGAAAAACAACGATTCTAGAGTATAAATTTTCCTGTGAGGAACAAAACTGAATCAATGGTACATTTGTCTTTTCCAAGTTCTTCGCAGATGCAGGTAATTAATCTTCAGAGTAAATCTGGAGAAATGATTCTGGAACGAAGAGGCAGTGATTATTTACTCAGCACTACGCTCCCACCACCCTCCTCCTCCCTCCACCTTTCTATCAATATTGCTGGCTTTCCCTTGACCTGTTTTGCGGCATGGACTTAGGCCTGAGGACAGCACCAAGTATCTCTCCTGCGTCCTGCCAACTCTGCCTCCTACGAAAGGTCACTTTGAGCTATTCTGTTCCTCTCTTTAGGGAGAGCTACTCTGTCCCTCTGCGCATTGGATTGTTTTCAAGACTAAACAGAAGGAGCACGCAAAACAGGAACCTGACAAGGCCAGAGCCTCCCGTGTCCTATCCTGTCAGCCAAGAAACCAGATTTCCTAAAGTTCTGTGTCTTGCCTTAAAAATGCACAAAGCCACATTCTATCCATAACATAGGCAAGTTTATTTTAATACCTAATTAGGGTAAGAAGCTACTTGGCAATAAGGAGAATTGGTGTCCCAGCAAAGTGTGCTGCATGGACCTAGCTGCTCCTGTGCCTCCAACGTGGGCACCTGGGGACTGGAGGGGAAGAGGCCCAGATGGGATGGGCAGAGGTGGAGGGGAGGATGCTGCTTCCCCAACACACGTGACCCAACATGGTGCCATTTCCAAAATACTTTGAGGTCCTGTTGTGAAGACAATGAAGTCAAGACGTAAGACAGGAGCCAAAAAATGCAGCCTTTGTACACCTACTGTCTTCCAGTAGCCGAGGTACCAGCTTCTTCTCTCCAGCCAGACCTGCTCTGCTACCCACCATGGCTACTGGGTGTCTATGGCTGAACGGCCAATGTGGCTGACAGGGCTTACATCTCTTGGCAGTTGAGCCCCTAGTTAGGGAAATTAGACAGAGACACTGTAGCTCAAAGATGACCGTGAAGAGGAGGTTCTATTCTTACAGAACAGAGAACCCATCTGTGACTATGTAATAAACTCCCAAGGGTCAGGGGAGGTGATCAGGGGTCTTTTAGCTGACTCTAGCCTATCCAGGGCTTCTGGTTGATGCTAATCTCAACCAAAGAATGCCAAAATATTAATGTGTTCATGGAGAAGCCTCATGCCACTGACGTCGTAGAAACAGATCACACATAAGGAATACCCTTGGGTAAGTGACATATCACACTTACAGTGGAATTAATTTCTGCAAAACTCAATTGCTGTCTCTGCCTTCTAAATAGCTTTTGAATTATCATCAGCACCCAAATATTCACACTCAGTGCCTCGCGGGCTTCAAGATGTACAGAACAGCAGCCAGCAGCCCAGAGTGTCTTAACTGAGGGAGGACTGTGTTGCCTATCCACATACATCCCTAACATCATATGGAAAGGGGGGTTTAACTTCAAGAGAAGGAAAATACCTTCTCTTGAAGGTATTTTCAGGGTGAGTCGCTTTCAATTACACAGAGGGAACCATGAATGTCTGCCTCCAAAACCTCACGGTCCCACTTTATTTTGTAAAATTGGACTGTTGTCACTCCTGTCACGTCCACACATGCATGTCCCCTGACACTGACACACGAAGCTACAACATGTGTCCTTCTATATAGACTTTACACCCCAGCCAATAGAAGCTTCTTGAGAAAGGGCACATCAAGATAATTAAAACATGAATTATCAAACCAAAAGGGTAGACGTTTAAGCCCAGATTTAAGCCAAGCTCTATCCACCCCTTCCACTAAATCAATCATTAAGATGTCATCCTTTTCCCCCTTTCACATATGTTATTATTGTTCTAAATTTCATGTCTCAGGGTTTTCTCCTTAGCCTGCTATAAACACGTGCTTCGGGAGACAGGGCAGAACCTTTGGCACTGCTGATGCTCAGAAACGGCCACCCTAGATGGCCAGTGATGCCGGGGAGTCACTGAGATGCCATGACAAGGATGCATGGCCTCAAACATGCTTACCAGCCATCGGCCAGAGAAGACAAGACCTTGAAAGTAATATCATAACATCTTAATAACATAATCAAGAGAATCCCATATGATCTACTCTGCCTTAAAAGGCAGACATTGCTGAACTTTTGACCTTCAACTGTACTTAAGTAGTTTCAGACTCTCCAGGCTGGGCATGGTGGCTCACGCCTGTAATCCCAGCACTTTGGGAGGTCGAGGCGGGTGGATCACGAGGTCAAGAGATCGAGACCATCCTGGTTAACATGGTAAAACCCTGTCTCTAATAAACACACACAAACAAATTAGCTGGACATGGTGGCACATACCTGTAATCCCAGCTACTCAGGAGGCTGAGGCAGGAGAATTGCCTAAACCCAGGAGGCAGAGGTTGCAGTGAGCTGAGATCGTGCCATTGCACTCCAGCCTGGGTAACAAGAGTGAAACTCAGTCTCAAAAAAAAAAAAAAAAAAGACTCTCCAGATGCTCATTGACTCTTGCCAGCTGGGTTTGTGACATTGGCTTTCCACACTGCTGCTCACCATCAAACACATTATTCACTATGCAAAAGTAATTTGAACTTATCATGCATTGGATTTAGCAAAATTATCTTTAACTGAGTTCCAGATTCTATCTAATTCTCCCTTTAGTTCAGAGCAGTATGGGCTACATGGCATAGAATACTTTGAAAATAACTTCATTGCCTGGAGCATTCAGTGGGTTGATGCCACATTTCTTTGAAAAAATGTCTACTAGGAAGAGAAGCAAATATCCCCCCCACCACCAATACTGGTATTTCCAGGTTCATCCACTCATGTATTCATGTATTTGTTCATTCGTTCACTCATTGAACAATGACATGTTGCACCCCTAGCAAATGCTGAGTATCATACTTGGTGACAGCAACCTTGGCTTCATTGACCCTCTGTGAGACAGGAGAGTGGGGATGGACAGGGGTTGAAGACGACTCAAGTCCATAAGCAGAAGCATCCTTCCTTCAGTGTGAAGGAGAAATGCCAAGAAATAAGCAGCAGAAGGGGTGCAGGCAATAGAATTATGAAAGACACACAAGCCGGGCCACGTTAAGATGTTCAGGGGTCCTTTCTTCGTAAAAATTAGTGAGGATTACATTTTATGACTTCTGATTTTAAAAGAAATTAAAACATTTTCCAGGCTGTGTGTGGTGGTTTATGCCTGTAATACCAGCACTTTGGGAGGCTGAGGCGAGTGGATCATGAGGTCAGGATTTCAAAATCAGCCTGGCCAATATGGCAAAACCCCATCTCTACTAAAAATGCAAAAATTAGCCAGGTGTGGTGGCACGTGCCTGTAGTCCCAGTTACCGGGAGGCTGAAGCAGGAGAATCACTTGAACCTGGGAGGTGGAGTTTGCAGTGAGCCAAGATCACACCACTGCACTCCAGCCTGGGCAAGAGAGCCAGACTCCGTCTCAAAAAAAAAAAAAATTAAAACATTTTCCTGGGCTCCTAAACATATTCTGGTTTCAGACACTGAACCTACTGTGCCTAGTGAATGGTTGGCCCTGGCTTTGGGGTGTCCCTGTCTTCCACCACCCATTCATCGAACAGCATTGGTGCCAGGTGGCTAGTCTCTTAATGCCTCCTTGACTTCCTTCCTAAGATGGGGGAAATGGAAATGAAAGCACCTGGTTTAGTGCTTGGGACACAACCAGAGCTCTGTGTTTCTGCATCTCCTCTCTGCACCAAATAATAACAATTTGCTCTTGAAGACAATGGACATGCCGGTGAAATGGGGCTAAAGGGACTGCAGCAATTCTTGTTACTTATCCACTAGTAAGGGCACAAAACCACACAAGCCCCACTTCAAGGAACACAGAGAAACATCTCTGTCTCTGTAACTCTCTGAACACACCGAACTCCCCTCCTCATCTCATTCCCCTACTCACCACTCTGAACGTATTCTGCAACTGACCTACTCATCAGGTCCATCATCTGTCTGCCCCATGGAACGTCAGCTCCACAAGGGTTGGGATGTTTTGTTTGCTAATGTGTCACCATTCCCAAACTTAGATGAGTATCAGGCATAACATAAGCACTCAGTGACTATTATTCGTTAAACTGAATGGATTTGAAAATTATTGGAAACACTAGTTGGAAAAAACATTAAAATTCAGCCTTTAGAATATTTTGTTCCTTTTTACAAGAATTTATTCTCTACGAAACTGCCACTCTTGATCGTGTGTGTGTGTGTGTGTGTGTGTGTGTGTGTGTGTGTATGTGTTTTGTTTTGAGACTGAGTCTTGCTCTGTCGCCCGGGCAGGAGTGCAGTGGTGCGATCTCTGCTCAATGCAACCTCCACTTCTAGTGTTCTTGATAGTGTAGATTAGCAAGTATGTTTTCCTGTATCTTCCTCTTTCCATTTCTGATATGTAAACTGTTTGACTGAAGCATTCAGCAATGGCTGGGGAATGCTTGTGTACCAGCCCCCTCCCTCCCCTTCTCAAATTCTTTCGTAAGTCAGAATGTCTTATCTGAATGTTATACCATTCTGACAGTTTCCCAAAAGGCAAGAAGAAAGAGATCATACTAGCAAGTACACTATCCTTATTAAAGCACAATGTTTTCGGATATGGTTCAAATGTATATATGTTTTTAAGATTGCAGGTCTAGTTGGAAAAAGGCAATTAATTTTGATTAATTATTTCCAATATATACAAGCTACCCCATTACCTACAAAAAGGAGCTCTCCCGGGTCTTAGAGTATTCTTTGTCCTTCCCATAGACCACTGCAGCCACAGAAACACTGCAGGCTGCACATTCAAGGAGATGCTTAAGGCATTGCTATGTGGAGGCTACAGAAAATACAAAATACTAAAAATAATATTTTCTTCCTTAGGGAATGTGAACTGGCCTCCATTTTATTTAATACACTGGTGGTCATATTGATTTTTATTATAGAATAAATATATTCACATTGTAAAAGTTTAGTAAATACAGATGGGTAGAAAGGCAAAATAAAAATAAATCTTTATCTTATACTTTGAGAATAAAAGACCAGCATTTTGATGACTTCCCTGTAAGCAGACAATTTTGTGCAATGGGCAGAATGATGTCAGAGTGGGCCTGGGAGCTCACTCCAGGCAGGCTAGACAGTGAGCCAACTGAAAGAAGCGGTCCTCCTTTCTGCTATGGTGATGGCTGCAGCACGAGGCCTCTTCCCTTTGCAGCTGGACCTGCATGTCCCCGTGGGCCTCAGAGTCTCCAGGTGCTGGGCAGCTGCCTGTCCCAGACAACTCCAGTAACAGCTGATGACTAAACCCAGAAAGGCTGTTTATCCCTCTGCCTGGTAGCATTTCTTCTGGGCTTACAAGAAGGGAGAGTCACAGGGTGCAGGAGGGTCCCTCCACTGGACACAGACACACCCAATGTGCAGAAGAGCTGGCGCCAGTGTACCTCACCCTTGTGTGCCTCAGGATTTAGAGCCCTTATATTTTCTTGCTTCCATTCATTTTCTTCCTCAGCGTTTATTCTTAAACGCACCCTGTGCCACATTGGGGAACAGACCCTCACTCATTGTGATAATCAGGTTTTTTTTGCTTGTTGTTGTTTTGGGTTTTGTTGTTGTTGTTGTTGTTTTCCTTGAGATGGAATCTCGCTTTGTTGCCAGGCTGGAGTACAGTGGCGTGATCTTGGCTCACTGCAACCTCTGCCTCTTGGGTTCAAGTGATTCTCCTGCCTCAGCCTCCTGAGCAGCTGAGAGTACAGGCACCCGCCATTACACCCAGCTAATTTTTGTATTTTTAGTAGAGATGGGGTTTCACCATGTTGGCCAGGATGGTCTCCATCTATTGACCTCATGATCTGCCCACCTTGGCCTCCCAAAGTGCTGGGATTACAGGTGTGAGCCACCGCACCTGGTCTAATAATCCATTCTATGTATCAACTGGGCCAGGCTGTATTTTCAGTTACTCAATGAAACCATCATCTAGGTGCTGGTGCAAAGGTTATTTTGTAGGAGTGGTTAACAGCTATAATCAAGTTACTTTAAGTAAAGGAGACTGTCTTTGATAATTTGCGTGGCTCTCATTCAATCAGCAGAAAAGATTTAAGAGCAAAACTGAAGCTTTCCTGAGAAAGAAGAATTGGCTCCCGTGGACTGCAGCTTCAGCTCCTGCCTGGGAGTTCTAGCCAGTCCTTTCTGACAGGCTGCCTTACGGATTGTGGACAGTCTCGGCCCGGCCCCACAGTCGCTACAACAATTGCCAATGCCTTCAAACACTGCGCACACTCGCTCTTTAGATCTCTATATACCTTACAGGTTCTGTGTCCATGGTGGACCCTGCCTGACATACCTTCATGGTGGACCCTGCCTGACATACCTTCCTTGTACCAGAGCTGTATCAGACCTTTCATAAGCTTCAATTGTGTATAAATTAGAAATGACCTCTTTAGGTAAGGTTTATGAAACGTGGGGGTTTTTCCTACTTATTTTTGTTTCTGTGTTCACACTGGATTTCAGATGTCGAGAGAGCCAGACATAAATTTAAAATGTAAAACTAATACATAGAACACATAATTAGCAAATAGCAAAAGAAAGTTCATGGTATGAACATAAGGAGGCAAGAACAAATGTAGTGAACAAAATGAATGCCAAAAGCTGGGATAAGGGCAGGAGAACTGAGATGGATCTCTGCATTCCCCAAGTACCCTGCAGTGGCCTTCAAAGGCTGAGGGCAGTGCATTGTTGCAAAAAAAATATCTCCCCAGGTACGGAAACTCAAGAACAGGTCTAGAGAGCAAAGAGAATGCCCCAGAAACTCAAAGAGCTGACAGGCAAGCTGTAAAACAGAAAAAGATCTCCCACAGTTTGGAAAGCTGGTTGCTGGTCAGTGAAGCACAAAGATCCAAAGAGTCTCACTGGTGCTCAGATCCCAAGCCCTTCTGAAGGCAAAGTTCTGACCCCACCTTCACAACATGAGAACCCAAGGCAAAGAGAATCTAGCTAAGGACTCTAACTCTGCAGCAGAGCCCAGCATAGCCCAACTACATGTCAGGCTGACTAAGCCCCACATCATCAGCCCAACAGAAGGAGCATGTCCTTCCCACAGGGCAAAGTAAATATTCCTTACTTCAATCTGGACACATTGTTTAGCATACAATAGAAAGTCACAAGACATACAAAGAAACAAGAAGACAAGGCCCATGTTTGAAAGATAAATCAGAAACAAACAGGGAAATGGCCCAGATGTTTGAATTATCACTCAGGAAACTTCTAACTTTGATGAAGGCTCTAGAGGAAAATGCTGACATGTAGGAACAGATGAAGAACTGTAGCAGGGGATGGAAACAGTAAAAGCAAAACTCAAAGGGAAATACCACATTGTAATTGTATGATGCTAGGCAGGAAGAATTCATCTGATGGGCTTAACAGCAGACTGGACACAGAAGAGGAAAGAATCAAAGGCAGGCCACTAGACAGTATCTAAAATAAAACTCAAAGAAATAAAACATAAAAAAAAATAAAGCAAAGCATCCAAGACCTGTGTAAAAATATCAAGCAATACAAACAATTGGAATCCCAAAAGAAGAAGAGAGAGATATAGGAGAAAATATAATTTAAGAGACAATAGCCAATATTTTTTAAGTTAATGAAATACAACAAAATACATGCCCAAGA
The DNA here is from genome assembly GCA_028533165.1 of Leontopithecus rosalia. Lineage (NCBI taxonomy): Eukaryota > Metazoa > Chordata > Mammalia > Primates > Cebidae > Leontopithecus > Leontopithecus rosalia. The sequence continues at coordinate 53,801,156 of CM052665.1, forward strand.
AGCTTAGGAAACCACAACATGATAAGTTTTTAAAAAGTTATTTAAAAATGACACTTAGGTACATCAGAGGTAAACCACTGAAAACAAAAAATAGAAATCTTAAAAGTAGCAAGAAAAATAGCCCATGTTATATTTAGGGGAAGTATGAAAAGAATGACGACTGAATTTCTCACAATGGAAAAAAAATTCAAAATGCTCAAACAAAAAGCTGTCAATATAGAATTCTATATTGAATTCTATATTTAGTCAAAGTATAAATAAAAAATAGAAGCTATTGAAGAGAGCAATTCAAACATTCTCATAAATAAAATATAAATATTCAAGGTGATAAATATCCCAATTACCTTGATTTGATCTTTACACTTGACATGAATGCTTCAAAAAATCACATGTGTCCTGAAGATACATACATCTAATATGTATGAACTTAAAAAAATGAAAGCTGAGTAAACACATTTTCAGCTAGAGAAGTACTCAGATTTTTTAGCCAAAAACACTGTTGCTCCACGAAATGCTTAAAGAAATGCAGGCTGAAAGAATATGGTGTGAGACAGAAGCTCAAGTCTGCAGGAAAGAATGAAAACCACAGGAAGTATAACATATGGGTAAAACTAAAGGAGTTATTTATTATATTTAATATACATGTACGTGTTTGTGTGTATACAGAGATACACATTTGCATAATATATTAAACATGTACTAAAGGTTGAATGTCCCCAGTCCAAATATCCAAAATCTGAAGCTTTCTGAGTTCTAATATGGCACTCAAAAGAAATTCTCATTGGAGAATTTCACATTTCTGGGTTAGGGATGCTCAACCAGTAAGTGTTTAATGCAAATATTGCAAAATCCTAAAAAATCTGAAATCTAAAACACTTATACTACCAAGCATTTGGGATAAGGGGTACTCAACCTATATGCATGTGTATGTGTATATGTATTTGTGTGTGTGTGTGTGTGTGTGTGTGTGTGTGTGTGTGTGTGACTACCAATCATTTGGGATAATGGGTACTCAACCTACATGCATGTGTATGTATATATGTATTTGTGTGTATATGTGTGTGTGTGTATGTACATATATAAACATTTCAGCACAACTAGAAACGTGTTATGAGGTTTACAAAATACAGTGAAATGAAGAATACAAAAAGGAGAAAATATAATTATATAATTGTATAATATTCTTAGATTTTTTAAGTTTAGTATAATTGAAATTTAGATTATGATAAGTATACATACTGTAATTTCTAGCAAACTACTAAAAATAATACACATTTAAAAAGTTAATTACTGGATTAGGCAAAATAAGGCAGGAAATCAGAAAGAGAAACAAATACTGATGAAATGCTTAAATACAATTGTACTGATAATTACATTAAATATAAATGACCAAATAACATACTAGATTAAAAAATAAGATTCAAAGATATGACTTTTATAAGAAACACTTAGCGTATAAAGAGACAGATATTTGAAAATAAATGTCAAAACGTGACATACTCTCCAACCTCTATGCATTATAAATCTGGATAGTTATGTTTATATCTGACCAAGGACAATTCAAGACAAATGGTAACCCAGAAAGAAAAATCGGCATTTTATAATGCTAAGAGTCACTCCATCAAGAATAAGCAATGATCTCAAATGTGTATTAACCTAATAAAGAGATTCAAAATGCATAATGCAAAACTTGACAGCACTAAAGAAAGAACGTTGCTTTTTAAAAGCTCATGTTCGCCATAGAAAATTTTAACATGCCTCTCATTGTAACTGATAAAACAAGTAGACCCAAAATCAAAGAACAGAGGAGATTTTAATGCTGTCAACAAAATTTACATAATTAGCTGTAATAGACTACTCCACTCAGCAACTATATACTACAATTTCTTGTCAAGATCACATGAAACACTTGCTAAGCTGAACTGCATTCTGAAACATTAAAAATTCCTCAGCAAATCACAATTCTAAAATTCATATAAAGTAATTGGGGGTGGTGGCTCATGCCTGTAATCCCAGCACTTTGGGAGTCCAAGGAGGGTGGATCACTAGGTCAGGAGCTCAAGACCAGCCTGACCAACATGGTGAAACCCTGTCTCTACTAAAAGTACAAAAATGAGCCAGGTGTGGTGGTGCGTGCCTACAGTCCCAGCTACTTGAGAGGCTGAGGCAGGAGAATTGCTTGAACCTGGGAGGTGGAGGTTGCAATGGACCGAGATCTTGCCACTGCGTAGGAAAAAATAAAACATAGTTTGAACTGAATGAAAATGAAAACATAACATGTCAAAATGTGGAAGGCAGTGAAGGTGGTGCACAGAGGGAGATTTATAGCTTTAATTCCCTATTTGAATTGAAAAAAACAAGTTGTAAAAGGAAAATCTTAGCTTTTATCTTAATAAGCTAAGAAAAACAACCAAAATATAAGAAAATAATAAAAAATAAAATACTAGAAATTAATAAAATGAAAAAACATTAACAATGTGAGAAGTGGATTTTTAAAGAAAATTTAATAAAACTGGTATATCTCTAGAAAAATTGTTCAAGAAAAAAGAAAAAATAGAAATTAATCATATCAGTAATAAAAGTAGTAGCACCTCTTCAGATTCTACAGATATTATAATAATAAGGGAATATCATAAACAACTTTGTGCCAATGAAGATATAGCCACTTACATAAGACAGATTGATTCCTTGGAAAGCACATCTTAACAACTGATGCAAGAAAAAGCAGAATATCCGAATAGCCTAATACCTGTCACAGAAATGGAATTTGTAATCAGGCTTCCCATAAAAGAAAACAAAAACACAAAAGAAAAAACTGCAGAATGAGATGTGAAATATCTAGGGAAGGCATAACAACGATTACCAATCCTTCGCAATTTTGTTTGAGTAGAGGAGAAGGCAACACCTCCCAAATGATTTTCTGAGACTGCACAACCCAGACATTAAACCTATAAAAGACATTATAAGCTTAAGAAAAAAATATCCGTTATGGTCTAATATACAAAGATCTATTAAAATATTAGCAATTGGATGCTATAAACTTAAAGAGAGTAAAAGGTCAAGACAATGTCAAGTTTATTTTAGAATACGAAATTGGTTTAACATTAAAAATCAGTCAAAATAATTCATTTTGTTAATAGAAGAAGAAAAATTATATAATTATCTCAATAAATGCAGAAAAAGCATTTGACAACATTCAGCTCCATTTGTAAGACATACTCAGAAAATTAAGTATAAAAGAGAACGTCCACGATCCAATAAAGGGCATTTACAGAAGATATACAAATAACATGGTATCTAACACTGAATTATTGAAAACATTCCTCTTAGGATTAGGAACAGGCAAAGGTCTTCACTCATCACTTGTAGTCACTTCTGATCAATATTCAACATTGTACGAGAAGTCTTAGGTAGTGCAGTACAGCAAGATAATACATTTCAAAAGCCAAAGAATGTCAAAAAAGGGAATCACCTATGGTGCCTGATTTTTAAGACTGCAATAAAACATTCGTAATCACTACCATCTCAAAACAAGTGTGCAATTTGATGTCTAGAAAACTATAATTAAGACAGTGTAGTTTTGGCATAAGACAGAGAATTAGATCAATGGAATCGAGATCTACACATACATGGCTATTTTTAAAAACCAAGGTGAAAAGTCAATTAAATGAGGGGAGATGAAAGTCTTTTTAATAAATAATACTGTAAGAATCAGATAAATAGATGGAGGAAAATAAACCCTGGGTCCTACCCCACTCCTTATGTTAAAATTAACTGGAGATGGATCTTAAGACCTGAATTTAAAGCTGCAACCGTACATTCTCTAAAAGAAAGTCTAGGAGAATATCTTTGAGACCTTGGGATAGGCAAAAATTTTGCAGACAGATAAAAAGACACTGATAATAAAATATTAAAATGATAAGGCTTCAGCATTTTTTTATTTGCTAATTGAAAGGCATCATCAATAAAATAAATAGGTGGGCAGGCTACAAACTGAAAACAAAATATCCTATCTGATAAAAGATTCATATCCAGAATATGTAAAGAACTCTTGTGACTTGGTAGTAAGAAAGCAACCCAAGAAAAATTAGGTGAATGACTTGAATTGTCACTTCACAGAAGATATATCACATCCAATGAGCACATATAACGGCATCATTAGTAATTAGATAAATACGGATTTAAACAATAATACGATACCATTTCATATATGCTATATTAGTTAAAATGAAAAATACTGTTAGGGTGCAAAGTTGGAGAGAATACGCAGCAATAAGAACGATCACAGATTTCTGGCAAGAGTTTAAATGGTACCTTTCAGAAGTTTTACGAAGTTAAACATGCCATCCCACTCCTAGTATTTACCCAAGAGAAATACTAACATATGTTCACAAAAAGGCTTCTACAGAAATATTCATACCAGTCTTTCTCCTATTAGTCAAACCCTGGAAACAGCCCAAAAGTCTGGCAACAGAATAGGGAAAAAAAATATCTAGAAAAGAAACAAATTGCTGAAACCAGTAACAACATGTGTGATTTTCAGAAGTATTATAATTTAAAAGAAGAAATCAGATATCGAAGAATACATACCACTTGCTTCTATTTCTGTAACAGGTAAAAACAGTTTGTGTTGAAATCAGAAAGGATTGCATCTGGGTGGGTGCAGGCTGGGACAATGATAATGATGGGAGCAAGGGAACCTTCTTTGGGGACAGTTAACTGAATGTTCTATACCTTGTTTTAGGTGGGGACAGTTAACTGAATGTTCTACATCTTGTTTTGGGTGGTGTTAACGTGAGTATGTTCAAATGACAAAACACATTAAGCTAAAACATAATCATCAGTGCCTTTTACTGTATATAAATTATAACTCAAAAATCATTTTTGTGAGTTTTAATTCTTATTTTAGGTTCAGGGGTGCATGTGCAGGTTTTTAATATAGGTAAACGCATGTCATGGGGTTCGTTGTACAGATTATTTTGTCACCCAGGTATTAAGGCCAGTACCAATTATTTATTTTTCCTGATTCTCTCCCTCCTCCCAGGATCTATCCTCTGATAGGCCCTGGTGTGGTGGCCCTCTCTGGGTGTCCATGTGTTCTCATCAATTAGCTCCCACTTATAAGTGAGTTTATGTGGTACTGAGTTTTCTGTTCCTGCATTAGTTTGCTAAGGATAACTTAAGGATGGCCTCCAGCTCCACCCATGTTTATTTAAGAAAAACCATGGGCTTCTGTTTAACACAGGAGAACAGAGACAAAGTTAAGATAGTGACAGAAAGGAAGAAGATATCTGCAACAGCTAAAAGCAACAAATTTAATACTTAAAATATATGTAGAATGCCTGAAACTCAAACAGAAGAAGACAGGAAACCCAATAGAAACACAGTCAAAAGATATAAATGGGCAAATTTTACATAAGGTTCAAATAAACTATTTCAAAAATCCTAGAATTAACTAATAATCATAAAAGGTGAAGATAATGAGATATCATTTTATAGCTTTGCATCTATCAAAAATTAGAAAACCAGGTGTTTGCAAGGGTGGGTGAGAATACAGGAACAGAGAAACCGTCGTGCACTGAGGAAAAGAGAGTGCAGGCTAACACAGCCACCGCGTAGAGCTATCTGGCAGTATCTAGTCAAACCTACGAATCTCCCAGAGAAACTCTGATCCAGGTTCAGAAAGGAACAAGTCCAAGGATGTTCACTGTAGCAAGATGTGTGGTAGGGGGGCTTGAAGGCCAATTTGAGGATCCATCTCCGGGAAAGGGGATAGATAAAATGTGCTACATAGAGACCATAGAGTACAGTGCAGCAGTTAGGTGTCGGGAATTTAATTCCCAGGAAGCAGCATGGAAAAGCTTGAGAAACATAGTGTGGATGAAGATTAAAAGATGTATAACACAATTTGATTATGTAAATTGAAACACACATGCAAACAAAAAAATACACATTGTACAAAAATACAGAAAGATGCACATTAGCACATTTCTAATGTTGGAGGGAGCTAGATGGGGTGGACTAAACACTGTAGCTATATTCCACAAGATACCTCTAATGATGGAGGGAGCTAGATGGAGTGGACTAAACACTGTAGCTATATTCCACAAGATACCTCTAATGTTGGAGGGAGCTAGATGGGGTGGACTAAACACTGTAGCTATATTCCACAAGATACCTCTAATGATGGAGGGAGCTGGATGGAGTGGACTAAACACTGTAGCTATACTCCACAAGATACCTCTCATGATGGAGGGAGCTAGATGGGGTGGACTAAACACTGTAGCTATATTCCACAAGATACCTCTGATGATGGAGGGAGCTAGATGGAGTGGAGGGGCTAAAAAGAAATCAGTGAAGCCAAAGAGGCAGGATTCTCACACAGACCATAGCACACCACAGAAAGGAAGCAAAGGACCTGATGGGTTTGTGTTTTTTTTGATCATCTGAAAGCAACAATACATATGAATTTCAGAGGTATTATAATTAAATTATACCAAACAAATTTGGATTCTGAAAGCAGATCCAAAAAAGAAAACCTCAGCAAAACTTCAAAGTAGTCACAGAAGAAAATGGAGCAGAGAGAAACAAAAGCTGATTTGATGAAATCACCCAACACGTAACACAGAAGGGTAGAGGTGGGCAGTATGAAAGAAATGTTAGGAGATACAGAAAAAAGAAGAACAAATTCCAAAGTCTCTTTAACTGGAGACCTGGAAGAAGACAATATTTGAAGAGATAAAACCTGAAGGAAATTCTAGAACTGACAAACAGCCAGAATCCTTAGATTCTAGAAATATTACAACTCAAGCAGAGAAAAATAAATCCATGTCTTGCCTATATGAAACTACAGACTATCACGCAGCCAGTGAAGTATATTCAAACCTATCAGAGAGGAGAAGACAGATTACTGGCAAAGTTAAGAGCAACACAAAAAATCTTTACAAAAATTCTGAAGGAAAATAAATGTCAATTAGTGAAAAATTAGCAAAAACAAATATATTTTCAGACATAAAAGGAATGAAAGAACATACTACCATCAGACTTTCACTGAAAAAGAGTGAATATCCTTCTTTGGTACTAAGGCAGACAGTGTTACAGTCACATGCAGGATACCATGTGGGAGGTGGACATTCAGCCAATAAAAGCCACATGATGGCCGGGCACGGTGGCTCATGCCTGTAATCCCAACACTTTGGGAGGCCGAGGTGGGTGGATCACAAGGTAAAGAGATCGAGATCATTCTGGTCAGCATGGTTAAACCCCATCTCTACTAAAAATACAGAAAATTAGCTGGGCACAGTGGCGCATGCCTGTAATCCCAGCTACTCGGGAGGCTGAGGCAGGAGAATTGCCTGAACCCAGGAGGCGGAGGTTGCGGTGAGCCGAGATCGCGCCATTGCACTCCAGCCTGGGTAACAAGAGTGAAACTCTGTCTCAAAAAAATAAAAATAAAATAAAAAAAATAAAAGCCACATGGTGGCCCAGTGAACTCAGCCAAGCCTACCTGATGGTCAGGTCTCTCTTCCGACTGGCTAGAGTCCATGCTGCATGGATCTTCACTTCAGATCATCCACCAGAAGCAATGGTGAATAACAGCCTCTGTGTATAACTTAGAGAATCCAGCCATCTTTAAATATCTGAGGCTCGGGCATGGTGGCTCATGCCTGTAATCCAAGCTCTTTGGTAGGCCAAGGTGGGTGAACCACCTGAGGTCAGGAGTTCGAGACCAGCCTTTCCAACATGGTGAAACCTCATCTCTACTAAAAATACAAGAATTAGCCAGGTGCAGTGGCACGTGCCTATAATCCCAGTCACTTGGGAGGCTGAGGCAGGAGAATCAACTGAACCTGGGAGGTGGAGGTTGCAATTAGCTGAGATTACGCCACTTCACTACAGCCTGGGTTGCAGCGTAAGACTCTGTCTCAAAAAAAAAAAAAGGAACACTAATGAGGGTGTTAAAATGAAAGTAGATTAACATTGTAGTCAAAAGGCATGAATAGTAGAAAAAATAAATAGAATTTATACAAACTTCCATACCAGTAGAAGAAATAAAGGAAATAGAGAACCATCTAATGGGAAGAGGAAAGATGGGTGGGCTGGAAGATAATCAAAGACCAAATGTGCTAAGTGGAAAACACCCAACGTACCAGAAGTCCAAGGAAAATTAGATGGACTTACATGACTAACTAGAGGTAACAACAGCTACAGTGAAGTGTGTAGCTTTAAATGCATTTCTTTTTTAAACAGACAAAGACTGGAAACAAATTTGCTCAATATCCAATTTAATAAGCGAGAAGAATGCGGTAAACTCAAAGGACTTAGAAGATGATAAAATACAAAACAAGGAATCAGAAATGAAAGCTGTGTTTTTAGAGAGATGAATAATACAGTCAGTATAGAAAAAAGCAAGACACAAATGATCAACAGGAATGAAAAAGAAGAGAGGACTCCAGATAAAGCAGGTCATTTTATTTTTTATTTATATATTTTTTTGAGACGGAGTCTTGCTCTGTCACCCAGGCTGGAGTGCAGTGGTGCGATCTCAGCTCACTGCAACCTCTGCCTCCTGGGTTTAAACGATTCTCCTGCCTCAGCCTCCTGAGTAGCTGGGATTACAGGTGTCCACCATCAAGCCTAGCTAATTTTGTATTTTTAGTAGAGATGGGGTTTCACCATGTTGGTCAGGCTGGTCTGGAACTCCTGACCTCGTGATCAGCCTGCCTCAGCCTCCCAAAGTGCTGGGATTACAAGAGTGAGTCACTGCATCCAGTCAACCTGGGTCTTTTTAAATCGTAAAAGAATCCTTTAAAGGAAGAAAGAAGCATGTGTGATCTTCTGGCAGTAGCTGGGGATATGCTGCAGCCTCAAGGAGGTGGTAGGAATCCTCGTTTTAGTCCTCACTCTCAGGACTGAGACCACCTTCTGCTAGTTCCACGGGCTGAGTAGCTGTGTTATGGCACTTTGTGTCAATCGCTGAGCCAGAAGTGTTCACCTAGGAACTTTTATAAATCCTTCTTCTCAACCTTGTTTTCCAGGTGAGGAAATAGGGGCTCAGGATGTCAAACAGCAGAGCCAGGTTTGCTCATCCAGGTAGTGGGCATTCCAGGTTTCAAATCTAGGTGTGTCTTACTCCAAAGCTCATCATCCTAAAATTGCAACCACTTTCTCCATTCCTTCCAGGTGTGAGAGGAAGGGAGTGGGGATGGGGACAGAAACTGGGAGAAAGTGTGAGGTCAGCATTTAAACACACATAATATATACTCCAGGAAGTTTGGAAACTCTTTCCAAAATGTGACTTCATGCTTTTGCCAGCCCAGCACAAGCTATTTTCCCAGTATTAGGTGGACACATTTGGTAGCCAAGCTTCTAGGGGACACAGGTCTTAGCTGGAAACAGACAGAAAGGCATTGAATTGTGTAATTCATGGCTACTATGAATTTAGTTTTCCTGCTTTTAAAGCTATACAGTAACATTTTCATATTAGGAGAACATATTTCTAACAAAGGAACTCAATCAAATGTATTTTCAATTCCAAAGTCACATAATATCCTCTAAGGATACCATAAAATGTAATTTATTTGATCTGCTTCTTATTTTTAATTCCCGGATCCCATATGCTAGGGAGATTAGCAAATACTAGTGAAATGTGGTTGAGTCACAAGGTAATTACTTCAGATAAATGTCATTCTGCGGTTTAGGATTATGGTCCTAAAGCCCAGTATTTAACGGTACCTGATTAAACCCTACTGGGATTGGCTATATAGTCCTGGGGTCTGTATATAATAAAACTCTACAAAGTAACTCATCCACAAATCAGCCCTTCTGCATATATTTCAGTGGTTGATTTCATGTCTAAATCTGAATCTTCATGTAAGATATCAGCAAGAAGACAGGCAAACTGTTACAATAGTGTTTAAATAATGAGAATACTTATCGTTTTAGAAATCCATCACAAAACATCTATATCAAATGCTTTCACTGTGAGTTTTGGTTTGCTGTAATTTTCTGTGAGTCCCAAAACGGGGCAAAATATACAAATAAACACATAGTCACATACACAGAAACCAGATTCAGAAACCAAGATAACTAACAGTCCCAGCCAAAAGGATCAAGAGCAACACATTCTTACGTATGTATATAAATATGCACAGTATGTAGTAAACACAGCTTTTGTAACAATTCCCAAAAAGTGTTTTTAAAGTTAAACATTAAGCATACAAGAAGCATAGCAAATTAAAGACATAAACACACATAAAAAATATTCCAGGAATTTGCAGTCACTGGAATTCTGTAAATACACTATATACTTAAAGATAAGGCCTGGAGAAAATGACCTCTATTTAGCGAGCATGTGGTTTTTACTAATAAGTACTTACTAGAAGTTGAGATGATATTTTGAACACTGCCTTACTAGAAGCGAAAGAGTGTCCTATATTTGGAAACACGAACTGAGCAGAACCCATCCCCTGGGCCAGATGGAGCAATAGATTTAACCTAGTGGGACTGTCCTTTGGTAAACAAATAGATTCCCTTTATATGTACTGCACACCGATATCTGAGCAATGGAAAAGCAATCCAATATTTGCAACAGACTATTAAAGTCATTACTAGATGAGAGATGAATTAGACTTACCACAAAATTTTAGGAATCATTAAAAAAAAAATTGGATAGATCAAGGATGACCGACTATGAATAAACTATTCAAATAAGACCACTTCAGAATTCAGGCAAGTACAAAGTAGACTCATAAACGGATGTTTAGAAAACCAGTACTGATGCTTCCAAGAGATTCATTTTATAAACCTAAGGCAAAAGCAAAAACATCCTGGGCACAGCCAGCAACGCAAAAGTTACCAGGTGTCAGTACACACTGTACCATCTAAAGCACTCACTAGTTTTCCTGGGTAACAATTCCCAAAAAGTGTTTTTAAACTTAAACATTAAGCATACAAGAAATACAGCAAACTAGAGATGTAAACACACATAATATATACTCCAGGAAGTTGCAGTCTTTGAAATTCTGTAAATACACTATGTACATAAAGATAAGACCTGGAGAAAAAGAACTCTGGTTAGCGAGCATGTGATTTTTACTAATTGTAAAATAATAATAAATTTCCATTGATTTTATATCTGGCCGTCCAATTCCCAGAGAGTCATATTTGTGGTATATCAACTTTCGGAACTATAAGCCACAAACGAATCCACAGACACGAATATGGCCTCTTGGCCTGGTGCATAGAATGTAAGGGGGTCCTCCGCCCCCACTTCTTCCATCACATGTCTCTTCCCACCCTCACCTCAACTTTAAGGGACCTCAGACCGACCAGGGAGTGGGCAGGAAAAAAGAGAAGAGGACAAAGGGAGAGAGAAGGTCCTAGTTTTTAAAAACACCTGTTCCCTTTTGGCTGCCAAACTGGTTCAGAAGGAAATTCCTTGAGTCTTTCAAACTTTTCGAGGAAACTAATAAACACCCAGAGTGAACCTTACTATACACTATATCTCCTGGGTAATGATGATCTTTCAAGGTGAGTTTATTGATAACAAATGTACCACTCTGGGGGTGGGGTGGGGGTGCTGATAACAAGGAAGTTGTGCACGTGTGGGATTCGAGGCATACAGGAAATCCCTGTACCTTCCACTCAATTTTGCTGTGAATTTAAATCCGCTTTAAAAAACAAAGTCTATCTTAAAAAAAAAAAAAAAAAACAACCCAGACAGTAAAGGATCAAAGTGAGTAAAATTCAGTGCCGTTTTTCTGTATTTTGAAAAGCATGCTACCGCTGCATTAAGGAATGAGACAAAATTGCCAGTGTGCTTGGAACTACGCCCCCCCAAAAAAAGCTATGGGGGAAAGTAATTCTGGATCAGTCAGAAAAGACCTCATTTGATCCCCACTTCCCACATGTGCCATGGAAAAATCCATAAGAAAAACAGCACAGAGAATCTGATATTCCTCCCATGAACTTGCCTGTTGGGGTCAGGTTCTGCTCCTTGGTGTTACACAGGGGCACTGGCTTAGCTCACCTGAAGCACAGGTAACTCTAGATTCATAGCTGCAGTTACCTTAGAAGTAACCAGGTCACGCCTGGGCAATAAATGAATTACATATATTTTGCCAATCCATCGGCAAGTCAGATAAAAGAAACCTTGGAATTAGCTCAAAATGTGAAGCTGGAGTGTTATCAGAATGACAAGCATTGAGATCAACTCTCATCTCAGAAGTGTTGGCAGCAGGGCAGAGAGGTGCTGGGAAAAGCATAGAAATCAGAAAGAATTGCAGAATGGAAGAATCAAAGCAGAGGATGCCCACGGAGATGTACGGGCTGCCGCAGTCTGTGAAGTGCTTTTACATTCATCAACATACCTGCTCTCATTACACCTCCCTCTCTCAAAGAAGAAACAAGGACTCTGCAAAGTCAGGTCAGCAGGGCCCAAGCTCACTGGAAGCCCTGGTGAGCTCTGCACAGTTGCCAGGTCCTGGGGAGTCTCTCGGCCCTGGAAGCACTGGAGGTGGGAGCTATGAACCTGAAATTGTCAAAAATCCAACTTGGTGATTCTGATGATCCAAGATATAAGAACACTGATAGAGTCTGGATGTCTATCCTCTCCAGATCTCATGTCGAAATCTGATCCTCAGTGTTGAAAGGGGGGCCTAGTGGGAGGTGTTTGGGTCTTGAGGGCGGATCCTTATAAATGGCTTGGTGCCTTCCTCACAGTAAAGAGTGAGTTTCACTCTATTAGTTTCAGAGAGAGTGCTCCCAAGAGCTGATTGTTAAAAAGAGCCTGGCACCACTCTCTTCTTGCCCTTGCTCCCTCTCTGGCCACGTCCCTGCATCCCCTTGCCTTTCACCACAGGGAGAAGATTCCTGAGGGCTCACCCAGGCCTATGCTGGGGTAAGGCTTCCTGTGCAGCCTACAGAACTGTGAGCCAAGGCAACTTTTTTTTTCTTTTAATTTACCCAGGGTCAGGTATTTCTTTACAGCAATGCAAAATGCACTGACACAAACACAAAAAGGGTTGGAGAGATGGGAAATACTGGAACTCATTAGATCCATGAAGATACTCTATTGAATGTTAAGAAAAATGATTAAAAGAACATATATTCGAGCCGGGCGCGGTGGCTCACGCCTGTAATCCCAGCACTTTGGGAGGCCGAGGCGGGTGGATCACGAGGTCATGAGATCGAGACCATCCTGGTCAACATAGGGGAACCCCGTCTCTACTAAAGATACAAAAAATTAGCTGGGCATGGTGGCACGTGCCTGCAATCCCAGCTACTTGGGAGGCTGAGGCAGGAGAATTGCCTGAACCCAGGAGGCGGAGGTTGCGGTAAGCCGAGATCGCGCCATTGCACTCCAGCCTGGGTAACAAGAGCAAAACTCCATCTCAAAAAAAAAAAAAAAAAAAAAGAACATATATTCAAAAGCTTATAAGTGGTCATAGATCTACAAGTTTTTCTACAGCACAGCAAAATACATGGGCAATTTCAGAGAGGATCTGTTTTTTCTTTTTTAATGCTAAATGAAAAATTATTCCACCAACCTCTCAGCAGTAGAGACTGATCAAATAAAAGGTGTTATGGTTTGCATATAGTCTGGCCTCACCAAGTCTTAGGTGATTTGATTCCCAGTGTTAAAGGTGGGGCCTAGTGGGAGGTGTTTGGTCATGGAGGTGGATCCCTCACGAATGGCTTGGTGGCATCTTTGCAGGAAAGAATGAATTATTTCTCTACTAGTTCCCACAAGAGTGCCCGTAAGTGCTGGTTGTTAAAAATAGCCTAGCACCTTACCCGTGCTCTTTTCTTCTTCCTTTCCCCTCTCTCCCTCCTAATCTCTCTCTCTCTCTCTCTCTCTCTCTCTCTCTCTCTCTCTCTCTCTCTTTCTTATCTCCCAGGCTAGAGTGCAATGACACAATCTCAGCTCACTGCAACCTCTGCCTCCCATGTTCAAGCAATTTGCCTGCCTCAGCTTCCTGAGTAGCTGGGATTACAGGTGCCTGCCATCACACTCAGCTAATTTTTGTATTTTTATTAGAGATGGGGTTGCACCATGCTGGCCAGGCTGGTCTCGAACTCCTGACCTGAGGTGATCCATCCACCTCGGCCTCTCAAATTTCTGGGATTACACATGTGAGTCACCACAGCCGGCCCGAGTTCTTTTGTTTCTGTTCTTGGCATGGGATCTCTGTGCAGTGGCTCCCCTTTGCCTTCCACTATAAGCAGAAGGAGCCTGAAGCCCTCACCAAAAGCAGATGCTGGTGCCATGCTTCTTGTACGACCTGCAGGACCATGAGCCAAATGAACATTTTTTTAAAATAAATTACGCAGTCTCATGTAATCCTTTACAGCAACATAAAAGTAGATTAAGACAGAAGATCTCGTTTGATTGTTCTGTGTCCCAGAGACAGCATTGATTAAGAATGACAACTGCATCTTGGGAAAGAGTGTTTGGAAGCACCCCACCCAGTGCTGTTACAAAGGAGAAAGACGTTTCAACCCAGCGCTGCTCCAACTTCAACTGCATAATAATCACTGGAGGATTTGTTAAAGTTCGATTCTGATTCAGGAGGTCTGGGGCAGGGCCTGAGATTTTGCATTTCTGACCATGTGATGCTGACAGCTGCAGATAGCCTGAAGATGCAAGATATTTCTGGCAACATAGCTGCATATATTTCCAAGAAGGTGGGAGAGATTCGGACAAAGATCCACGCTTGAAACCCAACTTTCCTAAGAAACCCACTCAACACTACCCTGCCACGTCAATACTTATGCAACCCTCAGTGTATTTTTAGAGCAAATTTCTGAAGCTAATAACACAGTATGACAATTTTACTGTCATATAATTAGACTATAGAAGAAGGCTCAACGCTATGTGGCAGCAAATATGGCATTTGGAGCAGTAACGACCACATCACTTAGAATTTAAAAAGGAAGACAAGATACTAATTCCATTATACAAAAATAAAGAAGAGCAGATGAGTGATTCAAGGGGTATATAAGAAGACACAATCGGCCGGGCGTGGTGGCTCACACTGTAATCCCAGCACTTTGGGAGGCCGAGGCGGGTGGATCACAAGGTCAAGAGATCCAGACCATCCCGGTCAACATGGTGAAACCCCATGTCTACTAAAAATACAAAAAATTAGCTGGGCACGGTGGCACGTGCCTGTAATTCCAGCTACTCAGGAGGCTGAGGCAGGAGAATTGCCTGAACCCAGGAGGCGGAGGTTGTGGTGAGCCGAGATCGTGCCATTGCACTCCAGCCTGGGAGCCTGGGTATCAAGAGCGAAACTCTGTCTCAAAAAAAAAAAAAAAAAAAAAAAAGAAGAAGACACAATCTTTTCCAATAATATTTTTAATCTAGTAAAATTATTTTACTTAAAAAAATCTTGCTATCAACAAACATACAAAAAATACGGGAGCAAATGAATAATACTACTTGTAGTAATCTCATCAATGAAACAAGGATCCATTCAAGAGGATATGAAAAAGGATACATATCAGAGACTTTTAGCTGAAAATTACCTGGAAATCATCTAATTTGTATCTACCCATATTTCTGGTGAGAACACCAGGGTGTGTTAGCTTAAAGCATCTAATTTCCATGACAAAATCTAGGTCATAACTCACATAACTACATATTTTTCCCAATACAGTGCTAATCTATGCACTGATTTTAATGAGTACAGGTTAATTACAGCATCCATTCACATTGGAAAATGTTTATTAAGTTTTATACAATATTTTATCGCATCAGTTAATTAAAGAAAAAAAGGGCCGGGCGCGGTGGCTCAAGCCTGTAATCCCAGCACTTTGGGAGGCCGAGGCGGGTGGATCACGAGGTCAAGAGATCCAGACCATCCTGGTAAACATGGTGAAACCCCCGTCTCTACTAAAAATACAAAAAATTAGCTGGGCATGGTGGCGTGTGCTTATAGTCCCAGCTACTCGGGAGGCTGAGGCAGGAGAATCGCCTGAACCCAGGAGGCGGAGGTTGCGGTGAGCTGAGATCGCGCCATTGCACTCCAGCCTGGGTAACAAGAGCAAAACTCCATCTCAAAAAAAAAAAAAAAAAAAGAAAAAAGAAAAAAGATGATGTGTACCCCATAACTAGCTGCATTACCCAATAAGTGAGAATGTATGGTCTTTATCACAAAATATTAAGTTAATCATTTGATAAATCTTACCCAAATTCTGAGAATGCCTTATCATCTCTACTTAACATATCTGTCATTGAAATCCTATGAAAATAATTATTATTTAAATAACAAGAGTAATTTTTT
Source organism: Leontopithecus rosalia (assembly GCA_028533165.1). NCBI lineage: Eukaryota > Metazoa > Chordata > Mammalia > Primates > Cebidae > Leontopithecus > Leontopithecus rosalia. The sequence goes on from CM052665.1 coordinate 53,817,445, forward strand.
TCAATCGCACTGCAGTTAAAGTTTTAGCCCATTCAAATGAAATATTTTGTAAAATTTATTTTCTGATGTACAAGCCACATATTCTCTTTTCACGCACTTGTAAACTCTTCAGGTGTGAGCTGGAGTTGGAAGTTAAACATCAATTTGCATTTGGTTTAGAAAATCCTTGTCACCTTTCCATGAAATTTCAGCTATCTCAGTGGATTTGGCTAAGATCAAAGCACCAGCACTCAGTCAGCCCTGGTTTTAATCCCTGCCAAGAGTCATCATTTAATTCTTGAACACAAAGAGCTACTCCTGGTGCACTGCTGCCCACAGAGCTATGACTTTACGTGGCCTTGTTTTCACCTGCTTCCATTCAACTAGATGCGTGGCTTTCCAATATTGCAGAGATTCCCAAAATTGGTACAAGGAGATCTAAACTGCAGAGGGATACCTTCAGCTGCCAGGCATGGACATCACGGCGTTCCTAATGCACAAGACTCAGGATTACAGCCACAGACCTTAGTGGGCCCCTCAGCTGCTCTGGAGAGAAGCAGGATCTACCTGACTCCGAAACATACTTGCTTATAATTGTATCAAATACCCCTCTGATATTATTAGGTCGGTGCAAAATTGTGGGTTTCAGCATTGAAAGTAATGGCAAACATCTAGGCCGTGCGTGGTGGCTCAGGCCTGTAATCCCAGCACTTTGGGAGGCCGAGGGGGGTGGATCACGAGGTCAACAGATCGAGACCATCCTGGTCAACATGGTGAAACCCCATCTCTACTAAAGATACAAAAAATTAGCTGGGCACAGTGGTGCGTGCCTGTAATCCCAGCTACTCGGGAAGCTGAGGCAGGAGAACTGCCTGAACCCAGGAGGCGGAGGTTGCGGTGAGCCGAGATCGCGCCATTGCACTCCAGCCTGGGTAACAAGAGCAAAACTCCGTCTCAAAAATAAATAAATAAAAAAAAAATAAAAGTAATGGCAAACATCTCAATTACTTATGCACCAACCTAACATATACTGTCATATGTTCAGGAAAAAGTTACTTTGTGAACGTCATGTACTTAAAATCCACATTGGTTGCAACATCTTTAAACAGAGAATACCCTTGTAATTAATCTTAAATACTGAACAGGATGGTAAATGCCTTTACAATAAACATCGATAAATGCAGTAAGTTTTGGCAAGTGGTAATGAGGAAAAACTGTGGTGAAATGGACGTTTTTACAGCTACAGATTCTCCTTGTTGAACTCATGGAGACCGTTTCTTTATTTTTGTTTTACTATAGGTTTGTAAAAATCGATGGGTAAAAATGATTGTTTAGCAAAGTAATAAATAATTATAATTTCATACAAACATTTATAGTATGGGATGCTCATGAAGATTCTAGTTTTTCATTCTCCCATGACCTAGATGAAAGAAAAAAAAAGTGTTTTTCTGTGTGTATTATTCGATAGTAATAATTGAATAATACACACTACCTGTGGAAAGACATTTAACAAGATAACTGAAAAAGAACAAAGGAAATTACGCTGACTGAGGGGAAAAAAAGAAAAATTTTATTTTCATAGAAAAAAAAGAAAAAATTTATGTGAAGAAAAATAAATCCCAATCTACGATCAGTATTCTGCAGTCACATTTTATCCACGATCAGTATTCTGCAGTCACATTTTCAGGAGCTGGATTTTTAAACTTTATAATTTTTCATACAAACTACATTTATATGAAAAAGGTAGACTGGGGCAAGTGTCCTCCTGTGACACATCCCGGTCCTGCTACCGTATCCCTCTCTACTTCTCTGTCTTGTTTTTCAACGATGGTGAAAATGACTATAATTCACAAAAAAACTGCAATCTATCAAAAAGTCACTTTTCTCCCCTGGGAATAATCAATGAAGAAACAGCAATTTACCCTGCAGCTCTCACCTCCAAAATACAACATCTATGCTTTGGCAGCCAATACAGTACAATTAATGTTTAACTTCATGCTTTCTCCTTAAACAAAATGAAACAATAAAAACTAATAAGTTAGGCCAGGTGCAGTGGCTCATGCCTGTAATCCCAGCACTTTAGGAGGCTGAGGCAGGCAGATCACCAGGTTAGGAATTTGAGACCAGCCAAAACTGTAGCCAAAAATTATATACAATGAATTGGTCAACATGGTGAAACACCATCCTTACTAAAAATACAAAAATTAGCCAGGTGTAGTGGCACCTGCCTGTAATCCCAGCTCTACTCAAGAGGAGAATTGCTTGAACCTGGGAGGCAGAAGTTGCAGTGAGCCAAGATCACACCACTGCACTTCAGCCTGGACCACAAAGACTCCATCTCTAAAACACACACACACACACACACACACACACACACACACACACGCAAACAAACCACTAATAAATTACCACCCTTTTAAGATATAAGGTATCAGAGCTAAGGAAAGGGAGAATAGAAACTTGCCATTTTTGAAAGTGTCTTTGGCAATGTGTACGACATTATCAAATGTACGTGAATGGTGAAGGATGGAGTTTGCAATCTAGCATGTGCAGTCATTACAAAACAATCCTCACTGCTAAACGTCTATACACATCCCAGCCCGGCTATTTGAAAATATTAAATTTGTTACGCTGTTTTGTCCTCTGGTAGCTTATGTCGGAATAATGTATCCAAAAATTATGTACAAATGAACTGGCTCATGGTTTTTTAATCCACCATTCCAAGTCAACATTCTCCTCTCACTCACCAGTTTCTTTTAAGAGGTAAAAATAAATCTAAACGTAGTAACTCTTCTTTCTGAGAACTGAATCGGTAGATGTTATGTCTTCAGTGGCTGGGAACTAAGAGGCAGTTCCTGTCATTTTGTCAGAAATTCCAAACACTGAATATGAATTCCCAATGTAACTAAGAAATCAACCCAAAGTAAGACGGGATTTTTACCCACAGGGAAGAACAAGCCAAGGCTCAAAGGCCTAGATTCATATCCTGGGTCTGCAACTTACACAAGAGTATGCAAAAATAAAATATCAACATGATATGGTCAATGGCACCTTGATAAATGCAAGATTCTAATATCCCCTATTTAGTGCTCTATCATTAGGTCCACTTTCTTTCTTTCTTTTTTTTTTTTTTGATGGAGTTTCGCTCTTGTTACCCAGGCTGGAGTGCGATGGCGTGATCTCGGTTCACTGCAACCTCCGCCTTCTGGGTTCAAGCAATTCTCCTGCCTCAGCCTCCCGGGTAGCTGGGACTACAGGCGTGCACCACCATGCCCAGCTAATTTTTGCATTTTTAGTAGAGACGGGGTTTCACCATGTTGACCAGGATGGTCTTGATCTCTTGACCTCGTGACCCACCCCCCTCGGCCTCCCTAAGTGCTGGGATTACGCGCTTGAGCCACTGTGCCCAGCTAGGTCCACTTTCTTAACACATGCTTGGGCCATAGGGGCATGTTAACCAATAACAGAGCCTCTGCAGCGATTCTGCTCCATGCATATAGAATTGGAATTCAATCCTGGCTCCAGCACTTTGTTTGCAATGTGAACATGGAAAGTTGATTAAACTCTCTGATTTCAGATTCCTTGTGTAAAATGTGGGGAAGCAGCCCTGACTTAATGGTGTTACTGTAGGGAGGAAATGAGGTAACATATTTAAAGGATTTTGTATATTGCTGGTGACAGTGACCAGCCAATAGGTGTTATAGCCAGTAATAGCATTAATAATGACACTATTACTTTAAAAAATAAACCTCAAAGTCAAAACTACCAAGGAACCGACAAGAGACTACACTTGGGTCTTTCTTTTGTAACTTTTGAACATCACCTCACTTCTGAAAGTCCTGTCCAATATCATCCTCCCAATTTCTAAGGTGAAGCAGCATCTTGGAGGGTTAAATGCCTTTCTAAACTATGTAGTTACCAGGGTGAGGTCTAGGACTCTTCTCTTTCCTCATCTTTGCCTTAAAAACATGTATTCTAACCAACTGCCTTCGTTTATTCAGGCTGCGATAACAAAATGCCATCCCTTATTGATATGGTTTGGCTGTGTTCCCCACCCTGTGTCTCATCTTGAATTGTAAACCCATCATCTCCATAATCCCCATGTGTCAAGGGAGAGATCAGGTGGAGACAATGGAATCATGGGAGTGGTTCCCCCACACTATTCTCATGATAGTGAAGGAGTTCTCATGAGATTGGATTTTTCTGGATCTGTTTGGTAGAACTTCCTTATTCATTCTCCTTCCTGCCACCTTGTGAAGAAGGTGCCTTCATTCCCCTTTGCCTTCTATCATGATTGTAAGTTTCCTGAGGCTTCCCTAGCCATGTGGAACTGTCAACTAAGCCTTTTTTAAATTAATTACTCAGTCTTGGGCAGTTCCTTATAGCAGTATGGAAACAGAATAATACACTTAAAAACAACAGCTTTTTTTCCCCTCATGGTTCAGGAGGCTGGGAATTCCAAGACCAAAATGCCCTCACCACCTTAGCCAATAAAGAACTGAGCACCTACCTGGTTCCTAAACACACAATAGTAGTTGTTATATAAAGTCATTTGTTAAAATCCCCCTTACCGTTCGACATAAGGCACGCTGAAAAATCGTATGTTAACTTGTTTTCTATCCCAGTATGATAGACATTTGAAAGACATGAAAGGAGTGTACTTGTGAGTGTATGCTATATTGTGAGGAATAGAAAGTGTCCACTAGGGTTAAATTTCTTGGAATAATTCTACTCCAAATGAGTCTGGAAAGAACCAAGTGAGGTAACAGGGTACAAATATATGTAAACTCTGGGGTTGTTCCCAAGAAGTGGTTATAGTTATGATAGGAACATACTGACTTCTAATTTAATATCTTTCACTTCAATTCCTTAACCATATGCCAAGTATATACTGGCACTACAAATGGCCCAGGCTATTTGGAGAAAATGCATTAGATATCCAACAGCTTATCAATAATTTTTTAATATATTAGCTTGTTGGACCCATTTTACAAATGAAGGAATTGCCTGTTATAGAAACTACATTATCTGCCCAAAAATTACACAGCAAGTAAGGGACAGAGTCTGACTTCCACCTTAGCCAGGACTCTCCCCCATGACCCGGCTGCCTGCTGGCATTCAGAATTGCTGAATATGTCATATTTAAGAAGGTGGTCTACAACAGTCGGGAAGGCAGTAAGACCTCATTCAAGTTTTAGAGCAATGTACACTCTTGTTTTCTTTCATAATCTGTTTTTGCATACATAAAATGTTAAATTTTTCAAGTGAGAAATTACCCTGATGCAATTACTCCCTAACGAGTTTAGGTAGTTATCTTAAGGCAATGTATCAGTAAGGATATTTCAAAGACTTGAAATAAACTACCTTAACTAAATATCAAATATCACTGTCGCTTGGGCTTGTGTATCTTAATAACATTTTTAATAAGTTAAAGCAACTCAAATAGGCAGCAAAAAGGTCAAGTTATTTGGTTTTGGACAGTGGCTTCCTGTCCCAATTAAAATAAATTGCAAGGACCTCACTATGGTTTGTGAGGTGTAGTGGTTTCACCCCTGCCTGTGTGTTCCACTTCACCATCCATCTCCTTAACAGTCCACTCCGAAACACCCCTCCTTCCTGTTCTTCCAAAACACCAAACTCCTTCTTGCCTCTGTGTGTTTGCCAATGCTGTTTCTTCTGCCTGGCTTCTTCCTTTGCATTCAAGTCTTGACTTAAACGTCACTTGCCAAGGGAGACCTTGGAGAACCATTCCTGACCATCACATGCATCACCTCCACCCCATGTCATTTCTACAGCATCACCCTGGGTTATTTTATTGACTGCGCTTGAACTGCCATGGATTATATGTGTATTGTCTTTCCTTCTCACAGAATATAAGCCCCAGGAAGACACAGTTAGATTAAATTCTAACTTATTGCTTTCCCCAGTCCTTAAAAGATATCAGAAGGACCCACAAGCATGCAAATATTTGTTGAGCAAATGAACTGCAGATATTGTACCAGTACTTACATAGAAACAAAGTTTTAAAACATGCAAAACAAAATACATTTGACTAAGTTAAATGCTTGAAGAGCCAAAATAATTTCTGGATTAGAGTTCGAAATTAGTAATGAAAATATTTTCTGCCTTAAACTGAAGTGTGGTACTGCCTTAGAAACCTGTTAACTTAAACCACACCATTTATCAATCAAGATATATGTTTTATATGCTGAAACTTCACAAGAAAAGGATTTTGTTATTTTGTTAAGTCTGTGCTATTAATAATTCTTGAAATCACTGGTCCTTGGAATAAAGGCCAAACTCCTAAACTTATGTCATACTTTTGTAGGCTCACCTATTAGCATTCAAATCCCTCACCTTTTCATGGTGTCTTTTTTCTTTTTTCTTTCTTTCCTCTTATTTTGAGATGGAGTCTTGCTCTGTCACACAAGCTGGCATGCAGTCACATGGTCTTGGCTCGCTGCAACCTCTGCCTCCTGGGTTCAAGAGATCCTCACACCTCAGCCTATGGAGTAACTGGGACTACAGGCACATGCCACCACAACTGGCTAATTTTTTGTATTTTTAGTAGAGATGGGGTTTCACCATGTTGGCCAAGCTGGTCATGAGCTCCTGACCTCTAGTGATCCACCCACCTTGGCCTCCCAAAGTGCTGGGACTACAGGCATGAGCCACTGTACCAGGCCACAATGACTCAATATTATAAAACTATGTAAAATTATCTGAAAGCATCATGTTCCATGGTCATGAGTTCCTCCCTGTTATTTTGTTATTCAGAGCTAGAATGCTCGGATAACCTGAGCCAGTTTGGCATACTTTACACACAGGAAATGTAGGTTGAATTTCCAAGTGACCAAGTATCGATTTCTGATGTTCATCAGTAAGTCAGGTTGCATCTTAAATAGCTGCTAACATTTGCTACCTATCCACAAATGTTTTCCACTGAATCTCGTGTTCCAAAATAGAAACTTTAATCTGCTCCTAGGAACATAGTTAAACAGCATGATATTTTTCTTTTTGCTTTTGCTTGTGCTTTGGCTTTTTCAGAAAGATATTTGGGTCCATTCATTTATTCTACTCTATTTGATACAAAATTGTACTTTCTCACAAATCCCTTTTCAGTTGATCTCAGGGGCTTTGATACTTAAAATTGTGGAGAATTATTTTCCTATTCAAAACTTACTGGGATAAAGTCAAGAAAGGACCACTCTCTTAAAGGTAAAAACAGGAAAATGCCAAATATGGGTGAGGGGGCAGAAGGCAGCAAAACACACTGCCACGTGTGTACCTATGCAACTATCTTGCATGTTCTGCACATGTACCCCAAAACCTAAAATGCAATAAAAATTAAAAAATATATATATATATACATATGGAAAAAAAAGAAAATATTAATCAATACTATACTTGGGACAGTAATACACTGTGTGATAGAGTCTGGAAATGTGCAGCTTGTGGGTGGAGACTCTGCAAAGCCATGAGTCCCTGGAAGGCAACCAGCATACGAATTCTACAGTGTGACATAGATTGTCACAATAGCAGACAGGAGTTTTGGATTAAAGTGGACTCGCTTGGGCAGTAATACTGGCAAGATACTTGTATTCTTTGAATCTCACTCTTATCATATGAAAAATAAAAACACTAAAGACTGTCTCAAGACTGCTATGATTATTAAATAAAATGACATCTGCCAGCCCATTAGTTAGCACAATATTTGGCACAGGGTAGGGGGTGATAAAGAGTAGCCACTGAGACAGTGCTGGGATGATGACCTACAGAGGGTGCTGGAGCAGAGTTAGGTGTGAACACTGAGACAGTGTTGAGATGATGACCTACAGAGGATGCTGGAGCAGAGTTAGGTGTGAACACTGAGGCAGTGTTGAGATGATGACCTACAGAGGGTGCTGGAGCAGAGTTAGGTGTGAACACTGAGACAGTGTTGGGATGATGACCTACAGAGGATGCTGGAGCAGAGTTAGGTGTGAACACTGAGACAGTGTTGAGATGATGACCTACAGAAGATGCTGGAGTAGAGTTAGGTGTGAACACTGAGGCAGTGTTGGGATGATGACCTACAGAGGGTGCTGGAGCAGAGTTAGG
>CM052665.1:53825623-53839197 GCA_028533165.1 Leontopithecus rosalia
TGAGGCAGTGTTGAGATGATGACCTACAGAGTATGCGGGAGCAGAGTTTGGTGTGAATGGAGTGCCACATGCTACAACATAACTTGATTGTCTACAGTAGCAGATGTGGGTCTTCAACTGGGTTGAGCAATGGGAACTACTGATTGTGTTCTTGGTGTTGCTCGGGGGAGGGGAAGCTGATGCCAATACAGCAATCTCAGTCTTTGTAGAGGGGACATCAGGCACTAAGGGGATTTCATTTGTGAATGTCTCATGCTTTGGAGCCCCTGTGTGCTCTCTGATGGAAGGGCAGGTAGGAATTGTGTGAGGTGAGCAACTAACACTGGGTGCTCCTTCAAATAGGATATCTTCTGAAATCCTCCCAGCCCAGGCAGCACAGGTCAGGCCTTCCTTGGTGCCATCAAGTGCCATTGTGTTTCCCTCTAATTTTACCACCAGCTATATATTTCTTTCCGTATCCATGCCTATAATTCCATGAGTTTGGAAGGCTAAGGCAGGTGAATTTCTTGAGCCAAGGAGTTTGAGACCAGTCTAGGCAACATGGTGAAACACTATCTCTCAAAAAAAAAATACAAAAATTAGCCAGGCACTGTGGTGCACACCTGCAGTCCCAGCTACTCAGGAGGCTGAAGTGGGAGGATCACTTGGGCTCGGGAGGTTGAGGCTATGGTAAGCCATGATTATGCCACTGCACTCCAGCCTGGGCAAGAAAGTGAGATCATGTCTCAAAAAAACAGTAAAGAAAAGAAAAGAAGAGAAAAGAAAGAGGAAGGAAGGAAGGAAGGAAGGGAGGGAGGGAGGGAGGGAGGGAGGGAGGGAGGGAGGGGGGAAGGAAGGAAAAGAAAATAAAAGAAAAATTGCTAGGGAAAGGCACATACTAGGCTTCTATGAGCCAGCTCCATCCAGAGGTATGTGAAAGACTCCCACTGCTTAAATGCACAGCCAAGCTCTGTCCCACAGGCCAGGGTGCTGTTTGCCTCAGCAATAGGAACACAACCTTTGTAGCTGAAAGTCAGCTCTTCTGATCCTCCTCATGTAAAACACATCAACAGAAAAGATGAGGCACAACTCAACCACATATTCCAATTCCAGTTTATAAGATCAGACCCAAATATAGTTTAATATTATATTGAAAGGGATGTTCTGATGATACTACATTTTTAAAAGAAAGGAAAATAGCAAAGAAGCAAGTTGTAACATTACTACAGTCTTAGAAATGCTTTAAGCAAAGTAAAATTTTTGACTTGAATGAGATGGAGTATCCTGGCACATAACGTCATCCCTGTTGCTACTGGGATCTATGTGTGACAAACTGTGGCCTCTGGGCTCTATGTGAGTGGATGTGCATCTGGTCTTATTCTTACTCCCTCCTGGCCTGTGCTTTTCCTTTGCACTAGGACCAGCCTGTTTTCTCTGCAGTGGTTTGCTGAGCCCATGCTCTGGGGGCAAGCCTTAAAAGGGCACGTGAGTGTGTAGCAAGAAATACCTTAATATTGTTACATTAACAGAGCTGACGCCCTTGTCCTGTAACAATAGAAAAGTAGATTTTTTTTTTTTGAGCCAGAGTTTTGCTCTTGTTACCCAGGCTGGAGTGCAATGGCGCGATTTCGGCTCATCACAACCTCCGCCTCCTGGGTTCAGGCAATTCTCCTGCCTCAGCCTCCTGAGTAGCTGGGATTACAGGCACGTGCCACTGTGCCCAGCTAATTTTTTGTATTTGTAGTAGAGACGGGCTTTCACCATGTTGACCAGGATGGTCTCGATCTCTTGGCCTTGTGATCCACCCACCTCGGCCTCCCAATGTGCTGGGATTACAGGTGTGAGCCACCGTGCCCAGCCATGAAAAGTAGATGTTATAGAAAAACACTCAAGATATTTTCATATCTGCAGGATTGGTAACACTGTTCAACTTTCTGATACTTGCTTTCAAATATAAGAGTGCTTCCCCTGAATGACACCTTTCATTCAGGACTAATTTTAAAGTATATTAAAGCCCACATTCTGATATTCATTGATGGGTGGGAGCTGATGAACATAAGGTGACTCAGAGGTCATTGATGGCAATTTTTGTCAAAGAGTTTATTGAATTTTGTGGATATTAGGTTATTCAGTTCAGATAAAAGAAGAAACCCCTTATCTATTCAGAGGAACAAAGAACCAAAATTTTCTTAATTGGAGAGGTTGGAAAGTGTAATTAGGTTGTATGCTTGGCAGGTAAATATCTTAAAAATAAAACAACAACAGGAGACAGAATTGTGGTAATTTCTTGCAACATGAAAATACCTTGAAGATAACCTACTCCCTGTACCCCTGACCTTACTGGGTGATACTAAATGTGAGCATTAAGAAAAGCTATTGAACTCTATTTAGATAATATTAAGGGAAATACAGAATGCTTTTTATGTGATCTAGACCTGGCTCACATTACAGTTTTATAGCTGAAAATCACTCTTGGGGAAAAATAACATAGCTCCCAGTTTCCTCATTTTATAAATATATCATGTATTTAAATCTATATTATCTATATGTGTTCATGTTCCTCAGTATTCCAGAGTTCACCACAAGATAATAGGTAAGGCAACACGATGGTATACAAGTGATTTGAAGATTTTGAAGCTAGAAATTGGAACTAGAAAATCCCAAGAATTCAAGGTGTCTTAACGTGACAGTTGAATGCATTTGATTATACTTAAAAGTTTATTGCAGGCTGGGCACCGTGGCTCACGCCTGTGATCCCAGCACTTTGGGACGCCAAGGCGGGTGGATCATGAGGTCAAGAGATCGAGACCATCCTGGTCAACAAGTTCAGTGGTGCCATCGTAACTCACTTCAGCCTTCATCTCCCAGGCTCAAGAAATCCTCCCGCCTCGGCCTCCAGAGTAGCTGGGATTACAGGTGCATGCCACATCCTGTTAATTTTTTGTTTTGTTTTCAATATAAATGAGGTCTCACTATGTCCTGCAGGCTGGTCTTGAACTCAAGTGATCCTCCCACCTTGGCCTCCCAAAGTGCTGGGATTACAGGTGTGATTCACTAAACCCAGCCACCAGTTTTTTTTTTCCTTCAGGTAAACTTTTGTTTTGAAGAAGCTTTTGTTGGTGTTACAAGTATAAATCTCGACTGTTTTATAAAATGTTCTATAAATATAACCACTATCCTTTGTAAGCTATTTAAAGTCTTTCAGGTAAACACCAATATTGTGATTTTGATCATCAAAAATAATAATAAAAAAACAGGATCATCTTCTGTACTTGTCTTTTCCCTTAAAATGAAACCGTTTATAAACTCATTTGCAATTCAGATTACACCATTTTACAAATATTTTTGCTAGTTAATTTTACCAACCCAATTAGTTTATCGCATATTCAGAAACCCAAATCTAATAAAACATGCTCTCAATAAACAGTAAGCACTCACTACGTAACGCATATGTAGAGCCGTCATTTCTAAGCCAAATTGGCTGTTACTGGGTTAAGCTATCTTTTGCCTGATTGGAGGGCATTGCTACATGCTGAGAGCTGTAGTTCACAGGGTAAAGAAAAATCACCTCACTATACGACCTGGTATGATTCATATTTATATTTTATTTCTTGGAAAAATATCTTCTTCAAACAAATAAAATGTTTCCTTTGTTGGTTTAATTACAGAAATGGGGTACCAAGCATTTCATAGAGTTTTAGGTTCATGGTTCTAGATCAAGTTTACAAGCTGTTTTTTTTTTAACCTATCTTTTCTACAGTAAAAGGCTTCACCTCTCTCTCTCTCTCTCTGTTTTTGCTTCTAAGTGATTAAACAGACAGAACCCCCAATGCCTAGAGCATTTCCAGAGAGGACCAGCTTCAATGTTCCAATCATTTTTTAAAAGGCGTAGTCTTCTGTAGCAGAAAGATTGCCAGCTGCGATTTAAGAAAAGATATCTCCAACGCTCGCTCTTTTTCATTTTCTTTCTTTTTTTGAGATAGAGTTCCTCCCAGCCTGGAATGCAATGGTACCATCTTGGCTCACTGCAGCCTCCACTTCCTGGATTCTAGTGATTCTTCCACCTCAGCCTCCCAAGTAGATGAGACTACAGGCACCCACCACCACGCCCAGCGATTTTTTTTGTTTTTAATAGAAATGGGGTTTTGCCATGATGACAAAGCTGGTCCAAATTCTTGACCTCAGGTAATCCACCCACCTCAGCCTCCCAAAGTACTGAGATTACAGGCATGAGCCACTGTGCCTGGCCTATTTCGTAGAACAGTTGCAGGTGTACAGAAACATTGAGGCCACAGTAGAGAGAGGTCCCAGGTACTGTCTCCCCTGCCACTCCCTCTACACACAATTTCCTATATTATGAACATCTTGGCAACCGTGTGGTACATTTGCTATAAACTAAAGGCCATGATTTACATTAAGCTGCACTCTGTGTGGTACGTTCTGTGCATTCTGACAAATGTGTAATGCCATGTGTTCACCACGCTAGTACCATGCAGAACAGTTTCACTGCCCCACAGATCCTTGCTGTTCATCCTGTTCAGTCTTCCACACCTCCTACCTTTACATCTCTGGCTGTCACTGACATTTTTATTATCTCAATATTTGCCTTTTCCAGAATGTCATGTGGTTGGACTTTCACGTGTGGCTGTATGCACGTAAGGTGCTTCCTTGTCTTTTTGTAGCTTCATGGATCATTCCTTTCATCACTGAGTAAAATTCCATCATACAGATGTACACAGTTCACTTATTCACTGAATTGCTGAAGAACACTTTGGTTGATTTTAGTTCGGTTGCTTTTAGTAAACATTCATGTGCATATTTTTATGGGAAAATAAGTTTTCAAATTATTTGCATGAATGTCAAGAAGTATGACTGCTGAGTCCTACATTAAGACTATGTTTACTTTGTAAGAAATAGCCACACTGTCTTTTAAAGTGACTCTACCATCTCCGCCCCGCCACATCTCATCAGCACTTGGTATTGCAAGTTTTTTGAATTTTAGCCATTTTACTAGCTATAGAGTAATGTCTCATTATTGTTTCAATTAAAAACTATTTAACAATATAGAATGTTTATCATCTTCTCATATGTTTTATCTTCCACTTGCATGTCTTCTTTGGTGAGGTGCTTACCAGATCTTTTGTTCTTTTTTAACATTGGATCACTTGTTTTCATATTGTTGAGCTTTAAGGCTGCTTTATATATTTGGATACAAGTCTTTCTTCAACAGGTGTTTCACAAAGATTTTATCTCCATCTGTGGCTTGTCTTGATGTTTTCAATTTTCCAGTTGTGTCTTTTACTGAGCAAAAGCTTTTTAAAAATTATTATTATTTTACTTTAAGTTCTGGGATACAAGTGCAGAACATGTAGGTTTGTTAACACAGGTGTACATGTGCACTGGTGGTTTGCTACCTATCAATCTATCATCTAGGCTTTTGGCCTCACATGCATTAGCTATTTGTCCTAATGCTCTCCCTCCCCCTGACCCCCAACCCCCGGCTGGCCCCTGTGTGTGTTGTTTTCCTTCCTGTGTCCACATGTTCTCACTGTTCCAGGACACAGCTAAAGCAGTGTTAAGAGGGAAATTTATAGCCCTAAATGCTCACATCTGAAAGCTAGACATATCTGAAGTTGACACCCTAACATCACAATTAAAAGAGCCAGAGAAGCAAGAGCAAACAAATCTACAAGCTAGTAGAAGACAAGAAATAACTAACATCAGAGCAGAACTAAAGAAGATAGAGATGAGATGTGAAAAATTCTTCAAAAAAAAATCAATGAATCCAGGAACTGGTTATTTTTTTGAAAAAGTTAACAAAATAGACTGCTAGCTAGACTAATAAAGAAGAAAAGAGAGAAGGATCAAATAGACACAAAAAAATGATAAAGGGGATATCACCGCTGACCCCACAGGAATACAAACTACCATTAGAGAATACCGTAAATATCACTATGCAAATAAAGTTGAAAATCTAGAAGAAATGGATAAATTCCTGGACACACTCTCCCAAGACTAAACCAGGAAGAAGTCTCCAGATAGACTAAAAACAAGTTTTGAAATTGAGGCAGTAATTAATAGCCTACCAATAAAAAAAAAAGTGCAGGACCAGACAGATTAACAGCCAAATTCTACCAGAGATACAAAGAGGAGCTGGTACCATTCCTTCTGAAACTGTTCTAGACAATTGAAAAGGAGGGACTCCTCCCTAACACATTTTATGAGACCAGCATCATCCTGATATCAAACCTGGCAGAGACACAACAATAAAAGGAGCAGAAGTTTTTAAATTGAAGGAAGTCCAACTGTCTTGGCAAGCGTGGGCTGCTGTAACAAAAGATCATAAACTGGGTAATTTATGAACAACTTATATTTATTTCTCACAGTTCTGGAGACTGGAAAATCCAAGATCAGGGCACCAGCAGATTTGCTGTCTCGTGTGGAGCTACTTTCTGATTCATAGATGATGCTTCTTGCTGTCTCCTCACATGGTGGAAGGGACAAGGCAGCTCTCTGGGGTCCTTATCATAAGGGCACTAATCTCATTCACAAGGGCAGAGACCTCATGATTTAATCATCTCCCAAAAACCCTACCTCCTAAGACTATCACACTGATTTCAACACATGAATTTTGGGGAGACACATGCATTCAGACCATAGAACTGACTTATTAATTTGTCCTTTCATTGATCATACTTTTGTGGTTGTATCTAAAAAGTCAAAAACAAACCCAAGGTTACCTAGACTTTCTCCTATATTGTCTTTTAGTAGTTGTATATGTACCTTATATGTAGGTCTCTAGTTCATTTTGAGTTCATTTTTTTTTTGTTAAAGCATATGTTATAAAACATTTGCTAAATCATGTGTCTAGATTCTTTTACATGTGGATTTTCAGGTGTTCCAGCATTATTTGTTGAAACGACTATCCTTTCCCCATTGAATTGTCTTTGTTCCTTTGTCAATAATCAGTTTAATATATTTGCATGTATCTGCTTCTGAGCCCTAATTCTATTCCACTGACCTACTTGCCTGTTCTTTCACCAACGCCAGAAGATACTGATCGCTGAAAGTCTGGAAGTCAGGTAATGTCAGTTCTCTAACGGTTCTTCTACAGTACCCCCTTGCCTATTCTAGGTCTTTTAACTTTCCATGTAAGCTTTAGAATCAGCTTGTTGATATGTAAAAATGGACTTGCTGAGATTTTGATTGGGGTTATACTGAATCTATAAATAATGTTAGGAAAAAATGATTGTAACAAAATTGAGTCTTCCTATCCATGAAAATACAATCTCTCTCCATTGCTATAGATCTTATTTATTTCATTAGAGTATAGTAGTTTTTGTTCATGTAAATCCTGTGCATATGTAGTTAGATTAATATCTAAGTGGGGTTTTTTGGTGCTAATAGAAATTATATTGGTTTTCCATTTCAAATTCCAATTGTTTATTGCTGGAACATTGGAAAGCAACTGATTTTCTTTATTGAAATGGAGTCTTGCTCTGTCATCCAGGCTGGAGTGCAGCAGTGCGATCTCAGCTCACTACAACCTCCACCTCCTAGGTTGAAGCAATTCTCTGCCTCAGTCTCCTGAGTAGCTGGGATTATAGGCACCCACCACCGTGCCCAGCTAATTTTTGTATATTTAGTAGAGGTGGGGTTTCACCATCTTGGCCAGGCTGGTCTTGAACTGCTGACCTATTGATCCACCCACCTCAGCTTCCCAAAGTGCTGGGATTATAGGCATGAACCACCACACCCAGCTGCAATTGACTTTTATATATTAGTCTTATATTCTGCAACCCTCTGACTACTTATTAATTCCAGAAATTTTTTGTTGATCTTTCAGATTTTCAATATGCTACCATGTCATCTGTGAACAAAGACAGTATTATTTCTTCCCAATCTGCATATATCTTATTTCCTTTTCTTGCCCTGCTGCATTAGCTCCGACTTCCAGTACAATATTGGAAAGGAGTGATGAAAAGGAAAATCTTTGCCTTGTTCCAATCTTAAAGGGAAGAAACATTGTTTCTCACCATTAAGTATGATTTTTTTTTTACAGGTTTTATGTACTTTTTTTTTCTTTACCAAGTTGAGGAAGTTCCCTAATATTTCTAGTTTGCTGAGAAGTTTATTTATCACAGATAATTGTTGGGTTTTACCAAATGCTTTTTTGCATCTGTTGTTATGATCATATGATTTTCATTCTTCAGCCTACTACAGTGTGATAGGTTACATTCCCTAATTTTCTAATGTTAAAGCGTCTTCAATACCTGGAATAAATTCAACTACATCATGGTGTATAATTCTTTTTATACATTGTTGTATTTAATCTGCTAGTATTTCACTGAGTAATTTTGTATCTAAGTTCATGAGAGCTATTCATCTGTAGTTTTTCTTTCTTGTGATATCTTTATCTGTTTTGGTTGTGGATATAATACTGGGCTCATCAAATGAGTTAGGAAATATTCTTTCTGCTTCTACCTTTTTTTTTTTTTGAGATAGTATCTTACTCTGTTACCCCAGTTTGGAGTGCAGTGGCTAGATCTCTGCTCACTACAACCTCTGTCTCCCTGGCTGAAGCGATCCCTCCATCTCAGCCTTCCAAGTAGCTGGGATATAGGGATGTACCACCACACCCAGATGATTATTTGTATTTACAGGGTTTTGTCATATTGCCTAGGCTGGTCTGGAAATCCTTAGCTCAAGCAATCCACCTGCTGTGGTTTCTCAAAGTGCTGACATTATAGTCATGAGCCATAATGTCAGGCCAGCATTTATTTTTAAAAAGAGATTGTAAAGAATTGGTATCATTTTTTTCTTTAAGAGTTGGTAGATTTCACTAGTGCAAACACTGGGGCCTGCTGCTGTCTTTTTGGAAAGGTTTTTAATTATTGTGTCAATTTCTTTTATTGATATAGGCCCACTCAGAATATCTATTTCTCCTTATATAGCTCTTGATAGTTTGCATTCTTCAAGAAATTAGTTTATTTCATTCAGGTATTCAAATTTATGGGCATAGGGGTTTTCATAATCCTGTTATCCTTTTAATTATCCTTTTAACATCTGTGAAAGCATTCCTGATGAGCTTTATTTCCAATATTAATAATTCAGGTCTTCTCACTTTGTTTGATAGCCAGGTCAGAGGTTTACTAATTTTATTGATCTTTTTAAAGAACCAGATTTTAGTTTTGTTGATTTTCTCTATTGGTTTCCTGGTCTCAATGTAATTGATTTCTGCTCTAAGTTCTAATTTTTTCTTATGCTTGTTTTAGGGTCATTTTGTACTTATTTTTCTCCAGTTTTCTAAGGTGGAAGCTTAGATTATTGATTTCAAATCTTTCTTGTTTTCTAATCTATGAATTCAATGTTTTAAGTTTCTGTGAAGCAGCAATCTCATTGCATCCCACACTTTGATAAGTTGTATTTTCATTTAGTTACAAATAACTTAAATTTCCCTTGAGATTTCTGCTTTGACTTATGTGTTATTTGGAATTGTATTTTTATTTTCCAAATATTTAGAGATCTGCAGCTGTCTTTATGTTATTAAATTTAATTCCACTGAAGTTTAATTTCGTTATAATCAAGACCATATGTTATATGATATCTATGATTTTAATTTTCTTGAGATGTCATTTCTAGTCCAGAATATAGTCTTGATGAATAGTCCATGTAAATTTGTAAAGAATGTGAATTCTGCTGTTGTTGATGAAGCATTCTATGAATGTCAATTAGATTCAGTTGTTTGATGGCATTGTTACATAGGTCAACCATATCCTTACTGATTTTCTGTCTGCTGGCTGTGTCAATTGCAGATAGAGGGGTGCTGAGGTCCCTAACTGTAACAGATTTGTTTTTCTAATTCTCTTTACTCATTTTGTTTTACTGTCATTTATTCATATGAAGCTCCTCCTTTTGTTACATAAATCTGGATTTCTGACCTATGCCATTTACTTTTTTCTAAATAAGTTCTTTTAACCTTTCTTAAATGTTAAAGGTAGGTTTACCAGTTTAAAAAAAAAAACCCTGCATTTATTGTGTGTGTGTGTCTGACAGAAATCTTTATTTCTCCTTCACTTTTAAATAATCATTATGTTGGACAGAGAATTCCATCTTGGTGGGTTTTTTGTTGCTGCTGCTGCTGTTGTTGTTCAATATCGTATATTTCACTCTTTACTTGTGTATCCTGTGGCAAAATGTCCAGTATAACTATTAGCCTCATCTCCCTACAGGTAAGGTGTTTTTCTTCTCTGCCTTATTTCATTATTTTCTCCTTTTCTTTAGATTTCTACAGTTTGGACGTGATATGCCTACATGTAGATGTTTTTGTATTTCTTCTGTTTTATCTTTTCTGAGCCTCTTGGATCTGTAGTTTAGTGTCTATTGTTAATTTTGGAAAACTGTCGGCTATTGTTATTTCAAATATATCTTCTGCTCCCTTTTCTCCTTCTTCTTCTGGGATTCTCATTATGTAGAGTGTTACACCTTTTGTAATTGCCCAGAGGACTTCAACATTCTGTTACTACTTTTCCATTCATTTTTTTCTCTTTGCATTTTGGCTTGAACAGTTTCTCCTGACACATCATCAAGCTCACTGATTCTTTCTTGTCTGTATCTAGTCTCTTAATGAGCTCATCAAAGGCATTTTTTATTTCTGTAGTACTGCTTTTGACTTCTAGCATCCCCTTTAAATTCTTCCTTAGAGCTCCCATCCTGTGCTGACATCATCCATCTGTTCTTGCTTGCCATCTACTTTTCCTATTAGAGCCCTACTTCTGTTCATTGTGGTTACTTTAAATTCCATATTGAATAATCCAAAAATTCCTGCCATATATGAGTCTGGTTCTGATGCTTATTCTATCTCTTCATATGTATTTTTTCTTGCCTTTCATTCCTTGTCTTTATTTCTTGATAGTCAGATATAACATGTGGATAATAAAAGCTAATATAGACTTTCGCGTGAAGTTTTGTGTGAATCTGAGCTGTATTTAATGTTTGATGTAGCTGCAAGTGACACAGCCTTTCGTTTCTTTATCTCACTTTCCTCTCTGTGTTTCTAGGAACCCATTCTTGAATAGAGGCTGTATCTTGCAGCTCTCTTAACTGTAATACACTGGTATTATTTTGGAGTCTTGTTGATGTGATGCTGAGGTGTTAGGGAGGGGAAGCTCTCTATAATCATATGATAAAATCTCCGCTTGTAGTATAACTGAGTCCCTGAATTGTGACTTTCAGATGTGCTCTGTGGTTTTGTCTTTGGGTTTTGTTGTTGTTTTAGCTTTTATTCCTCCTTTTATGTGAGGCAGGCAGGATAGAGCGGGGGTGCCAGTGGCTAATTTTTATTTCCCCAAGTCAGACCAGGCTCTGGTAAGGTAGCTTTCATTGGAGGACATGGTTTTCTTATGGATAATGTAATGGGCTTGCTTCAAATATTTACCTTCTCACTTCCAATGTGCAGAACTTGGATTTTTCTCTGACCTTCATGTGAGAATCTGGTGAGCTTCCTGGAGGAAAAACCCAGGAAAACCATAGGGGCTCCTAGGAAATATCAATGCTCAATCCTCACACGCAGTCTCCAGCAATTCATTGAACTTACAATGCACACATTTCTACCACTCACTGGCTTGCAAGCTTCTTCCCCCAATAAGTTGACCTTGGCTGTCATTTTCCGTGTTGACCTGTCTTTCCAGATTGCAGACCAGTGGTTTGCCCTGTGACCTGAATCCTCTAATGAATCAAGAGAAATCACTGATTTTCATTCTGTTCAGCATTTTTTCTTGTTGTGAGCCCAGGAGTAATCACAGAGTCCAGGCTCTCTGTGTGTCCAAGCTGAAAATCAAAGTCAGCAAACTTTTCCTTACAAAGGGCCAAATGATAAATATTTTTGGCTTTGAGAGAGATACATAGTCTCTATTGCAGCTACTCAAGTGTCCTATTGTAATATGAAAGTAGCCATAGACAATATGCAAATGAGTGACATGGCTGTGTCTCAATGGGCTTTATTTACAAAAAAATTAATATTTCTGTGAGCTTGTGATCCACATTTTGCCAAACCCTGCTCTACACCAAAGACTACAAAGTGAAAAGTGACCAGAGGCCAAAACATCAGTAATATGAGCAAAAGTGAATGAGTTTTAAATAAAAAAGAAGATGTTCTTCACTTACATATATGCTTAATGCACAATTTTTTTGTGGGGGGAGGGCAGAATCTCACTCCATTCCCCAGGCTGGAGAGCAGTGGTGTGATCTTGGCTCACTGCAACCGCTGCCTCCCAGGTTCAACTATTCTCCTGCCTCAGCCTCCTGATTAGCTGGGACTACAGGTGTGCGACACTACGCCCAGCTAATTTTCATATTTTTAGAAGAGATGAGGTTTTGCCACATTGTCTAGGCTGCAGTCAAACTCCTGACCTCAGGTGATTCACCCATCCCGGCCTCCCAGAGTGCTGGGATTATAGATATGACCCACTGCACCTAGCCAATTCACATTCTTATTTCCATGAAAATGTCATATTTCATTTTCTTGAAACAAATACTCTACTTTAGATAGAAATAAATCATTTAATGTTTCTGAATTATAATAAAGAGACAGCCACACAAATGGCAGCTGGCAATTTGTCTCAGTGTTGGGGCCACAAGGGGGAGATGGAACATTGATGAGCTGGAGTGAAGAGCTCTAAAAGTCACTCCCAGAGCTGCCAGGTAGGAATGAGAGGCTGCATTAACAGATTTATAATTCTTCTAGAGGAGCTGGAAATCCAGATTTTATGTTACCTTTAAAATGTATAATGTTGGCAACTATTCAAAATAAATTTTTAAACACTGCACAGGTCAACACTGTCAAACACAAATATTTGTCAGGTACAAATCTTCTAGCTGGCTGACATTGGCTGGCTTGTGTTGAATTTGGCCTCCAACCTAGGGCAGCTTCAACTTTTACCAAATGGATGCACAGTCGTTAAAGAAGGTACCCAAGGTCACACAGCTAGGAGACAGCAGTTGCAGGGCCAAGGTCCCTTTTCAGAGGCTGCAGTGAAGGGCAAGTAAGGAACGGGGAGTTTCAGGAGGGCTCTGGCCTCTTCTAGGTGTTGCCCTCACTGTTGTTCCTGTGATCCAGAGGTCTTCAAAGGACAGAATTATCACCTCTGAAGAGCACCATAAATGGTAGGAGGAGACTGATTATGAAATATGCATCATCATCATCATCAATTCCACTGAAATATTTTTCTAGTGACAGTGAGAAATCATCCTAAGAACTTAGTGACATCACAGCTCATTCTATTTTACGGCTACGATTTTGGAATACCATAGGAGTATTTTTAGGGACTTAGGGGTAAAAACTGATATTTTGAAAATATGTTTGAAACCAGATTCCTCAAAGACCTAGAAATAGAAATTCCATTTGATCCAGTAATCCCATTACTAGGTATATATCCAAAGGACTATAAATCGTTCTACTATAAGGACACATGCACATGAATGTTCATTGCAGCACTGTTTACAATAGCAAAGACCTGGAATCAACCCAAATGCCCATCGATGATAGACTGGACAGGGAAAATGTGGCACATATACACCATGGAATATTATGCAGC
>CM052665.1:53847612-53860011 GCA_028533165.1 Leontopithecus rosalia
TGGGGAGAAATGCCAAATGTGGGTGAAGGGGAAGAAGGCAGCAAAACACACTGCCATGTGTGTACCTATGCAACTATCTTGCATGTTCTGCACATGTACCCAAAAACCTAAAATGCAATAATAAAAAAAAAAGAAATAGCTGAATCGGACTTCAGCAGAAAGGGCTTCACTGAAAGGCTACTGAAGAAAGCACAGAATGATGGGGAAGGTTCTGACAGCTGTAGTGTGTGGGGAAGAGCTAGGTCCCTGGCAGTGCCAGAGTCTCACCCCTCTTCAGGAGGGCCTAACTGACCCTCGGCCAGCTCCTGAAAACTTGCCCTGCAGTATTCCCTGTGCTGCTAATGAATGAGGTTGTTTTTTATGCCCGGGGTCCTGACACACGCTGCACAAGCTTATCTAGGAGGTTCATACCAAGTCAGCAGCATAATTTACGGTGGTCACCAGCTTTCCCTCTGGAAATAGGTGCCAATGTGACCAGCCCCCAATAAAAGCTCTAGCCTCTGAGACTGGCCTGAGACACTTGGCTTACATCTCTGCAGTTCATTGCTGGAGATTGAGTGTGTCTTACACAAATTCACAGGAAGACTTTAGAGTTCACTGCTGGGTCTCCTCCAGACACTGGCTGGTACATCTGTTTTCCTTGCTGATGCCACTGCATGTTTTTTTACTATGGTAATGAACCACAGTCCTGAGTCACTGGGAGCGCTTGAGCCCTTCTATTGAGTCATATAACTCAAGAGTGGTCATGGGACACCGGAAATAGATTCTAAGATGGCCAGGCAGAAGCCAACACCCAGAACAAAGGCCAGGAACAGAACCAGTCTTGAGTGGATGTTGTCACTGTCATCATATGCCAGAGGCCACAGTCTGCTGCCTCCCAGCTCCTTCTAAGACCCATGCAGGACACTGCAGATCCACTGGCTCCCGGGTACTGAAACTGAGAGCATATTTTCTCAAACTTGGTGCTGTAGACATTCGGGGCCAGAAAACTGCTTCTCATGGGAACACTTTATGCATCATAGTATGTTTAGCAGCAACTCCTGGTCCTTACACACTAGATGTCAGCAGCTCCCTCCAAGTCGTTATGGTTGAAACTGTCTGCTGACATTGCCATATAACTTCTGGGGTCAAATATGTGCCTGGTTGAGAAGCACTGACTTAGAAGCAGCTAGGTCAGGTGTCCACAGCGTAGCTACAAGCACATCTAGAAATAGAGACTCTGCTGACTCAGATTCTGCAACTTCTTCCTTCCCACAAAACTCCTATTGCAGAGCAATCCCAGACAGACGATGGGTGTTCCAGTGTGAAGCAGGCAAAAACCCGGCACCCATCGACTTTGCAACACAGTTAGGTCTTTTGTCAGTATGGCTGCTTAGTGAAGGTGAAGCCTCAAGAAAATAGGAACTGTCAGGTCTGCTTTCTAAGGAGAATTGTGTTTACTGACACTCTGGCTCCTGAACTGATAGCTGTGCAGGACTGATTAAAAATGCGGCATTGCATTAAGAAATGAAAGCCTCATACTTCAATAAGCATCTCTGATAAGAAGAAAATTGCTAGTTAGTGCACATGAAATCAACAGGCTGCTTGACGCCTTTCAAAATATGTGCTCATTTTCAGAAAATCCAAATGAAGAGTGAATAAATACATTTCAAAAGGGTACCAGGTAAAATCCACTGATGAACTCTCCGTGGTCTTTGCCTTTATGAAGCCTCCACATGACATTGTCTAAAGGGGGAGGGGACGAGGGCAGGAGGGGTGCTTGTTGCTGTGGCAGCAGGTGTGCTGTGTGGAATGGCCCCTAGTGCTCCACAACAATTGCTGTCCTCACAGCAGCTGCCACCCTGCGTTCTCCCTGATGCTCTGAGAGGGGGAGTTTCATGAGAGAGAACCACGAATCTTCATTTATAACTTCTGGGTTTATTAGGTCTAAGACTTTTCTGCACATTTGTGCTTTGTCAAATAATATGGTAAGTTCCTGAAAGGCAGAGGGTAGGTGTAAATTAACTGACAGAAGAGACCTTTTTACAGAGAACTCTGCAAAACAAGGAAAAAAAAATGGGGGAAGCAAAGGAGTTTCTCCAAGCTTTCAGATGGTGAGCAAGTGCAAGGACAATAATCACAGAAATTGACTGGGAGACCACAGAGGTGGCAGCTGGTTGGTTTGCTGCATCCTTGCCCTGAGTCCTCATTCCTGCTTCCTGTAGCAATCACAGGGCACTGAGCTGCAGAACACAGGCAGGAGTGGTGCCTGGAGGTGGAAGGGACAACATGGCAGAAACCCAAGTGTCTACCAAGACCCAAGAGAAAGAAGAGAGGCTTAGCAGCCACTGGGATGTTGGACCTTGAAGTCTGTCCTGCCCCTACCTCAAAATTACTCAAAATAGGCTGAAGCAAGCAGTATGTCACTTAAACCCACAGGGTAAAATGAAATCTCAAACACGAAGATACATTTTTTAAAAAGAACAAAAGCAACACCATTAACGTGAAACACACACATAAAAAAGTAGGATAAATAGCATCTCATGAAGTGGGGTTAATATAACAAAAGAAGGTAAATTTTAAGTAAAGTATAACATTCTGAGATGAATGTCAGAGGAGCCTCCTTCCATGAGATTATAACAGATTATAATATGTAATGATTCCAAGATAAGAATAAAATATACACATTTCATAATGTTCATAAAACAATTATTGATGATTTAATTGGAATTTAATTACTAAGGAACATACCTCCAGCTTCAGACTCCAAAAGATTAATCTGTTGAGGTAATATTTTTTCAACAAAATATAACTTACTCTAACCATTTTTACATAGTTCATATATGTTTTGTAAGTAAAATTATATGTATCTATTTTATAATTATATATTATATATAAATTAATTATATCTATTACTATTCTAATATAAAATGAAATTAATTCATGAAAAAGAAAGGAGATGAGGTACCTTCAACACTATTTATTCTTAGTGAATCCAGCATGGCTTGAGTTGATTACTGCTTTCTTTAATATCTGTTTATTAAGGATCTACAAAATAATCTATTCTAGAAATTTGTCTTGCCATTGCATCCACAGGCATTGTAAATATGCCAGTTGATACTTTCTAGATTTAATGCATTCATATTTTTGGAAAGATGGAATTTGAATTGGAAAGCTTTTGAAAGAGAGCCCAGTCAAAAGATTTAAACAGATACAGAGAGAAGATACTAAATATATAAAAAAGCTCAACATATTAGTAATTAAGGTAATACCATTTAAACCATGTGAGATAACACTGTGAAATCTAGTAGAATGGCAAGAAAAGAGGAAATAGAAAGAAAGGAGGAGGAGAGAAAGAAAGAGAAAAAGAAAGAGATGGAAGGAAGGAGAGAGAAATCAAGCAAGCAAGAAAGGAAGGAAGAGAAGAAGGGGAGGGGAGAGAAGGGGAGGGGAAGGAAAGCAGAAAATAAGGAGAGAGAGAGAGAGAAAAGAAATTAAAGAAAGAAAAAGAAAGAGAAGGAAGGAAAAAGGGAAGAGAAGGAAAGGGAAGAGAGAGGGAGGAAGGAGGCAGGTAGGCAGGCAATACTAAATAATGATGAGAATATGATGGAAGAAAAGAAAAGAAAAATAGAAGAAAGAGCAAGGGAAGGAGGGAGGGAAGGGAGGCAGGCAGGCAATACCCATGGTAAAAATATGATGCAACACTGGAACTCTCATACACTGCTTGTGGGAATTCAAGATAAATTAGCTATTTTGGAAAACAATTTGACAGCTTTTTTTAAAAAAAAAAATTAAACATTTATTTACCTTCCAACTTGGAAATACTACACTGCTCACATCAAAATCTGTAAATGAATGTTTCTACTGGCTGTATTCATGATCTCCCATAACTAAAAGCAACCCAGCAACCTCACTGTCCGCAGGTGAGACAATACACCGTGGTGCATCCATACAAGAGAATACAACGCAGCATGCACTGACGCCTGTGATGATATTGATGGATCTCAGATACATTGTCAGTGAAAGAAGCCAGACTCAAAAGGTTGCATTTCTAGGAGTCCATTTATATGACATCCTAGAAAAAGCAAAATACAGAGATAGAAATCACAACAGTGGTTACTAAAGTTAGGAGTCAAGGGATAAAAATGACAAAGAGACACCAGGAAAATTTGTGATTCCCATAGAAACCTTATCTATCTGATTGTGGTATGACTCTAGGCATATGTTCAAAAGAAGAAATGCACATTTAAAATATAAATTTTATTGCATGTAAATTATACGTGTTTTTTTTTTTTGAGACGGAGTTTCGCTCTTGTTACCCAGGCTGGAGTGCAATGGCGCGATCTCGGCTCACCGCAACCTCTGCCTCCTGGGTTCAGGCAATTCTCCTGCCTCAGCCTCCAGAGTAGCTGGGATTACAGGCATGCGCCACCATGCCCAGCTAATTTTTTGTATTTTTAGTAGAGACAGGGTTTCACCATGTTGACCAAGATGGTCTCGATCTCTTGACCTCGTGATCCACCCGCCTCGGCCTCCCAAAGTGCTGGGATTACAGGCTTGAGCCACTGTGCCCGGCCCCAAATTATATCTTTATATGTAGAAAAACAAAAACTAGTAGAGCACAAGATTTTGAGGTGAGCTCACAAAGAGTGATTTGGGGTTCTCTCTTCATACAAGACATTCTCGTGAACTCCTCTCCACATTGTGCCTTTGGGGTTCATGACTCCTACCACATGAGTCAAGCTTTTATTCTGGTGACTGAGGCAAACAGCAAGAACATGGACATTTTAGGAAAGTACAAATTCCCAGTGACCTGACTGGAGAGGCTTGAGGATCACTGCTTCAAAGCTCCAGTGTATGACGTGATGCTGACTGGGTGCCCTTTGCAGCAGGGCGAAGCCATAGCTGCTAAGCACCCTCTGCCTTCTGCTTGGTGACCAGATGGAACAGCCCCCAGAGAGGAGAGGTGTCTGCCAAAGCCATGTAGTGCTTTCAGGATAGTGTGCCACCAGACCCAGGTGTCCCCATTCATCTCTTAGGTAGCACCCATTCATCTGTATCTCAATTTAGCAACAATGGAACTTGGTAAGTTTATTTAGAGGCCATGGGCAGAGATGGCCCCAAATGCCAAATCCAATTGAATAATTAGGGATTGCTTTTTTGGATAGCCCAATGTACAAAGGGACAGATCAAAGCAGAAAATGTAGACTGGCACAGAATGAGGTCATGTAACTAACACACACACACACACACACACACACACACACACACACACACACACACTCCAGAAAAAGAAAGAATAAAAGATAAGATTCAGGAATGGGAGAAAACACTTTTTATATCAATTATCACCACAACGACAAAATTTCTTAAAAAGACAAAAGACTTTTAAATACTCAATTGATGCATGGCTATTTTAGGTCCTGTTTCCTTTACACTTCCCAGAATATTACTGGAAGCCCGTAATTATCACCTTCTTTCTATTTTCTTACCCTTTACCTTCATCTGACCCCTGAAGTCAGCGTACTTTCCTAACTTTAAAGGCAAAAAGAAAAGGATTTGAGCATCCGCCCCACTGCTGGAGGTGTACAAAAAAAGGTGTGCTTCAATGGGAAACTCCACAACGTCTGGACTCTAGAGGTTATCACATTCTAAGTTTTCATTGTCATTAAGCTATTTTACAAGCCTCTAGGTTGTAGGTAACTGATAAACACCATAAATTCCACCCCTCTCATAGGAGTTTAACTGGTTTTCCTCCCCACGGACATCATTCCCATGGAAAAACCAGTTTTGATTTCATTTGCATATTCATTTCACTATTATGAATAAATGTTGGTTTTGATCCCCCTTTCAACTGGTTATAACATTTTCTTAGCTCCCTCACTGAATGAGTCAAATAAAATCTTTAATGCATGTTCATTTTTACACCTGCATGAGGTGAGGCCCGACACAAGAGCTGAAGTCGGAAGACTGGATTGGACAGCTCCCCTGTGCAGCCCACACTTGACCAGTCAGTCCTATTGGCCTGAGACCAAAAGCAGAGCAAACCCAGCTCTGTCTTCCCAGTCATGCTTTCCACTGAGCGGGCTCAGTCTGCCCCCAGGAAATATCTGTTTAGAATTAAAAGCATTTAACACTGATTTGTATGTACATGATACACACAAAAAAAATAGCATTAAAGGTTATAATGTGCTCATTCTTTGTCATATAATTGGACCTAATAAAGAAACGTCACATTAGTTACTTACTAAATTTCAACTTATTACTAAGTTAATAGCTATCCTCACATACGTCAAATGTTGTCCACACTTTCCTGGAAGCTACTGCCACCCACAAATTGAACCAATTAAATAATTAATTGAAGTAAAATGACTCCTGTCCAGCAGAATGGATGTGAGATACATTTATTCGGTCTGTCAAACCCTTTCTTTCCCAGAATGCATCATTTTGAGAGAAGGAGATCTGAAGCGGGGCACTGGCTGACTCTTTCATTCAAGACTGCATACAATATTTTGAAGCTATTCAGAAAAAAAAACCCACACATTAAAAACAACTTTCATACTGGAGGTTAAGTGGTGGAAACCTTTATAGAGCAAAGTTCCTTTGTTTTGTATGCTATTTCCTGAGTGCAGTGAACTTATTAAGCACTTTGATGTAGCAAAAATTGTGATGTACATATGTACAAATGATCCGAATACAGCAAAAAGCAGCTAAAAAATCAATAAAGCGGCTTTTTAACAAATGCATTTCGAACTGGATCAAAGAGATAGCCTGGCAGCTACATGCTACTGATCTAACACTCATTACATTTTCATTTCAAGGAAACGTCTTTTGGAACAGAAAGGTGAAGTCTATCTGTAATGAGCTTCTTCTAAGGCAGGAGTAAAGCTTCTTTTCAAATAGGAACTAAATAAATATGGGGCCTGTGTGGGTCTTGGCAAACAAAAACAGTACGGAGGGGCTCAGCTTTGAAAGAAAGGCCTCTACAAATTCAAAGGGGGAGCTTTTCAATGATTTTTCCATCTTTCTCACTCTCCTTCCCAAGAATAGACTTTAATATGTAAATATGTGGGCAAGAGAAAACACTTGCCTACAGAGAGTGGTATTTTTGTTTTGTTTTTTTTTAAGGTACAGTCACTGGAACTGGATGCTGCAAAAGCTTACCCATATCTGATTTGATAATGATGTTCACCATTGATCTTACAGCCCAAGGGAGGGGCTCCTTTCACAATGTTTCCAGGCACACAAGATTTTTTTCAATGAGTTCACTCTGAAGCTTTGTCTGTCTTCTAGTATTGATGTGGTGATCAGCCTTGAGGATGTTTTTTTGCCCCATGTTCTGATGGTATACACCCTTTCCAGGTCATCTTACCCAGGGCTTCCTGCCTAACAGCCACATTCTTGCCTCTCACAAAATGCTGTATCAATCAGTTTTTTGTCAGTTCTCATTTTGCCCCTCAGCCTCTCCATGTCGCATTTTTCCATTTTACTAACATGAAAACTCATCGTTGCCTGTATCACTGGGTTAAAATAAAATAAAACTGACTCTCAATTAGCTTCTGGCAATATGGTAGAAAGAGGGAATTGATGAAAAAAAACTCAGAGACAGAAAAGTCTTTTTTTTTTTTAGAATTGCCTTATGCAAAAATCTACCTAGGATAAAATGTCACCAGCACTGCTGTAAGATCAGATGGAAAGAAGAGTAAGACTTTCCATGTTTTGGCCAGGCCCTTAGAACAGAAGCAGGGATTACCAAAGTAGGAAAACATGACAGCCTCATCTTCAGTTTGGGGCGAGGGGCACCTGGACAGTACAAGCCTGTGAATAATACTTAGGAATACGGTCTCCTGGAATGCAGAACATTCCCCAACAGAAAAGAAGGAAGCCTGGCAGGAGACAAAAGCCAATACCTAGCACTTTGAGTTCCTAAATAACCTACCAGAAGAGCTAAGGAAATTATGTATAGACATCAGGCCAAAAAAAGAAAAAAAAGAAGAAGAAAAAAGAAATGTTAGATTAGGGAAGAAGAAACATTTGTATGCATACATATCCACACATCCAAACACACGTCCACACAAACACACGTCCACACAAACACACACGCAGTCACTCCAGCCTTCCAGGTACCTGTGAATTGGGAAATCTCTCCAATACATTTTGAAAGAAACAAAGCATAAGTAATTGAATGATATTCCAAATATCTTATTCAAACCAGTTATTTTATAAAGAAAATAAAGAAAATGCTCTGATTATATAAATTAAAGTGAGCTTTTATAAACTAAGAATATATTTATTATGTTAGTTGCTGTGTCAATATAGATATTATAAAAATATATTCTCACCATAAAAGAGGCAAATAGTATATCCATTTTGAAGTAAATATTTACTTCAAATCATTATTATTTAGGTGTC
This sequence comes from Leontopithecus rosalia, assembly GCA_028533165.1. NCBI lineage: Eukaryota > Metazoa > Chordata > Mammalia > Primates > Cebidae > Leontopithecus > Leontopithecus rosalia. Next base: position 53,856,004 of record CM052665.1, read on the forward strand.
CAGATGTGAAAATAACGGATATTTATACAATTTCTGAAATGGGAATGAGTAAACTGAAAAAATGAGAGATGTTTATGAAGTTCAATTAATACACAGCCCAAAATAAAATTCATGTAAGAGTGAGAAACCACAGAGATACACGTGGAGACCAACTGTCCGCATTTTCCAAAAGAAATGAAAGGTCTTGGGGAAGAAGATAAAAACATTACATAAAGATGCATTGTAATGTATAATTCAGTAATACTCAAAATTCTCCAGAAACCAGCTACCCAGGCACTTTCCTCACGTGGAAGAGTCACTCAACAAAGGCCTAGCATTCTGTCTCTAGCAGGCTCCTTTTTCACTCCCTGAGATGAGATTCTGTTTCTCATTCCTGGCTTCCCTCCCAACAGCTCCCTCAGTGCCTTCTCCAGCCTTTCTTGGGGTGCAAACCCTCATCCTGCACTTGCTCAGTTAGAATCTCTCTCTACCCTGCAACCACCCCAGTCACCTACTCAAGGCAGATCCCGCTGCAGGAGCTGGGAGGCCCCCACCCCAGGGCCTTCTGAAGGACTTCATTCCTTCTGTTCTTTTATCTTTTTTGTATCTGCACCACGATATTATATTCTCTATTGGATCACTGTCCTCAGTGTGCAAATGTGGTCTACTATTTCATCATTACAAAAAACACATAAACAAATAACAACAACAAACTCCAATTCCCTTTAGCTGGCATTCTCCTTTACGGCTGCCCCATTTTCATCTCAATTTTTTCCCATACAATCTCCCTCACCTCTTCCTCCTCTCAGGAAATGAGAGACCCTATTCACCTATGTCTAGCAGTCTCTTTTTGAAATTAAGTACGTGATTATTAACAGTTTAAATCTCTATTATTTAAGTGTCCAAATTTGAGAAATATATGGACTTTACATAATTTCCAATAGATGAATGAGTAACCAGGAAAAAAAATGAGAGATGTTTATGTAATTCAACAAATACAGAATCCAAAATAAAATTAATGTAAGACTGATAACCTGATTTTTAGGAGGGAAGGCAGAGTTGAGAAATGCCAAATTGCATCTCAGGGAGTGGACAGTGGGGTGATGCTCAACCCAGGGATGTTCCTGATTTTACCATCCTCCTGCCTCATCCTTGCCCTCAGCCCATGTCAATACATCCATCGGCAGGTCCTATTCCTGCTATCCTAAAACATATCTCACATCTCTCCACTTACCTCTACTTCCAGTTGAGGTCGCCAATATCCCTTATGCAGACATCTGAAATAACCCGCTATCTGATCTGTCTGCACCTATGCTTTCTCCTCTGCAACGTACTCCTCATCTCGATTAGCAAGTGTGATCTTCTTCACCCACTGTCAAAACCTATGTTATACTCCTTCTCGGAACACTTCAATGACTGTCCATTGAACTTAGAATAAAATCGCAATGCTTTCGATTGCCTCCCAGCCTCTGGTGGTCTGGATCATGCCTCTTGTCGACCTCGTCTTCTTTGTAGTCTCAGTTGGCTCCAGCCACGCTGTCTTTGCATCCCTCTTTGACGCCACTCATGTGGCTCATTCTTTCTCATTCTATTGAACACAGAGAGACCTTCCTGCTTCCCTAATCTAAAATGGAATATAAGCTCCTTAAAGGCAGGCGGTTCATTGCTACCAAGTTTTTCACTGTATTGCCAGAGCATCAATTGCATAGTGGATGCTAAGTATATATTTGCTGCTAAATTGATGAAGAATCAGGAGAACCAAAGAAATAAAAATTCTCAATGGGGTCAGAACAGGCAGTACAAAACCAACGCTATAAAGCTTGAAAACTTGATTCATAAGAAAGCATCTTGAGTTTATGGATCTTTTATTTACACATCAGGAAAACAACTAAAATTAACTGGGAATCTGGCCTCTATATTCTCAGCCTAGTTAGAAGGGAGAAAGAGCTCCAGTTGCCCCCCAAGTAACACTGCTTCTAACTGAGAGACACACCACTGAGGACAGACACCATATCTACTTCATGAGCTTTGTGTCCCTAACATCTAATACATCGTCTCTCCGCAATAGGCAGCCACAAATCAGTTGAACAAATGGACAAATAACTCTAATAACCTGTGGCAAATAGAAGTGAATACAAAGAACTAGAAGAGGACAGAAAAATCAATAAGGATGTAGGTTGGGAGGTCATGATAGCTGAGTGAGCTGAATCTTAAAACTTATGCAGCATTAGAACACGAGAAATAGGTAAGAAAAACTGTTTACTCGATGAAAAACCACAAGCACAAATTCAGCTCCTTCTACCACCACTATGTGAGTGAGTATGTTGTGGAAATCCTCAACAATTCTGTGAGTCTTCTCTAAAATCACTTGAGATTTTACAAGCTAGTTATTTTCTTTAAATATGAGCAACTTGCAATTAAAAGACTCAATTACAGCTAGTATAGGTTTGGATTCTTCCTTTTTTGTATGCAGTCAACCATTCTTAAGTGACCTGGAACTACCATAAAAGCAAAATCTGTAAGGACAGCAGCAATAGCAATGACTTTACGTATGTCTATAAGATGCTGTAATTTAGCCAACACTTGGACGTACTTCAACTCCTTTATCATTCACAGTGCATCTGCAAGTCGATATACTAGCTCCATGATTCAGACGTGAAAGCTCAGATTTGCAGAAGCATGGGTATAGATGCATGGTTACATAGATAAATTGAACCATTACTCGGATTCACATTTACTAACTTTAGACCAGCTGTTTCCCACCTCTTAAGCATGCCGTAACTACTCCTCCCCATTCTTGGACAGAGTTTCTCTGCTGTGCTTTTGTCTTCTCTTCTATGCTGGGGGGGAGGCACCAGAAACAAACTTGAAGGCCCCCAAAGTTGTGTGTCAGTGTATGCCAAGAATGAATCAGATGGTCGTTTTACCACTGTGTATACCATCCTGTTGTGTCTTCAGTGTGGTTCAGTAAGTCACACAACCCCAGCATAATGAAACCACAAATAATGTGTGTCTTTGTTTAGACAGAAAAGATCATCCATAAAATGACCAAATATCTGGAAGGGCCAACCCTCTTTTTCTGATCCATGCTTTGACAGCTTAACTGAATTCAGTACAGTAGCATTAGTAGAGACGTAATGAATCCTAGCAGTTGGGATCATAAACCCTGGAGCCAACTTGCCTTTGTCAAAGCCTGGCTTCCCCACTTAACAGATGAGAGAATTTTTACAAATGATTGCACCTCCACAAGCCTCGACTGCCCTTCTACAAATTAATGCACCTCTCCAGGCTTCTGCATCTATAAAATTGGGATGACAGTAGGGTTGTCATCAGAATAAATTAAGTTTAAACACAGGTCAAACCAGCTCACTGCCTGTTTGTATTGGAACACAGCCAAGATCCTTTTTTTTTTTTAAATGTATTGTCTGTGGCTACTTTCGCACTGCAGTGGTAGAGTTACATAGTAATAACATAGGTCTCACGGTCCACAAAACCTAAAATATCTAGTGTCTGTTCCTATAGAGAAAAAGTTACTTGACTCTTTTTTTTTTTTTTGAGATGGAGTTTCGCTCTTGTTACCCAGGCTGGAGTGCAATGACGCTATCTCAACTCACCGCAACCTCCGCCTCCTGGGTTCAGGCAATTCTCTGGCCTCAGCCTCCTGAGTAGCTGGGATTACAGGCATGCGCCACCATGTTAAGTTTTTGTATTTTTAGTAGAAATAGGGTTTCACCATGTTGACGAGGATGGTCTCGATCTCTTGATCTCGTGATCCACCCACCTTGGCCTCCCAAAGTACTGTGATTACAGGCTTGAGCCACTGCGCCCGGCCGACCCTTGAGTTAATATATGAAAATCATTTAGAAGTGTCCATGGTATGAGAACTTAACATCTATCTTTTTAGCTATCTTTTCTGATAGATTAAAAGATACATTTTCTAATATTATTTATCTTTGTTTTTTGAGACGGGCTCAATCTGTCACCCAGGCTGGAGTTCAAAGGTGCGATCTTTTTTTTTAAATTTTTTAA
>CM052665.1:53860111-53873565 GCA_028533165.1 Leontopithecus rosalia
TATTTCTAGGTCCAAAGGTGCGATCTTGACTCACTGCAACTCCTGCCTCCTGGACTCAAGTGACCCTCTCAACTCAGCCTACTGAGTAGCTGAAACTACAGGCATGCACCACCACATGGCTAATTTTTGCATTTTTTTGTAGAGACAGGGTTTGACATGTTGCCCAGGTTGGTCTCAAACTCCTGGCCTAAAGTGATCCACCAGCCTCAGCCTCCCTGGCCATCATACCCAGCCCTATATATCTATATCTATTTTTTGTGTGTGTGTGTGTTGTGTGTGCCTGTGTGATATTAGTCTATGGCAAATACTTATGATGTTTATTCTACTTCTTATCCTGTAAAATAATTTATTCTCAACTCTTATACAGAGGTCCAGAGACCGAGAGTAATGGGTTAAACAGTTTTGGAATTGGACAATATTATCCTTATACATTTCTTCGAACCCATCAATTCCAGGAAATTCAAAAACCAAATTCAAATAGAAGTAGTAGAACTTACTTCGGACGGGTTTTGAATCTCAAAAAAATGCGTAATCGTGCATTTGTGTGTATAGGTTGTGTGTCCAGTTAAATGATACCCAAACTCCTTAGAGGAAAGTAATACAGCCATCAACTATTGAAGTCAGAACTGGCCATGTCACCCATTTTTGCCAACGAAAGAAGAGAAGTGAGCAAGTTCTAGGAGCTAGTGTGGGACTTACTCTGTTCTCTTTGTGTCAGTGCTCCTGAGATTTGAAATTCCCTAGATGCAGCCTGCTCCCTCAGTGTGGAGGGACCATAAGGACGGACCATGAAAGTCCCAGCTGAGCCACCAGGGCAAATGGAGTGAGCAAGAAATTAATTAGCCTTTGTTGTTTAAAGGTGCTAAAGGTTGCCAGCCTAGCACAACCTAGCCTATTCTGATTGGTACAGTGATTTTCAGTATCTGCCCTTAGAGTATAAAACTCTCGTGAGAAAAGGAGACAAATATTTAATACTAATAATCATATTCACATTTACTATTGGAGACCTAGCATCTACTATAGAACCTGCCATATACATAGAGATTAATAAAAGAAGTTATCTGGTAGCATGTGAATAGTTAACTAACAGAAGAGATAAATGACAGTATAAACAACAGAGACATGTTACAATTACTATCAAGTGCTATAAACAAAGAGGATGCCCTTTATAACCTACATCCACTGGGAGGCAAAGAGTAACTGCTAACAGGTGCCTACCATGAAGCCCAACAGGAAGGAGGTGTGGTGGCCAGGAAAGAGGAAGTGAAGAGGAAAGAGAAGGGCTGTATAAACAATTGATCAAGCAGGAAAGCACAAAGTGTGTCTGAAAATAGGGAACAGAGACATTTATCAAAAGCATAGACAAAGGGTTCATGCAGACGTGGGGTGAGAATAAAATCTACATGAATTGCATGCATTGTTGGATAAAACCCACATTTGCAAATGTTTTTGCTGGTTTAAATTGTGTATACTGAATACTTAAAAATGGGTCAAATTGTGGATTTCATGTTATACATCTTTTACCACAACAAATAATATATTCTATTTTTTTTTTTTTGATATGGAGTCTCACTCTGATGCCCAGGCTGCAGTACAGTGGTGTGATCTTGGCTCACTGCAACCTCTGCCTTCTGGGTTCAAGCGATTCTTGTGCCTCAGCCTCCAGAGTAGCTGGGATTACAGGTGCGCGACACCATGCCCAGCTACATTTTGTATTTTTAGTAAAGACAGGGTTCCACCATGTTGACTATGCTAGTCTTGAACTCCTGACCTCAAGTGATTCTCCCTCATTGGCCTCCAAATGTGATGGGATTATAAATGTGGGCCACTGCGCCTGGCCAAAGTAATATATTCTAAAAAAGACAAAAGTTCAGTGTTGACCTGTCACTCACTTAGATCTAGGGCACAGAGTTACTGTTCACTGAGCATTCGGCCTTCACTATACTTGCCATTGCGGGGATACAGAAAAAGTGCATCTAGACCCCATCAGCTTTCCTAGAAGCCTGAACACAAACAGAAATACTAGAGAGAGCCTCAGATGAACATGGCAGAGTATCGCCCAGAGGTGGACAGATCATTACAATATAATTTGATTTTTGAGGGAGTCGGGGGAAAAAGAATAGGCTCAGGGCTGGCTATGAAACAAAGTCCCCGCTTGAAGAACTTAGGTCAAAGGGCCAAGGAGAAGATGACCCTGGGAGCTGGAGCATCTATGCAGTCGATCTAGAGAATAAAATTTATCCTTTTCCAAATTAGATACCATCGACTTTTTCCCTGTGCTTTCCAACAGTTATGGCCATTAAGAACACCATGCTGTGTAGCAGAAATTTTGTATGCCAGCGATGAACCTTCTGTGCTTACACATTTCTGCCAGTCAGTTCGAATTATGTGGCCCCTCCACATGGCTCAGAGGCTCCCCTCCTCTGCTCTATCAGCCTGCAGGTCAGCTCGGCCACAGCGGAGCTCTCTGCCCCATGTCATTTGTCTTCTTGTTCCTTATTTGACTCTTGCCAGCAAATCACACCACTTGATAATTAAGCCAGCTACTGAACTGCCTGCCCTGCCAGCTCAGATTCTCCTCCCCAGCTTTCACCATCAGGTTCAGTCATTCACTCCCACATCCTGCCTCATGCGACCACTTTGGTTATTTCTTTAAAATAAAATGTGTCTGATTTCTGGGCATGGTTTTGGGTGGGATTCGGGGCTTCTATGGATGATAAACCATTTTCCTCCTGCTGACTCAGAGCACTCTGCAACCCAACATGACTTTTTTTATTTTTTTTTGAGACGGAGTTTCGTTTCACTCTTGTTGCCCAGGCTGGGTGCAATGGTGCGATCTCGGCTCACCGCAACCTCCGCCTCCTGGGTTCAGGCAATTCTCCTGCCTCAGCCTCCTGAGTAGCTGGGATTACAGGCACGCGCCACCACGCTCAGCTAATTTTTTGTATTTTTAGTAGAGACGGGGTTTCACCACCAACATGACTTTTTAATACTGGGTCTACTCTTTTGCCCCGTCCCTCAGGCTCCACAGTCATGGGATTTGTGCAAAGGAGTTAAGACACTGAAATCAATCATGGAAACAATCACTCTCTTCACTCTAGCACATTTAGGTGGTGTTCCATGTTTACCGAAATGAATCTGGATGATAGAATCTCATGACTGGGAGGGCCAAAGAATCATCAATTATATCTCTGTCCCAACTAGGAAGTTATACAGCAACAAAGGTAGTCTCTGTGGGGCACCGCACTCCCTTCGGGCTTTCCAGTCATAACAGGAGACGTGGTACACAGAGAAAAACCAAGGGTGATGGCGCCAGAGGCCATACTTTGACGCTATTCCAGCAACCACGGGCAAGTTCTTCACACTCTGCATCTCAGTGCTTTCCCGGTAAAATGCGGGTACAATTCCGACAAAGTCTGCCTCCCTGTGCTACATCTATGAGAAGGTGCATTTGAACAGCATGCATTCATGCAGCTGAAGAGGGCAACCCTTTACATGTTTGAATATGCAAGGGTAGTGCCTTAGCTGAATGTGGGGCCTCCAGAGAGCTGTGCTGGCTGCCAAGGCTGCTGACCCCTATGCTGACCCCGGTGTTCAGGGCTTCATAAGCCTGTCAGAAACAGGAGGGCAAAATAATAAGCAAAACTACCCCCAAGACTAATCCCGTTATTGCGGCCAACAGATAGAATTCCCCTATACCTGGCTTTGTAAATATTTGTCATTCTGTAAATAAATGAAGAGGTAAAGAAATTAGCTTACAAGAATAAAAAGTGGGTGCCAGGGGAAGGGTAAGAGAATAGTTTTTTATTTGTTGGTTTGGTTTTTTTTTGTTTTGTTTTTTTTGAGACAGAGTCTTGCTCTGTCACCCAGGCTAGAGTGCAGTGGCTCACTGCAACCTCTGCCTCCTGGGTTCAAGCAATTCTTCTGCCTCAGTCTCTCAAGTAGCTGGGACTACAGCACATGCCATCATGCCTAATTTTTGTATTTTTTTTTAGTAGAGACGGGGTTTCACCATGTTGGCCAAGCTGGTCTCAAACTCCTGACCTTGTGATCTGCCCACCTAAGTCTCCCAAAGTGCTGGGATTACAGGTGTGAGCCGCTGGGACTGGCTGGAGAATAATTGTTTTATATACATACATACACAAATGTATTAAAAGACGCACAAATATGACACACACATTGGAGAATTGTTCTGTGCACATAAAAAGTGCTCCATAGTAAATGCTATGTGCTTCATAGTAAATGCTGGTTATTATAATCGTTTTCAGTATATCCTACACTGAGTCCAAAAAAAAAATAACATATTTTGCTTATTGGGACGACAGGATCATATTATAGCACCAAAATTGCTGAGTTGGAAAATGTAAGAGGTCTCACTCACTCTTCATTCCTAAGCTGGTGGCTTTCATTCCACCTTGATTGAAATGTATCTGTAAGGTGCTTTTAGAAAGAATGCTGCACGAAACCATGTTGCATCCTCAGGAAGCCCAGCAGCTCTGGAATGGAGAGATGGACAGGACCGTGTGTGAATCCCTTCAAGAGGCTGTGGGGGCCGGGCGCAGTGGCTCAAGCCTGTAATCCCAGCACTTTGGGAGGCCGAGGAGGGCGGATCACGATGTCAAGAGATTGAGACCATATTGGTCAACATGGTGAAACCCCGTCTCTACTAAAAATACAAAAAATTAGCTGGGCATGGTGACACGTGCCAGTAATCCCAGCTACTCAGGAGGCTGAGGCAGGAGAATTGCCTGAACCCAGGAGGCGGAGGTTGCGGTGAGCCGAGATCGTGCCATTGCACTCCAGCCTGAGTAACAAGAGCAAAACTCCGTCTCAAAAAAAAAAAAAGAGGCTGTGGGTCCCATTCACAAACTGTGACACTACAAATACTCCGTTACTTTCAGAACCAACACTCATCATTTCCTTAAGGTTTTCATTGGTATCACTTTTCCTCTTTATTTGTCCTAAGGGAATTTATTCTCTGAGATTTTGCAAAAGAGCATGGAAGGAACTTAATTATCCGTTTCCTGGTAATTTTCTACATGCATTGTTCCATACTGCTTTGCTCTCGAAAAGCCCCTTTAAGTTGTTTACGGATGTCTTCCCAGCCTGTGGTTCTTCCCTGTTTAACACACCATCACCAGAGAATGCAAATGCTGGGTGACAGTCACTTTCACGATTCCAACTCTGAATGTGTTACTTGGGTTTTGGAAGCAGAGGGTGGCGCGACTTTTTCTACTGCAACTGTCAAGTGGCCACGTGAGGGAATACAAACACCGTATAATCAAATGGTGGTGGTCCTGGGAGGAAGGCGGTGACGTCACGAGATCTCACAGCAAGACTCACTTTCTCATCTCTTTGCGGGTGCAGGGACCCACAGCTCGGATAAAACAGGACGGCCATACTCTTCATTCCCAGCGTGTCCTAGAATTTCCTGTTCTCAGCAAATGGCATTGTAATAAATAAAATAAGCTATTAGTAAAACAAAATATGTACAAATCTAAAAAGAAATATTTGGGGCATCCTTCGTTACAGAAGTGTGTTAACTTCAGTATATTCATTTGAAGTCTGTGCATCTACAGCCATGTACGTGCACATGGCGATTTTTCTATTTTGGCAATAACTGAGTGAGAATAAAGTCGGGGGTTAGCTAGACACTGAGAATAACATGCTGCTCAGACGGGCCTCCATCAGGACTGCAGGCTAAGAACTGTTTGATGGGGATGCATGGAGCCAAAACACAAATGCCTGGAGTGAATTGTGGGAGCGTGTTCAATGGTATAAGATGCTTAGATTTGTGTAACTTGGAAGGAACCATACACAGAAAACACAAGGTTGTCTTCTCCCAAGGGGAGGGAGTCTCCTGTTAGACTGGAATGCCTCACAGGAAGTGATGTCCCCACAGAGATCACATGTTGTTGCTGTATAAGGTTGTCTTCTCCCAAAGGAAGAACACAAAGGATTTGCTATTTTTTTCTTGACCCAGGAACATAGCCTAATAAATAGAAAGCAAAAGAAAACCTAGCAGCTATTTATTCTTAAGCATAGTAGGATATACTCCTTGATATCCCAATATAAAGGAATCTCAAAGACACAAAACTTAAGTATCTCTATTGAAAAATGACTTCATGAAGGGTTAATAGAGGAGTAAAAGCAAAAGAGTTACGTTTAAGAACTCTCAAAACACAGAAAATTTGAAAACGTAGGAGGAAAGATGTTTGGGGACTGAGATTCACACCAGCACTGTGGCCTTTGTTCCTCTTGGTCTTTCCATGATTGGAGATGGCAGAGGTTGGCAGTAGGCACAGAGCTGACATCAGCCTCTGTCTGCACACAGAGGGACTTTGTGATGGAACCGAGTTTCCCCTCTTGGGTGTTTACTACCACGGCTTCTATTGGCATTCAGTGGTACTACGCTTCTACTTGTGCACTTACGGTTCTGTTTGCCTACAAAACTCTTCCTCCAAACATTTATCTTTTCCCCTCATCTCTTCACTCTCTCTGAGAGCGCGGGGACCCACAGCTCAGATGCAACAGGATGTCCATACTCTTCCTTCCCAAGAGGTCCTAGAAATTCCTGTTCTCAGCAAATAGCATCTTAATAAGTCAAATAAGCTATCAGTAAAACAAAATATGTACAAATCTAAAAAGAAATATTTAGGACATCCCAAGTTAAGGAAATGCGTTAACTTCAATGTATTCATTTGAAGCCTGTGCATCTACAGCTTTGTCTTCAGCAGGTGCACTTGGTGATTTTTCAGTTTTGGTAATAACTGAGTGAGAAGAAAGGGTGTCTTTGCACCCATGTCCACCTCTCAGAAACCTTCACCAATCGTCCTGTTTAAAGGATTAAACAGCCTCAACCTCCTATCACCCTTCCTTGAGTTATTTTTCTCTACAGCACTTTTCATCAAACATGTTACATGTTTATTTCAGTAGTTGTCTGCTTGCTCCCACTGGAATGTAAAAGGACAGGAATTTTGCCTTTTTAAAGTTTTCTAATTTTAAAATTTTCAGTCCCTGGAATAGCACCGGATACAGAGGAGTTCTTAGTACTTCTGTGTTGAATGAAAGAATGACTTCATCTGGGAACAGCCTGTAGAGAGGTCACCATTCAAGGAAGGAGGGATCCAGAGAGGGGGCAGATAAGAAAGAAGAAAGAAGGGAAATTCCATTGACAGGAAAGAAGGGGGAAGATAAAGAAGAGAAAAGGAAGAGACACAGAAGAGAGCCAGGAGGGAGGGATGTCAACAGGGAAGCGGGACCAAATGCTGTTGTGCGTCCAGACACGTGACGATGACCAGACTTCAAACCACAGTGCCTTCTGGGAAACTTCAAGAAACAGGTGTCAGTACATGATGCAGCTGCAAACTGCTACTGAGGTAAAGGAAGATTTAGAAAGTAGAGAAAGAGAGAAGGAGACAGGCAGGCTGGTCAGCCAGCCTTAGCAGCACAGACCTGGAGAGAAGGCTTGTTCCTTTAGCAGTGTATGCTGGTGTGTGTGTGGGCGGGTGTGTGTGCGTGTGTGTGTCTGATTCGTGAGTGCTGATTGAGAAAGTGTGGACAGTTATTTCAAGTACACAAGAAAAGAAAATGGCCCCATGTTTTCTTTTATAAGCAAATGGAAGAAATTAACACTGAATTAAAATGCAGTGTGTATTTTAGTTTCTTTCTGTGTTTCAATTCCAGGAAATAAATTATCACAATTTTCACAACTTCAATTCATTTAGGGCCTTTTTAGATAAAAATTTAGAATTGCTCAGAACCGCACTTCCAAATCAAAAGAACTGATCTGAACATGCGCTTCTGATTCAGAGAAGAATAGGGACAAAGTAAACTCCTAAAAAAAATTTTTTTTTTTAAAAAGACATTTTAAAAAACTAAAACAAATGAAAAGTCCTATAGGACCCAAAGACACAGGCAAAATGAATTCTCTGTAGAGAAAAATGCATTTTGTTCTAATATTCTCTTAATAGATTTTTAAAAACATGATAAGAAGATTGAAAGAAACCTGGGTAACTAGAGAAAGATTATGCAAATGCTCATTTCATTTCCCTGCTTCTGAGTGAGGCCTGGGCACAGTTTTAAAGCTGCAAGCCCCCAGCACTCCCTATCTCTGCTGCCCAGCTGGCGCACACAACCAAAGGATTATGCATAATACGCACGTGGTTCGTGGAGCAAAGATATTTATGCGGAGCTCAAAAGAATCTAGGATACTGTGGTTCTCGGGGGCTTAGAATGAAGATTTTTAAAAATACATTTCCATGATTTTCACCAGCTTATCTCAACCAAGAGGTTAAATATTAGAGAGAGAGAGAGAGTGAGAGGGAGAGAGGGAAAGAAAGAGAGGGAGGAAGAAGGGGGGTGGTTTGCCGCTTCTGCAGCTAGGAATGGAAACGACTTTGATTCTTAGGTTATATTTAATAATCACTAAGGCCTTTCCTCATCTCCTCTCTTTCTGAAAGTGTGAGATTCATATCGGTGAAGATTCCATATCAAATTTTACTGTAACTGTTCCTTTTTCCAGGGTAGTCCCTCGAACATAGAAAAATATGCCTTGGCATCACCTAGGCTCAGAGGAAGAAAATGAACATAATATGCTACATTTTCATTGTCTTCACTTCTATATCTGTAACTTGAATGACATAACTTGCTATGAAAAAATAATACCATGCCAGTCTGAGTAGTTTGAGCGGGGGTCTCATGACTTCTTTTACACATCTCATTCAACAACCCCTCCATAGCTTGAGCATATGCACCTGTCATCAGTGTTCCTGGGTCAGAGACAGGCAGCAATTCAAGGGTTCATTAGGAATGGCTCGGAACCCAGGGATCCATGCAGAATCAAGCCCACCTGTGTCATCTGAGCACTAGCTCTGTCGGTGGTAACTGTTCTTTGTATAGACCAAAGACAGAACTCCAAAGAGAAGGAACCCAGAAAATCTACCCTTGCTAGAAGGTGAAAATTTAAAAAACATAAAGGTTGGGTATTTTTCAAAAATAGAAGGAGGCCCTTCTCTGCATTTTATCTATCTTTCCTTCTTTCTTCCTTTCTTTCTTTTGAGATAGAGTCTCTCTTTATCACCCAGGCTGGAGTATGGTGGCACAATCTTGGCTCACTGCAACCTTTGCCTCCCATGTTCAAGCAATTCTCCTGTCTCAGCCTCCCAAATAGCTGTGACCGCAGGTGCATACCACCACACCTGGCTAATTTTTGTATGTTTAGTAGAGACAGGGTTTCACTATATTGGTCAGGCTGGTCTCAAACTCCTGACATCAGCTGATCCACCCATCTCGACCTCCCAAAGTGCTGGGATTACAAGCGTGAACCACCACATCTTGCCCCTATTTTATATTGATAGAATTCTCATTTTAGATCCTATTAAAAGGATATTAGCATTTTAGGCAAATATATAGACTATTTTCCTGGTGAGAACATCACAGAACTTAGTCTTTCTTAGGTGAATATCAGAAATAAAATAACATACTGGAAGAAGAAATAAAGCACAGCTCTATTAGCCTTAATCTTTGATCTGTAATAAACAAACAATCGAGGGAGATTATTTTTTCTATATTTTCCCTGCTACATACATTAGGTGTTGACTACCCATGTGTAATCTTGAATTTTCAGATGGAATGTCCCTAGTAACAAGATGTTAACATAACTGCTAAAGACCCCTGCATATCAATGAACCATGCATAACTTTAACAAACACATTGTAAAAAGTGATGGTCTACAGGGATTATTTCTATCAAAAATGACCTTATGCATTCACCATTAGAAGCAGATGCAAGACTATAACTTAAAAACAAATTATAATTCAGACTGGTGTTATAAACATTCTGGTTTAACGTTTGGATAGAAGAGGAACTCAGAGTTTATAAAATTCAGATTAAATAGACAGTCACGATTCTTTGCGAGCAGTCAGGGTTAATTCAAATCGCTTCCTCGGCTCTTGCGTTCCCTGATTTCAAGCTCGGCAAGGCTGGGGCTGTAATTACGGAATGGGTAGTACTCACTGTTCACCAGTTGTGTGTAAGCTTTAAACTAATAACTCAGCAATTACGAGAAAAATGAGCAGTAATTACACCCATTTTACTCGCGGCTAGACAGATGGGACATTTTCTCCTCGTTATTGGCAAACTGTCACCACATTTATTTCATTTTTACTGTTTACTATTTGTTGTGCTTTGATTAAGAGTAATTATAGGCTAGGAAAATATGAAAAACATGAATGTTGGGTATTTTTTAAAAATAGAAGGAGGCCCTTCTCCCTGTTTTATATTGATAGAATTCTCATTTTAGATCCTATTAAAATGATATCCACATTCTCAAGATATTTCCAGGCAGCCTTCAGTTCTGTAACAGGTTTTCAGCAGGGGATTCCCATGTTTGCTCATTATTTGCGTTGCCATAGACCCATAAATATCCTGCATTTTTTTTTTACAGCAGCCTCTGTGTCCCTCACACTCCTCCATTTTGGTGTATTTTGTGTCTGGTGATAAAGCGCAGCAGAAATCCACCTGCCCCTGGGATAGACAGGAGAATCACGGCAAAACACGGCATTGCTGCTGCCTTTGTGGCTTTTAGAACTAGGAGTCAATTTCACTCCCACCACTGTAAAATAATTTTATGTACGTTGTCCATAAAACTCAGAACAATGGTGTTGAGAGTTATTAGTTTTCCTCAGAAGCTTTTTAGTATGTGACATTAGTTTTAAGATCACGTGATACTTAATTTTAGTTACTGACAAAGTATGAGCAGTATTGATAACACCAGTGAGAAAAAGAGACTTGAATTTATTTTGTGCAATCGTGTTTGTAGACAGTATTATTAATATTTAATTGATGTGGGCTAGAAATTTGAGCGATATTGAAAGAAATGTGAATGACAAATCAGTACACATAGAATGATCATATAATGAGCCCAAGTTTTAGTTAATATTAAAAATGTTATTTTAGAGTGATTCCCCATGTACAAAATAACGTGCTATTTGTATGGTGCTTTGTGTATATGTGTGTATCTGTCATGATTAGCACTTTGTGATGCTGTGTGTGTGTGTGTGTGTGTGTGTGTGTGTGTCTGTCATGATTAATTAGGCTGTATTTCCAAATTCTAAACACTTAAAGTTACAGCCCCGGGAGAAATAAAAGCCATCACAGTTCACAATTGCCCCATACCGAAGCATGATTTTCCAAACAAATGCTTTTTCCCTTCATAAAAATCATACTTGAAAACATCTGAGAAGTTGTTTTTGGCAGCAGTTTTTCTTAATGGAAGGGAAAAAATGCCTTGTTCTACACGGGCTCCATATTGATTCATGGAAGTGCCATGTGTTAAGCACGGACTTGCTAATAGCACTGCCTGTGTGATGATCTGCTGAGCTAGCGCCATGAACAGAATTGATTAGTTCCCTTAATGAGCTTTAGATTGTGCTTCCACCAGAAAGAGGATGCAAAGCAGGGGCAAGTGTGCAGCTAGAGAAAACCCACCTCACAGCAGCTGCAGAGAGGGAAGTCAAGAGAAGTGGCAGAAAAATCTGGGAAGGTAGAACTTGAGGGGAGAGCTGGAGACAAGGCCATCTTTTCTGTTTCAGAAGATGCTGCAGCTTGCTCCATCCCTGACTTTCTCCCCAGTGGAGGAAGAACAGGGCAGGGTGATGTGCAAACCTCAGGCTCCAGCAGTGACCATGTGCAGCATGGAAAACTGGGGTCCTCTCTTGTCTCTGCCCTTACCATGTGGGTAACCCTAACATCCCTCCCTGATCTGCAGCTCCCTGTAAACAAGGGGAAGAGATGGAGGATGCAGCCATCTGTGTCTTCATTTGTGTGCAACTGCATTATAAAATTTTAACTAAAAAATGTTCTAGAGAAAGCAAACAGTGTAAAGCTATTAAGAAAGGCATTTAAGCAAATGGATAACCAGTGACTGATGGGTGTATAAGTGAGAGATGGAGATGGAGATTCTGGGATGCTGGTGAAGGCTCTGGGAGCACAGGAAAACAGGTCCAGGAGATGTGGGGAGGGGAGGTTGTCATAGACACATTTCATCTGTGAGCACAGGGCTCAATCTGCCATTAGTCATTTGTATAAATATCCAAAGTTTACAGAGAAAGGAAGAAGGCAGAAAAAGAACAACAGAATCAAACAGCTCCACTATCGTCCCTTCCACACTCACACTCCACACACACAAAACACCCCCTCACACACACATACACCAGGAGAGAATGAGATGTCTGATAAGCCTCAGAATATCTACAATGTTTTACACAGTACGTGAAAGCAATTTAGGAAAGCATTCCTACTTTCAGAAAGAAATACAAACAGACAATATCATCTAGTCTATTGTGTCCATGTTGAAAGAGAACAGCTGCATAAAAGCCCTACTGTTTGTGTAAGAAGAAACTGTCTTCACGTAAAATACCCAAACCTAGTAATGCGTAGGAGAATGACGCTGCATGAAATTTTACATATGTAGCTCGGAGTTTATTTTCCCTCTTGCCTTTAGTAAATGTGCAAGTGTTTTCTAAAGAGATAAACAGAGTACACGGCAGTGTGAATAAGATGCGCAGAGCAAGCCACTCTAGAATGCTGGTGGCCTCATGGGTGTGGTCTGTGTGATAGATGTTTAAATCTACATCACAGCAGCAACTACGCAGGTGTTAGACAAAGAAAATGGGGGAGAGAAAACAGACACAAGCTGGCTTCCACTAATTGTAGAAAAAGGTCTCTTGATTAAGTGTTCAGTATGCTTTCTCTTTCTCTAAAATCTCGAAAGAAGCCCTTTGCTTCTTGTAGTAATGCCCATTTGCCAGATCAATTTAAGTCAAGCAGACAGTCATTTGAGCAAAAAGAAACCAAAGTGCTCTTTCTGGTTCCAGTTCTTTCTTTTGGTCACTGGCTTTCAAAAGATGCTTTTCTCCTTCTCTTAAAAATGTAACACAAGAGATTCAACATGATTGAAAATATCTAGAAGAGAAGTTCTAGAATAGCCTTATCTTAAGGCTTGCATTTTCAGATAAGAATTTGTTTGACTCCTATTTGGTGGATGTGTTTACTCTGACATGGAGAGCCTTCCTACACACTGATAAATTCCATTTGACCCAGCAATCCCATTACTGGGTATATATCCAAAGGACTATAAATCGTTCTACTATAAGGACACATGCACACGAATGTTCATTGTAGCACTGTTTACAATAGCAAAGACCTGGAACCAACCCAAATGCCCATCCATGATAGACTGGACTGGGAAAACGTGGCACATATACACCATGGAATATTATGCAGCAATCAAAAATGATGAGTTTGTGTCCTTTGTAGGGACATGGATGAATCTGGAGAACATCATTCTCAGCAAATTGACACAAGAACAGAAAATGAAACACCGTATATTCTCACTCATAGGCGGGTGATGAACAATGAGAACACATGGACACAGGGAAGGGAGTACTACA
>CM052665.1:53874065-53909222 GCA_028533165.1 Leontopithecus rosalia
TGAGTTCGTGTCCTTTGTAGGGACATGGATGAATCTGGAGAACATCATTCTCAGCAAATTGACACAAGAACAGAAAAGGAAACACCGTATATACTCACTCATAGGTGGGTGATGAACAATGAGAACACATGGACACAGGGAAGGGAGCACCACACACTGAGGTCTATTGGGGGAAATAGGGGAGGGACAGTGGGGGGGGGGAGTGGGGGAGGGATGGCATGGGGAGAAATACCAAATATGGGTGAGGGGGCAGAAGGCAGCAAAACACACTGCCATGTGTGTACCTATGCAACTATCTTGCATGTTCTGCACATGTACCCCAAAACCTAAAATGCAATAAAAATTAAAAAAAATTAAGTCTCTGATAAAAAACACTGTAAATCATGAACCAAGAGTAAAAATGTTTTTACATTTGATGATGATACACAAAGATGAAATTCAGCTGAAGTGTAGAAGGCTGTTAATTGAATTAGGGTAAAGTAGTGAAAATTAGAACTGATCTGTATTTGTGGAATCGTGATGCTTTAATACAGTTTTTTAAAAGGCATTCACTATTTAGCAAAGACATATATCTATCAGTAACATGAGAAGAATAAGTAGGAAAATTCCTAACTCTCATAGAAATCAGGCAGGTATAAAGGTGCCCTTCTTCATGTTTTTGTTTTTTTGCTTGTGTTTTTTGTTTGTTTGCTTGTGTTTTTTGTTATTTTTGAGATGAAGTTTCACTTTTGTCCCTCAGGCTGGACTGCAATGGTGCATCAGCTCAGTGCAACCTCTGCCTCGCAGGTTCAAGAGATTCTCCTGCCTCAGCCTCCTGAGTAGCTGGAATTACAGGTGCCTGCCACCACACCTGGCTAATTTTTGTATTTTTAGTAGAGACGAGGTTTCACCATATTGGCCAGGTTGGTCTCAAACTCCTGACCTCAAGTGATCTTCCCTCCTCGGCCTCCCAAAGTGCTGGGGTTACAGGTGTGAGCCACCATGCCCAGCTTCTTCCTTCATGTTTTATGTCAGAAATACATGATCCAGTTCTCTATCTGAGGTAAATACTCCTGTAATTCACAAAACGCTGTGACATTTGATGGTATTGGTAATGGGTCTAAAAAAATCAGGTGGTTATAATACAATTATTACTTTTTTCTTTTCTTTTCTTTTTTTTTTGAGACAGAGTTTTGCTCTTGTTGCCCAGACTGGAGTGCAATGGTGCTGTCTTGGCTCACTGCAACCTCCGCCTCCCAGGTTCAAGTCATTCTCCTGCCGCAGGCTCCTGAGTAGCTGGGATTACAGGCATGTGCCACCACATCCCACTAATTTTGTATTTTAGTAGAGATGGGGTTTCTCCTTGTTGGTCAGGCAGACTTCAAACTCCCAACCTCAGGTGACTGGCCAGCTTCAGCCTCCCAACATGCTGGGATTACAGGCATGTGCCACCACACCCAGCCTATGATACAACTATTTTACCATATTCACGTCTAAATTCACTTCAGTTTAGCAAAATGGAATAACTGAGCAAAAAATATTTTGTTGTGTCCAGAGAATATTCCAAAACAATAAATTATTTAAACTATCTTGGGATGTTAAAAAATATTTCCTCTTTAAAATGTAATGGGTGCAGAATGAAAAAAAAAACACAATTATTAGAACTCTATAGGCTTCAGCCTATAAAATTAACTGCATTAACTGAAAAGATGTTCTCAGGAAGGCTGCTGGGGATAAAGAGCCACTGTGCAGTTTGAGCTGATGAAGCGGGTGTGCCATAGAAACTAGGATTGGAAAGAAAGACATAGGGTGGAACATGGGGCTTAGAACTCAATCCTGAAAATCACTGAAAGAAGTGGCCGTTCTCCTGAGACCCTGAGTGCTGATTTCTTGTTAGCAAAGAGAACTCACCTGGCATTGACCAAGCTGGAGCTCATTGTATTGCCCACCAAACTCCCTACAAAGTTAATTTCTAGTTTCTAGTTTCTAGTTAATATTCTAGTTTTTCTTCCTTGGATAAAATATTTAGAGATGACAGAAATAATGACTTCTAACATGAAGTCTGTAAAAGCAGAGTGGCTGGCAGAAAGGATCGCAGGAGAAAACGGACCGCGAAATGAACTTTTTTTTTTTTGGGGGGGGGGGGGGGACGGAGTTTCACTGTCGTTAACCAGACTGGAGTGCAATGGAGCGATCTCGGCTCACCGCAACCTCTGCCATCTGGGTTCAAGCAATTCTCCTGCCTCAGCCTCCCGAGTAGCTGGGATTACAGGTGCGCACCACCATGCCCATATAATTTTTTGTATTTTGAGTAGAGACGGGGTTTCACCATGTTGACCAGGATGGTCTCGATCTCTTGACCTCGTGATCCACCCACCTCGTCCTCCCAAAGTGCTGGGATTATAGGCGTGAGTCACCGCGCCCGGCCCGAAATGAACATATTAAGTAGAAAGCTGTGTGCAGTTGAATTTCAGGGGGGCCCACCGACCTTGCTCAGGTGCCAGGGAAACACAGCACTCTTCACTTCTTTCCAGTCTCTTCCAGGCCCTCCGAGGGATCTGGACCATCTCCTGGATCCCATCAGAGCTGACAGCCTCCACCTCCACATGCATGAATGCCAATATTCTCTTCTAAAGTTTCGCTTTGCTCTCTGCTATCACTCTACACATTGTTGCCAAGAATTTGTAACATCGCAAAGATACAAAGTTGTTCAAATTTTGCTCTGGGATTTTGGAGGAGGAAAAAAGTTCAAGCCACAAATATGCATGGCCTGTACTCATTTATCACCGTGAGAACAAGTGTTTCTATTCTATTATCATCATTTTATTGGTGCCTGAATTGGAGGAGTGAAAGTTCAGGAGACTGGCATTTGCCACGTGCTTTTATAAGGCTGCCTATGCTAATCATAGCTTACCAAGGCCAATCAATTTGCTCCTAAATTATAACAGCAGCAATCTTTGCCTCAGTTCCTGTGTGGGTGAGCACTGTTTGTATATTTATATCCTTATTTATGCAATTTTAAAAAACCTTCTGTAATATAGTTTGCCATCAGAGGTAGTTGAGAAAATAATTATAAACAGCCTATTAACGTTACAAAGCTAACAATACAAAAATCTGACTAAACATCAATTCCAGATTCAGAATATAAAGTAAAATTTGATGGATTATGGCTCATTTTATGCAAGTTTTTATGATTAAGTAAGTTTAATGGACCTCTCCGAAATTCCATTACATAAACCATAGTCCAAAGTCAGATCCTCTTGTCCAAAATAGCAAAATTTCTAGTGATAGGACAAAAATTTAATAGTGCTAGTGCAGTTATAAGACAAAACCTTTTGTATAGTTGAGATAAAAACTATTTATTATTTGGGATATTATGTCCACCTAAAATATTCTTTCTAGAACTACATACCTTCAAAACTCATCAGATAATACTTGCTGATGGCTATTTTTCATTTCATAATGCAGAAACCCTAGGCCTTTCAACATTAATAGAAATGTGGCTGGTTTATATAATGCCACACATCTGCATGAAAGATAAAGAACCCAACAGCATCCAGCTGTCTCTAAATGTCCAGATGCTGAGGACGACTCACCCATGTGTCTTCCATATTGAATGTGCCAAACAGTGACACTGAGTGGGCAATGATGTGCAGAGTAGGGGAGGGAGAGATATTCACATTTGTTAGAGAAATAAAATGAATTAACTTGGTGCATGCAACAGCATATGCACCACGTGACAAGAAAACAAATACATAAATAGGGAAAGAAAGCAGCTGTAGTTCACATACTTGCAACAACATTTTGAGAAAGTAAAAGAATCAGTAACAGAAAAGACTCAATAACCACTGTGCTGCACATATTCCCAGGGGTGATACTGAAATAATTCAACAACCTGCACAAATACATACATTAGTAATTAAATCAAAAACTTTCAGCTGGGCATGGCTCACGCCTGTAATCCCAGCACTTTGGGAGGCTGAGGCGGGTGAATCACGACGTCAGGAGTTCAAGACCAGCCTGGCCAACATGGTTAAATCCCGTCTCTAATAAAAGTACAAATATTAGCTGGGTGTGGTGGCAGGCCCCTGTAACCTCAGCTACTTGTGAGGCTGAGGCAGGGAATTGCTTCAGCCCAGGAGGCAAAGGTTGCAAGTGAGCTGAGATTGTGCCACTGCACTCCAGCCTGGGTGACAGAGAGACTCTGTCTTAAAAAAAACCAAAACTTTCCTCTAACCTCATATATATCCCTGCACACACACACACACACACACACACACACACAGCTCAGCAAGTTTCTGAAGCAGTAGCACTAATTGTTTACCCAATCGCCCCATACTTCTGACTTTAGGAATTGCCAGGGTGATCTCCTGTTTGAGCAGACATCCCAGGCTGACGTCCCTGGCTGAGCTGTTGACGGGGGCAGGAGGCAGACATATCCCCAGGCAGACAGTGGTGGGTCCAGACAGATGGTCCCACAACAGCCTCAGAGAATACCTCCACCTTTGGAGAGGTGTGTTAAATACTCAGGCATGTCCAGGGTGTCTCACAAGATCATAGACATTCTTGAAAGAGTCTTTTGTGGAGAGGTTTTGTATTAATAGTTAAGACCACGGGAGGCCAGAGGCATTCTGACTCAATCATGCATACTTGGTGGATGTGGATGCTGGCTGTGAGTCAGTATCGGTGATGGAAAGAAGACCACGTCCTCTCTACTTGGGCTGCTGAGATCCTTTAGCCCCAGGTTAGACTCGTGAACATAGAGGAAGGCGCCCAGACACAGAAGGGAGAAGACCTTGAATTGACCATGATCATCATGAATTAAATGAAATTAAGATTCTACCACTTGGCATCATGCAGCATATGTTGCAAATTAAGTTGAGCTATACAAAATAAAATCCCAATGCTAACCATGCCATCTTTGTGGATTAAAACTCATACCCATTACTACATGAAACTCTGTTATCATTTTAATCCAGTCACCAATACAATATTCGTGTTGGGTAAAAATGTTTTTGTTTTTCTTCACAAATCATATTGACTCTCATGGAAATGGACACAAATGCCAAGTATGGGCATGGAAGTCTTATTTATCAAGAGTACAGAAATGGATTTCTAGGCTGAGTCCTAGAGGCTGCTGTCTGCTTTCTAGTGCTGCTGCAAAATCAATAGCAGCACTTTCTTGGCACCTCTTTGATCTTAGCACATGGCACATGTGAAGCAAGAGGCCGTTCCATGTTGATTGCTTGTTGTATTAAGATTTTACGGCTGCAGTAACAGATCGCTGCAAACCCAGTGGCATAAAATAACACAAATTTGTTACCTCGTGGTTTAGAGATCAAAATCCTAAATGGGTCTCACTGGACTAAAATCGAGGTGTTGGCAGGACTGTGCTCCCTCTGAAGGCTCCATGGGTAAGTGTCTTTCACCTTTTCCAGCTCCTGGAGGCCATCCCTAGTCCTTGGCTCATGGCTGCTTCCTCCATCCTGAGTCAGCAGTGCCTGGGGGAGTTTCCCTCACATTTCAACGTGCTGAACTTGACCTTCCCGACTCTGGCTTTCACTTCTAATGACCCTTGAACTACACTGAGCCCATCCAGGTGATTCATGGTAATCACATCTCCAGACACTTAATCACAGCTACAAAATCCTTCTTGCCATATAAAGTCAAATATTCATGTTCCAGAAATTAGGACATGCACATCTTTGGGGGCCATTGTCTGCCTGCCACACTTACTAAGCACCAGACTCTCCACCAGGGGTTAAGGATATCCCTCTGCTGTGGAGATGCTCTCAGTCTAGACAGGGAGATATGCCTGGAAATGGGTGTTTGCAGTAGGTCATCACGGATTAGTGAGGTTCCGAACCAGCCAGAGCAGGAGAGGGAAAATAGAGCCTGTTTCCTTACAGTGCAGAGTCCACAGCATGCCACACTCATGCACACATCTTGCCAGCAACTAGACTTATTAGGATTTGGACTCTCTTCTCTTTCCTGCTTAATGAACCTAAAATATCATGCTTATCTTAGTCCACCTGTGCTGCTATAATGAAATACCTGAGACCAGGTAATTTACAAATAACAGAAAATCACTTATCTCAGTTCTCAAGGCTGGGAAGTCCAAGATGAAGGCACAAGCAGATCTGGTGTCTAGAGAAAGCTTCCTCTCTGCTTCCAAAATTTCACCCTATAGCTGGATCCTCACATTGGAGAAGGGCAAAAGGCATTATTGTGCTCCCTTCAATCTTTCTCTTTTTTTGTTTTTTTGAGACAGGGTCTCACTCTAACACCCAGGCTGGAGCACAGTGGCACAATCATGGCTCATTACAGCCTCAACCTCCTAGGATCAAGCCATCCTGTCACCTCAGCCTCCCAAGCAGCTAGGGCTATAGGTGCAGGCCACCACACCCTACTAATGGTTTTTTTGTTTGTTTGTTTGTTTGTTTGTTTGTTTTTGTAGAGACAGGATTTTGCTATGTTGCCCATACTGGTCATGAACTCATGGGCATGAGTGATTCTCCTGCTTTGGCTTCCCAAAATGCTATGATTATAGGCATAAGCCACTATTCAACCTGGCATGGTAGGTCATGCCTATAATCCTAGCACTTTGGGAGGCCAGGGTCAACCCAGGAGCTTCAGGCCAGCCTGGGCAGCATAGCAAGGCCCCATCTCTACAAAAAATACAAAAATTACCCAGGGGTGGTAATGCATACCTGTAGTCACAGCTACTTGAGAGGCTGAGGCAGGATTGCTTGAGCCCAGGAGGTGGAGGTTGCAGTGAGCCATGACTGCGCCACTGTACTCCGTCCTTGGTGACAGAGCAAGACCCTGTCTCAAAACAAAACAAAAAAAGCACGAATCCCGTCCATGGGGGCAGAGTGCCCATGATGTAATCATTTCCTCAATGGCCCCACTGCTCAATCGTATCACATTGGATTTTAGGTTCCACTATATGAATTTTGGGGGTCACATACATTCAAACCATAGCAACTCTCATTTCATTTTATTCTTTCTACATCCCTTGAAGGTTACATTCAATCTTTCTTAGAGTTTCCACTTTATTTTCACATGCAATTGCTGATGATCTTTAGGCTCCTCATTAGCCCCTTCAAAATTCTAATGTGAAAATGTTCATCCCTTGTTGCAAACCACACAGTCAAGCCCTGTTGTGCATGAGTGAAAGCTATTGTCGCTTGCTCCGTTAATAGCTGCACTGTCAAACAAGCTGTGTGTGTTATTTCTTCACTCCAGCCTCAAGCTGACAAGAAAAAAGCTGAAATGCACTAGAAGATGCTTCAATATGAAAATAAACAAAGTTCTATCTTCATAAGTCCGGTATATTCTCCTCTATTAAAAGAGCAAGATAGGGCCAGGCGGGGTGGCTCAAGCCTGTAATCCCAGCACTTTGGGAGTCCGAGGCAGGTAGATCACGAGGTCAAGAGATCGAGACCATCCTGGTCAACAAGGTGAAACCCTGTCTCTACTAAAAATACAAAAAATTAGCTGGGCATGGTGGCGCATGCCTGTAATCCCAGCTACTCGGGAGGCTGAGGCAGGAGAATTGCCTGAACCCAGGAGGCGGAGGTTGCAGTGAGCTGAGATCGCGCCATTGCACTCCAGCCTGGGTAACAAGAGCGAAACTCCGTCTCAAAAAAAAAAAAAGAGCAAGATGGATCATTTCTGTGGCATCACTGTCACGCTTCTGTGTCACCATTGCAGAAGCTTCCACCTCAAGACCATGAATTGCAGTAATCAAGTGTTTCTTCCTCGCTGTCTTTGATGGTGGCAATGTAAAGGCTGGAGTTTAATGACATCTGACATATGGACAAAAATGGTCATGCCTACTCACTTCAGGCCAATGGAGAGGAAAACAAGACATAGAAATCAAAAGAATCAGCTTAGTTTATGTAAAGTTGTGATGCTGGAATGTTCTTATTTTATCTCTTTTTAAACTAAAGGAGGTCAAAGTTGAGAATGTTTTCTTTTCTTCACTGGACAAAAAATATGAAATGCCAACTTTGCAGAAACAATGTTGTACCTTAATCCCTTAATGCAAGTGTGGGGACTCAAACCACAATACATCTATCAAAAATATTTTTAAAAATCAAAATCTGTGCTCAATAAAGATTTTTAAACTTGTTAAAACTATTTCAGATCTTCCATTATAGAAAGTTTTGCATGTTTGAAAGGCTGGGCATAAGAGTGAGTTGATGGGTGTGATATTTGCACTGTACTCCTGGGTAGGTTGATGTCTTTCTGGACCCCACTGGAGTAGGTTAGGTTGCCTTACATGACCTTGTGTGTGTTGAAGCCTAGAGAGACATGAACAGTGTATGTCCATGGACAGACGTACTCTGCCTAATCTTCTATCCCCAGAGGTTACTTTTGAGCTGACACAAGGAATACATCAATTATTAGCCCTTAAGATGCCATTCTCTGTTGGTCTAATTACCCAGGCCATTTTCCCAGGCAATAAAAGCAAATAAACCAGGGTACAACTCCTTTTAAAATGTACAAGGAGTAAAAAGCAACATTGGGGGCTAGTTCAAGTGCCTTTCAAACTGCAAGAAAAAGAAAAAAAGAAATGGAGCAAGTCCAGGGCTTTATTTTCATCTGAGAACAGGATACAAGAGGGCTGCAAGGATGCAGGCACAGCTCACCCTTTGGTGACTTACCCTAAAGCAACATCATCACTATTTTCTGAAAATAAAATTGACATGCAGAAAGGTATCTTCTATAGTACGGCAATTTGATCAGGGAGCACCAAGCAGGAGTACCCATGCTGAACTGATTTTTAAAGTACTGGTGGTACGAAGTGATACATTTTTATTTGTTTGTATATAGCAAAGGATTTCTGGAAGGATGGATACCGATGAATACCTATCAGTACCTGAGGGTGGGGCAGGCATACCAGGGAATGGAGAGTAAGGGACAGGAGGGAGACTCGAATTTTTCTATATGCTTTTTCAGTTTTGAATTATAAATGGTAACGTATTCACAAAAGTAAATCAAATAAGAATGAGTCAACCAGAAATCTCTAATTCAGAAAATGCTACTTTGTGGAAAGAAACTGGCCAGGAAAATTTCCCTGGGGTATCTTTTAAGTGATAGCAAGGTATTAATACAGCTGAGAATTAACATTCGTATTGCAGACAGAGGAGTCCAGGAAAGGTCCTGCTGAGAACATGGGTTCCAAGAGATCTCCTGTGACAAGCTGTTGCAAAGAGATTGAAGGTGAAGCAGCCCTATTTCAGTCAGAGAGAGGCTGGCTCATTCTGAGATTCTGCCGAGACGAAGAAGACAAATACAGCAGAAGAAAACATATCAAAGGCAATTGCACAAATGTCACTTCCTGCCTGGTTCACAACATTATCATTTAATTTCTGAACCTCAATGGATTTGTGAAAGCACTGACCTTCTAGCTTTTTGTCAAGCCCTCTAGACAAATGTGCCTCTCAGGCTGCTTCTGCCATGGCTTAAAAATTAGCTAATATGTGGTTTGCACTTCATAAGAGTAAACACCATGTTGAAACTGAGCCAAACACTCTCATAGGTCACAGTGAGAGGAGAAGAAATTTCACTGCAAATCCTCACCACAGGGCATCCTGGGAATTCTACCAGAATCTTCATATTCATGAAGCTTAATTAGAGCAAAATTGCCAATCTGTAAAATATGGCTGCATTTGAATACGACTTTCAAGTCTGAAACATGAACAAGAAGACTATGGTCGCCTTGGGATGCCCACGGTATGTGCTGAGAAGCACAAGTAAGAAAATTGAGGGGGTAGGGGTGGGAAGAAAAATCAAAACAGATCGAGAGGCACTTTATTTACTAGAAAAATGAAAATGCCAGTCACAGAAAGGGTATTAGGTGCTTGTAATCAACCAAAATATTCAAATTGCTGAATAAAGAATCCAATAAAATCATAAATGTAAGACATTAGTCTTAAAAATAATACACATTTTAGTTTCTGCCATGAATGGAAAGCTGCAAAGGCTGTGCGCACACCTCAATTGTTCTGATAATAGGGCAAACGAGGCTTCGTCTTTGAGCCACTGCAGTAAACAACTTGAGCTCCTAACTGCTTCTTTAGAAGAAGGGAGGTATCTTGGGATAACCGTGATTGCAAGGCTCAGCAACATACAGATGGACAATCACCAGTAACGCCGCCCCTGCAGAGGTCACCAATGTGCCTCCAAGCGTCAAAAAATAGTCATGTTTCTAAGGATTTGATAAAAATGGCGGCAATTAAACTCTGTCAAGGCTATGATTTATTAGCAAAAAAATAACCTTGGCCCCATGCCTTCTTCCCTTCCTCCTCTAGAAGGATTGTTTGGTGAACTCCTGTTCACAGCAAATGCAGAATCCCACATTTCATAGCATCCTCTGTTTACAACCACTTGGTGATCAGATGAGTGTCTGTCTGTCTGTCTGTCTATCTATCTATCTGTCTATCTATCTGTCTCTCTGTCTGTCTATCTATCTATCTATCTATCTATCTATCTATCTATCTATCTATCTATCTATCTGTCTATCTCCCTCTCTCATCTACCTCTCTATTGCTTTATTTATCTGTCACCTCTATTATCTATCTGCCTTTCTATTATCTGTGTATCTACCAATCTATCATCTGTGTTTTCTATCAATTATCTATGTTTGCATGTATCTAACTATCTTTGTGCCTGTCTTTCTATTGTCTATCATCTATTTGTCTTTTGTGTATCCATTCAATTATCTATCTATGTATATGTCTATCTATGTATCTATCTGTAATCTATCTACCTATTTGTCTTCCTTTTTATCCATCTGTCTATTACCTATCCATCTATCAATCCATCCATCCACCCCATTAGGCTGTACCTGAAGGGGGCAGCATTATGTTCTGCACATGGTCAAGCGTGGCTGTGTGCCATGAGCCTTCAAGCAACATTTAAAGCTAAAGCCGATGATAGCAACCATAATGTAATTTTGGTTACATTTTGGTTACAACATCCATGTAAGCAAAGACCAGATGCATTTCAAAAATGCTAAAGACATTGAATGTGAATAAGTTCATTGCTCAAAAGAGAACAGCAAATGCCGCGTGCTGTGTGATATGATAACAGCAGCAGCAATACTAGCAGGTCATCTATGGAGTGCTAGCTCTCTGCTAAGGCCTGTAGTAAATGGATTTACATCCAGCCCCTTATTACAACTTCCCACAACGCAGGAGGTAGACGTGATTATCTTAGGAAACTGAAAGTCCTGAAGTCACAAAGAACAGTGGCCACGCGGTGAACGAGCAGCAGCGGCAGAACGGTAATTCGGCTACATATATGCTTGACTTGAAAATCTGAGTCCTGGCCGGGCGCGGTGGCTCAAGCCTGTAATCCCAGCACTTTTGGAGGCTGAGACGGGTGGATCACGAGGTCGAGAGATCGAGACCATCCTGGTCAACATGGTGAAACCCCATCTCTACTAAAAATACAAAAAATTAGCTGGGCATGGTGGCGCGTGCCTGTAATCCCAGCTACTCAGGAGGCTGAGGCAGGAGAATTGCCTGAACCCAGGAGGCGGAGGTTGCGGTGAGCCAAGATCATGCCATTGCACTCCAGCCTGGGTAACAAGAGCGAAACTCCGTCTCAAAAAAAAAAAAAAAAAAAGAAAAAAGAAAATCTGAGTCCTTAAAGGTCACATACTGTGCCCTGTCTTCAAACCCTGGAGAAATGACCAAACAGAGAAAGAAATGAAGGAAGGAAAGCAGGAAAGAAGAAAGAAAAGGAGGAGGGAGAGAGGTGGGGAGGGATATTAGTCAATGCAGAGAAACAAGGGATAATTCTATCAACTTGCCAAAAGTTGTAGAAATTTATATTCTAACAACAATACACGTCTATAATCCCTTATCTGCAATGCCCAAATCCAAAAATACCTCAAAAATGAGAAAGTATTTTCATGACTTACCTGTTGCCAAAACATGGCCCAAATGGACATGAGGTTCTATTTAAGCCTTATTTATTCCACTCAGAATAAAAATTCCACAGTTCTGCTGCAGAAATCTTGAAGCAATACTGCCCCACGATCCACTGGGAGGGTGCAGAAAACAGGCTGAGTATGCCAATACTTAATTTTATATAGCTACCTAAAATGTGAGAAATTCTGAAACACAGATGGCCCCCGAGGCTTGCCTAAGCTGAGGGCATGTACTGTCTGCTGACCTAAGAATCCCTTTGCCATTATATGTCCTTGGCAATCAAGGCAACCAGAAAACAACTTGTGGTCAAAATCAACTAATAACAACAGAAACTTAATGAAAAAAGAAACATACATCTCAATAACTGCTGAAGACAAGCAGCCTCCTGTATTGCAAGATGAACACATGGCAATGTTATCATCCTATTAAGATCTGACATCACCTTCTCTCCCCTCCAGGCTAATTTCTTAACTCGGTTTAGTTTAAGCCCCAGCAAGAGCCTGTTTTGGACTTTGATTACATCTGAACACCCCAGGCTCACTAACTCTTGGCCTGGAGGCTTCGGGAAGCAGAGCATTTGTTACATAGTTTCCACAGAAAATTAGGGGGAGTTCGATTGCAATGATTTATAGGAAATCTAAGAAAAATCTTAGCATGCATGGTATCATTTATATGCGTTTAAAAATACACTGTGATAGCTTCTGTGGTTTACAGATTCACAAATATGTTGCAAAGGTTCCAAGATGTGCAGACAAAATGTGAGTGGGATTTAGTTCTATCTAACACTAGTATTTATGGCAAAAATGAATGAATGAGATGTGCCAAAGCATAAACATAGGTCTTTATGTGGGGCTTAAGTACCTGGTTTTTGTTTTTTGTTTTTGTAATTCTCTGTCCTTTTCTGTGTATTTGAAATACATTTATTCAATGACAAAAATAACCCTCACAAAATATCTGCTCTGCACCAGGCACAAGGAGAGTGAGGATAAGAGAGACAACATCCCTATTTGAAAGCTTTTATAATTCAAATAAAAAATGTATGTTAATTTACCGTGTCTTCTTAGGATGAGAAAGCAAGCAGACCTTCGTTAGCATTGTGTTGATTTGCTTCTTTGTTTTTAGTGGAGTTTAGATTGATAAAATCATTAATACGAACAGATTGCCCTAACAAAATGAACATATTTCCTAATTCTAGAAAGACTTCAGGCTGGGAGAGAAGGAGGGAGGCCATTAAGCTCTCTTTTGTAAGCAGGATGTCTGCTTTGGGGTGTGCCCAAAGGGACAAATGGCAGTAGGAAAAGAGAGGTGTTTAACTCCAGCTTCCAAAACTCCTCCTGCTCCTTTGAGCAAAAGTTCCCTGCTTGGCAAGTAAGTGTAAGTAACACAGTAAATTAATATTTGGGGGAAGAGATTTTTATTAGTTAAACTGTGCCTACCAAGATATTCTTAAGTTTTTCAAGGTACTTACTGAACACATAGAGTTAGAGCACCACACACTGAGGTCTATTGGGGGAAATAGGGGAGGGACAGCGGGGGCGGGGGGGGGGAGCGGGGGAGGGATGGCATGGGGAGAAATACCAAATATGGGTGAGGGGGCAGAAGGCAGCAAAACACACTGCCACGTGTGTACCTATGCAACTATCTTGCATGTTCTGCACACGTACCCCCAAACCTAAAATGCAATAAAAATTAAAAAAAAAAAAAGTAACATGCCCTGCCTCATGACGGCTGGTGGGCGTCAGTGCTGGGTGAGTGTTACAGAGGTGCCCTGAAGCCCTGAAGCCTGAGGAAAAAGCACATAAGGTTGTTTAAAAAAAAACTGTGGAAAGACAAAAGCACTAGAATTTAAAAGCGTTGATGATGATTATATAAAAAATACCTAAAGAAAGTTCACTGTTAATATTTAAAGGTCACTGGCTATCTTTTACTCTTCGGTTCTGTAAATTCTTTTCCTTTTTTTATTCCGCCATGAAAATTATTGTCATGACAGGTATGTCAGTCTCAATGCGTGCTCTTCCTTAAACAGCATGAGTTTCATACTTTATACTGAGAGTGGTATAGTTAACTTTGAGAGGAGACACACAGGGGTGTCCTCTTTTGGCCGTAAGTGATGGGAAGTCCAAACCTTACCCCTCTTCTCCCGACGAGCATGCAATGAACAGCAGATACCAGATGGAGTCAGTCTTCCTCAGTTTTGCTTTATCCAAAGTTAGGATTAGCTTAGCTCTCTTTGAAGGCAATTCATGAGAATGGAAGTGTTATGGGCTGAATGCTCGTGTCCCCTAAGTTCATATGCTGGAACCCTGCTCCTCAGCATGAGGCTACGGGCATCTGGGCAGAACGGAATCAGTGCTCAGAGAGCCACCAGAGCACTCACTTCCTTCCCTGCATCCGGCCAGGCGAGGAGGGAATGAGAAGTCAGCTTCTGGCACCAGGAAGAGGGTCTTTGCCAGCACCCCGCAGGCACTCTGATCTCAGACTTCCAGCCTCCAGAACAAGCCACGCAGTCTGTGGAATTTTATTACAGCAGCCTGGACAGAGTAAGGTGGGAAGTAAATGGGAAACAAAACAAAAAAGGGAGTGTCTGAGGTGTCACCGGACACCCAGCTTGAGGGGCTCTGGGATAGGCAGGGGTTTTTCATGGTGGTCAATGATGTGTGTGTGTGTGTGTGTGTGTGTGTGTGTGTGTGTGATGTGAGAATGTGAGTGTATGGCGGTATGTGTAGTGTGTATGTGTGTGGGTGCATGTGTGAGTTTGTCATGTGATGTGTGGTAGGTATTCATGTATGTTTGCATGTGGTGTGTGTGGCATGTGTGCATGTGTGTATGCCAGTATGTGAAGTGTATGTGAGTGCATGTCATGTGGTGTGTGTGGTATGTCTACATGTAAGTGTATGTATGTCACCGAGTGTGAGTGGCATGTGTGCATGTGAGTGTATGTCAGTATGTGTAGTGTGTATGTGTGTGGGTGCATGTGTGAAAGTGTATGTCATGTGATACGTGTGGTATGTATTCATGTATGTGTGCATGTGGTATGCGTGGCATGTGTGCATGTGTGTATGCCAGTATGTGAAGTGTGTGAGTGCATGTCATGTGGTGTGTGTGGTATGTCTACATGTATGTATGTCACCGAGTGTGAGTGGCATGTGTGCATGTGAGTGTATGTCAGTATGTATAGTATGTGTGTGGCTCTGTCATGTGGTGTGTGTGGTGTATGTGTGTATGTATTTGTGTAAGTGTACATGTTTGTGTGGTGTGTGTGCATGCCAGTATGTGTAGTGTGTGTGTAAGTGTATGTCATGTGGTGTGTATGAGTGTATGTCACGTGTTATGTATGGTGTATGTGCATGGTATGTATATCAGTGTGTGTGGCATGTGTGCATGTGAGTGTATCTGTGTGCATGGTGTGGGAGGCATATGAGCATGTGAGTGTATGTCAGTGTGTGCGTGTGTGTGTGTGTGTGGTTTGTGTGGTATGTGTGTACAGGTATGTGTGTGCTCCGTTAGGAATATCTAGGCACAGGCCACAGAATACCTCCACATACACAGGCAAGTCACACACAACATGGAATTGCCCGTGTTGCCGGCACTCTCCTCCCACCCCTTCAACACTGGATCATGCACATCTGTAGCATTTGTGTCTGGGAATCCAATTCTCTCCGTCAGAATAAGAGCACTTGGGTTTCCCTCTGAGGAACCATTCATAACGGGCATGGGACCAAGGTCACAACCTCTGTGTTCCTAGACATGGTAACTCGTTTGCAGATGGGCATGTAACATGACCCCTCTCAGGGATTTTTGGAAAAGGAGAACTCTTCCCCTCTAGGGTAC
Source organism: Leontopithecus rosalia (assembly GCA_028533165.1). NCBI lineage: Eukaryota > Metazoa > Chordata > Mammalia > Primates > Cebidae > Leontopithecus > Leontopithecus rosalia. Next base: position 53,889,824 of record CM052665.1, read on the forward strand.
TAAGCTACTGTCACTGGGGTGATGTGTGAGGTGCTATGCTAGGTATGCCATGGAGCCAATCTAAACCAGAGTACTCCAAGTGCAGTAAGACTGATAGCAAGAGTGAGAGGTGCTCCTGTCAGTTTTTGGACACCTTGATGTTGCTGGGCCTGAAGGAAGTTACTCCTGGAGTTTTCAATTCTGAGAGCCAATAACATTTTCTTTTTTTTTTTTTTGGTTCCTCCTTGTCACTTGCAATCGAGAGTTCTGAATAATACAAATTATTACACAAACTCAAAACTCAGTTTATAGGTGCAAAATGAATGAATACAATATTTTTGAATTACATTTATAACATGCCTGTTAATATGTATTCAGATGTCATTCTGCTCAAAGCCTAGTCAAGCTACAAATATACACAAATAAAATATTTCTGTTCACAACACCAGTCTTTCCTTCCTAAGTGTCTGTCCTCTCCTGTAAATGTCCCCTTATCCATAGCCTGGAATAAAGAAAGTGGATTGCTCTAATGGCTGAGAAATACCTTCCCACTGACATTGCATACATATAAACCAGTGGTAAAGTCTGTAGGGAGATCTGTATTGGCATGGAAAGAGTAATTGGGGACTCTCCACTGGGACTTCCGTCATGTTTTCTCATCATATTTGTAAAGATCGGGTCACTCTTCATTTGTTATTATCAAGACCTGCGTGAGTTCGCTACCTTACAATATCAGAAATTGAGGAAGAAGGTCACTGTCCTGTTTCCCCCAGGGATGAAGTTGCAGATCATTTGGAGAGAACAGAGAGGAGAGAAAAGAGGAGGCCATCGCTCCCGACAGCACAGCACCCCAGGGCAAATGACCAAAGTCAGCAGAAGCAACAAGGAAAGTCAGCTGCTCCGAGAATTGCATTGCAGATTCGTTTCACTTATTTGACCTGTGAGAGGAGGAATTTCATGTTTTTATATCATGGAAATTTGGCCAGACCGGCAATCACTTTCCATTGCTTCACAAATATGGAAAGTCTACTACTTGTCAGGCATTGTCCTGAAAATGAGGGACAACACTGGATGTGATGAAGAACCTATTTGGGGACTTTTGTTCCGAGGAGGAGCAACAAATGGTATGCAAGTGATAGGGCTTGGATGTTTGTTCCCTCCAAATGTCATGTGGAAATGTGATTCCTAGTGTAGGAGGTGGGGTCTGGTGGGAGGTGACTAAGTCCTGGAGGTGCACTTCCCATCCATCCCCTTGGTGATAAGTGAGTTCTCACTGAGTTCAGGGGAGATCTGTTTAAAAGAGTCTGGAACCTCCTCTTCTCTCTCCCTCATTCCACTTTCCCTGTGTAGTATGAGTGCTCCTGCTTCACCTTCCACCATGATTGCAAGCTTCCTGAGACCCTCACCTGAAGCTGAGCAGATGGTGATGCCGTGCTTGTATAGCATGCAGAACTGTGAGCCAATTAAACCTCTTTTCTTTATAAACAGCAAGGAAGAGAACAATGGAACAGCAGAGTTTCTGTTGTCAAAGAAAACAGAGAGAGGGGCTGGGTGTGGAGAGGGGCTAATTCAGAGTAAGCGGTCAAAAGCACCCTTCTGGGCACATCCTTCCTGAACTACAACTTGAATGACAAGAAGAGACCAGCCAGGCCCTGTCGACACTTGTGGACAGAAAACTCTGCTGGGAGGGAGTATGTAAAAAGTCTCCCATCGGGAGCAAGGAGCAAACTGGACTCTGAGCAGGCTGTTGGGAACAGGGCTGTCCCCTTGGCCTTCTGTGAGTGCCTACTGCAACTGTTCCCCTTGCCTGGCATGTCCTGTCCCCACTTTCATTTTTTACCAATCTAAAGGACAACTTGCCACTTTCCAGGGGATCAGTTCCCTGAAGTGTGACAGGTCAGGTCCCCTGAAATTCCCTGTACAGCCCCCACTCCTGTTGTTCATTTCCAGTGGATCTCACAGTTATAACCAGATTATTATTTACATGATTACTTGAGCTCTACCCTAAGACCACAGGCCCATGAGCACAGACATGCCGGCACTACTGCTCACTATTCCACCCTGAGCGCCCCCTCTGCACTGGGTCTGCTCCACGGCAATGCCCAATCCATTCCCTTTGAATGAATCAGTGAATGAATGCCCACTGACAGATGCAGCCCCATCTCATTCAGAAGACAAAAAATGTTGGCTGCCATGACCTCGGGTGTAAAGACTGTGGAACTGTGGTTGGGCACGCTGCCACAACATTCCCTGAGTATCTCATGCCACCTGTTCTTTGAGCCCTAAGGTGACCTAGAGCGTGGAATCAGCTCAAGCTTTTCCCCAGTTTGTTTGGCAAATGCCTCTCCTGGCTCACACCTGCTAGTGGGCCAGCTCCTTGGGTGCCTGTGGAGTTGGCTGCCTCCCTCCTCTCAGTGGGGATTGCCAATGATTTACAGGTAACCTGAGGAGATGACACCACATCTCAAGGATGCTGGGAAAGGAGAAAGAAGCTTTTGTCTTCTTCACTTCGGTTAAAGATATGCACATGCTGATATGGATGGCCACTGCAAAGTGTCCCAAGTATGACGGGGACAATGATAGCTATGCCCATGCACTGTGCATGCCCAGCCCTGAGATGAGCATTTCCCAGGCAGTACCTCATCTAATCCTTGAAACAACCCTATGAGCAGAGTGGTATCATCCTCGTCATTTTCCAGAGGAGAAAACTAAGGAACAGAAGGGCTAAATAACTTACCCAAGATCACACAGCAGGAAAGTGGCAGAGCTTGGGTTCCAGGTGGTCCCATTGCTAATCATGGTTACTTTCATGCCTGATTTTTTGCCTCACCAATGATGACCTGAGCTCCCTCCATTCACTGACACCTGTTCTTCCTCTCCTTGCATGGGCAATGGCTGCTTCTGCTTAGAGTCAGGCTGGAGGCTTCCAGAGGGAAGGATTCCTTTTTATAGGTATGGTAAAGCCCCCGGTGATTGTTTTCCTGGCCCTTTTGTACTTGAAACATTTAGGCTGTCAGCACTCACACCTGTCCACTGCTCTGACCCTGCGTCTGGGCTGCTTCAGGTCTATAGGACCAGTTGTGTTTAGCGCTAGACAGCAATGACACGAAAATGAACCAAACGTTCTAAGGATCAGAAGCAGGGAATCCACAGACAACTTTGAAGCGATGTACAGCAAGGACAAGAGTTCCTGAAGCCACTGTGGCTGGTTAGTTCCCTATTAAGTTGCTTCTTTGGTTGGCTTTATTATTTCATCTGCTCCATTAGTGAACAGCAGGTGTTTTGCAAAAACAGTATCGCACAGCCTCACCAAGCTCCTCGAGAAGACTTTCTAGAGGCTGCTTCATGTATCCCCACAAAACGACATGGGCAGCAGGTCAGGGGGAATGCCCCAGTGTCCTGAAGAAGCAGGAGTCCTATCCAGGATAATGCCTTCCTCTCTTTTTTGTCCTCAACATGCACATCAGAAACAGAAATGTGATCAGGAAGATGAAACCACATGAAAGCCACTTCCGATGCAGCTCTTAAAATTCAATAAAAATATCTCAGAAAAAAGCCAGAACACGCTTTCTGTTCAGAGGGAAAACGCATGTTTTCCTCCCCACCTTCACCTGCAAGCTGAGGTCACGTTATTTCAATAGCACATCATGGGCCCAGATGCAAATGGACAGTATCTGAAATGCAGTCCTGAGCATGAGAAATGTAGTTTCATCAATAAGTCATTGTTAAGGCTTGATTTCCATTTGTATTTAAACATTCTACCAAAAATTAAATACTTGCCTATTTTGTGGAACGTTTATTGGAAATATGTGCCCAAAGTATCTATCTTGTGACAACTCTGACTTCAGTCCCTGGAAGGCTACCTTTGATTTATGCCTGTTGGTATGGTTTGGCTGTATTGCTACCAAAATCTCATCTTGAGTTGTAGTTCCCATAATCCCCACATATTGTGGGAGGATCCAGATGGGAGGTAATTGAATCATGGGGGCAGTTACCCCCATGCTGTTGTTGTGAAAGTGAGTTCTCATGAGATCTAATGGTCTTATAAGGTGCTTTTTCCCCTTTGCTCAGCACTTCTCTCTCCTGCCGCCATGTGAAGAAGGATGTGTTTGCTTTCCTTTCTGCCATGATTCTAAGTTTCCTGAGGTCTCCCCAGCCATGTGAAACTGTGAGTCAATTAAATCTCTTTTCTTTATAAATTACCCAGTCTCAGGAATTTCTTCATAGCAGTGTGAGAACGGACATCTCCACTCTGAATTGAATTTATTTGGTTTTGTTTGGTTTTTGACTATCTGATCTATCACAGATCAAAATTTATTTCCCAGTACCTTCTTTATAACACATTTTTAAATTTTTATCTGGAAGTAGAAGGTGCCATTCTCCGTTAACTCTGCCTTCCCATGGCCAGCATGTTTAGAAATAAAAAATACAGCTGCTAGAGCTGCTAGAACTCCAGGCCACAGCACAGGGGTCCAGTCACTAGTCATCATCTACCATGTCTGAAAATGACTGGTTGCTTCACTCATCCAGCAAACACACTGCTATACACTAGTCCCTGCACTGAATGCTGTCTTATGACAATTTCCCCAGCCTCCAGCCTTCCTTGCACTTATAAAAGATACTGATATGCACCAAACCACACCAGTGGATTCAGTGACACACAATGACCAGGCAGCGCCAGTGGTGTTTGTCCAGGGAAGTGATCTTCAGCACTAGTAGAATATAAAACTCAACTTGGAAAGCTTTCTTCTTTTTTTTTTTTCCCCAGTAAGGCACTTTACTTCTATAGAAAGGTGCAGCACAGGGATGGAGCAATGATGGCTGCTGCACACTTGGAAAAGGGGGAAAGTGGTACTTATGTCTGACAGGGGTCGCCCCTAGTGCTCTGTTGTCCCCTATTGGCTAGGCTTAGACTGTACAAACGAGACTAATCCCGACTGGCTATTTTAAAAAGAGCAGGGATTCGAGCTGGAGTGGCAGGGTGAGTGTTTTGGCAGGAAGGACAGTTACAGGTGACTGTTACAGTGAACCCCAAGTTTCTCATCCGAGAATCAGTATGTCAGTATGTTCAGCTCTCTTATTTAATTCTCTATTTTAAAGTTTAACTTCCTTGTTCTAATCAGCAGTTCACATCTGTTCCCCACCCACCCTCACACCCTGCTCCATCCTGACTTATCCTGGTCACCTGATCACCCCTGGAAAGCTTTTCAAAATGTGAATGTTGGAGCCCAAGCCATTGCTATTAGTAAAAATCCACCCAGGGGGTTGTAATGAACAACCAGGGCTAAGAACCTGCACCCTCCTCACTGACAATACCACCCTTGGAACAGCAGATCCAGCAACACCTGGGAGCTCATTAGAAATGCAGAATCCTAGGCTCCACACCAAGCTACTGAATCAGAATCTGCTTTATTTAACATGATTCCCAGGTGATTCATGTGCACTAAACTGTTTCAGTACTATTCTGGGAGATTAGAAGATAAAACTTTATCGATTGAATTAACAGATTGTATTACAGTGAGCTGCAGGTCATATCATTTTCAAAAACTAACAACTGTGTAACAGCTTTCTTGGAAGATGAGATCACTCCAGACCACCCAGAGATGCCAAAGGACTCTACTCCCTTTCTGGAGTATAATCCAGTTGAAAGATAGTGATTGGGGAAAAATAGAAAAAAGACACAGAAACTGGGGCTAAAATGAAGCTCTGCAGTGAAAAGATTGTATTGAGTTCAGGCAGCAGTTACCTCCCTGCCAAGCACATACACCAGATTATAAATTTCTTGAGGGCAGGGACTGTATTTCTCTCACTCATATCTATATTCACAAAGCCAAGCTCAAGGTCAGCACAGAGTAGGTGGTCACTAAATATTTCTTATATCATTTAGTCATTTATTTCCAGACACTACATTTATTTTCAGTGTCTTATCTATATGATCTGTTTAAATTATTTACCCTGAGATACAACTAAGAGATCACTGATGAATAATTATGTGATCAACAGACATAGGAAAAGCTCCTTATATCTAGGAGAAATGTGCATTGCTCTCTAGACTTCCACAATCCATGTGCCCAAGTAGTTATTAGTACATGGATGCCCTCAACATGCACTCATTAAACAAACAGTCATGGAGTGCCCGCTATGTGGTAGCTACTATTCTAAAAATTAACAGAATAGACCAAAATCTCTGCTTTCCTGTAGCTCATATACTAGTTGTCTGTCATTCCGGCACCAAAGTGTTAAAGAATATAAAGGCTGATAGAATTACTATCATTCTATTTTCCCAAATGTTTTAATAATTTTTAAGCCTACGATGTACTTGTTTTTCATTTTCTAAGGAAAATTTTTCATTTTTCATTTTCTACTTTTTTCAACATATGGCTATAATTAAAAAAAATCCAAATCAAATTCCATCAAACACATCGTTTGTAAAAATGCCAGGACAAAATGATTATAATTATGATATTGAAAGCTGTTTATAGGCCGGGCGCGGTGGCTCACGCCTGTATTCCCAGAACTTTGGGAGGCCGAGGTAGGTGGATCACGAGGTCAAGAGATCAAGACCATCCTCGTCAACATGGTGAAACCCTGTCTTTACTAAAAATACAAAAAATTATCTGGGCATGGTGGCGCATGCCTGTAATCCCAGATACTCAGGAGGCTGAGGCAGGAGAATTGCCTGAACCCAGGAGGCAGAGGTTGTGGTGAGCCGAGATCGCGCCATTGAACTCCAGCCTGGGTAACAAGAGCGAAACTCTGTCTCCAAAAAAAAAAAAAAGAAAAAAAAGCTGTTTATAAAATACAATGTCACAATATAGTACTATTTCAAGTTAATTCACCTAGGTCTTTACTTACAAATAAAATCAATTTTCCCTCTCAGCTATTTTAAGAAAAGAGGTGCCATATATTTTTTAAGTTATTCGTGGCAAAGCACACCTAACATAAAACTTACTATCTTACCCATTTTTAGAGGACAGTTCAGTAGCGCTAACTCGGTACTTACTAAACTTCTCAATTTCTCTTTCCCTCCAGCCCCAGGCAACCACCATTCTAACTTTCTGCATCTATAAATTGGATTAGTTCAGATACCTCATATAAGTGGAATCATACAGTATTCGTCTTTTTGTGACATGCTTGTTTCACTTAGCATAATATCCTCAAGATTTGTTCATGTTGTGGCATATGTCAGAATTCCTGTTCTTTTCAAGACTAACAAATCCTCCAGGGAATGTATGTACCACATTTGCATTATTCAGTCATTGGGTTATTGATATTTGGGCTGTTCCTTTCTCTTGGCGATTGTGAACAATGCTACTATGAACATGGGTGTACAAATCCTTCCCCATCAGTTAATGTTTTTAGGTTAGTTCTCAGTTGCTTTTGCATAGGTGACTTAGCATTCCTAATCAGAACACAATCAAATCGAACAAACGGAAGACAAGCCAAATGTTTATTTGTCATGTAACTCGTACAAGAGAAAACAGTCTTCGTTTAAAATATTGCTATCAGATTATGAGAAAATGCAAGCTAAGGTAAAGATAGGATACCTAAGAAGAACTTAAAAATGCCACTTTGCCATATGAAAGCCTGAGACAACTTAAAAAGACACCAATCACATCCACATTCTAGCCACATGCATGAGTGTCTAAAGTTTCTCCAAATTGTAGTGTTGGACTAGGTTTACTTTCCTGAAGAAATGTAAAGGTACATTTTCCTCACTGCATGATTTTAGGAAAAAAATTATACATGGTTTTAAATAAAGGGATATTTAGAAAGAGATCAAAGAGAGCCAAAGACATGATCCAAAGTTTGAACACTGTAAAACTTATAAGGGGACATTAAGCGAATTTCTTCTAAGGAAGCAAAGACTAACAGAGTAGCCTGAAAAAATTTAAAAGGTCTTATACATTAACAGAAATGAAGAGGCCAGGCGCTGTGGCTCATGCCTGCAATCCTAGCACTTTGGGAGGCTGAGGTGGGCAGATCATGAGGTTAGGAGTTTGAGACCAGCCTGACCAACACAGTGAAACCCCCTCTCTTCTAAAGATACCAAAATTAACCAGGCATGGTGGTGGGCACTCCCAGCCACTCAGGAGACTGAGGAAGGAGAATAGCTTGAACCTGGAGGTTCAACTCAGAGGTTGCCATGAGCTTAGACTGCACTGCTGCACTCCAGTTGAGGCAACAGAGTGAGACTATCATCTCCAAAAAAAAAAAAAAGGATGACTATGGAAAAAATGGAAAAACAGTTTACATGTATAAAGATGAATTAACGTTAAACTACTTGGAAACTGTATAGAAATTGAATGACCACTGGGAGTAAGAAGAAGATGAGACAGCAGTTCTCCAAGAAACCACAGTCAGAAGAATGAGTAGAAAGGTGCTGTATTAGTTGTCTGAGGCTGCTGCAACAAAATAGCACAGGCAGTTTGAGTTCAACAACAGAAAGTTATTTGTTCACAGTTCTGGAGGCCAGAGTCCAAGATCAAATTTCTAGCAAATGTGCTTCTGGTGAGGGCTCTCTTCCAAACTTGCAGACAGCTGCCTTCTCACTATGTCCTCACATGGCAGAGAGAGAAAGAGCAAGCTCTCCTTCTTCTTAGAAGGACACCAGTCCCGTTGGGTTAGGGACTACCCTGATGCCCTCATTTAATCTTCATTACTTCCTTAAGTGCCTCACTTCCAAATACAGTCACATTGTGGGGTTAGGGCTTCAACATATATAACTTTTAAAGAGGGACAGAACATCAGTTCATGGAAGGTGCTCTTGATGTTTTTTAGTTTAGCTTAAGTAAATTTAGCAAAATTACAGTGCCCAATAATTACTGTGAGATGTTGACCATCAACTGCTATATCCAGAGTTTATAAAGTCAGGAAGCTGGAAAGAGAGGTTCTTGTGATTCTTTTTGCTTCAAAGGCCAAAACTATTTCCTTTCTTTTATTTTGACTAAGTGGAAGTCAGCCAACAAGAATGTAGTGAAGTCAGTGATGAGTCTGACTGAGCATGAGTAGGATAAAGCTAGAGATGAAACAGAAACAAGAAAACATTGGGGGAAATAGGGGAGGGACAGCGGAGCGGGGGAGCAGGGGAGGGATGGCATGGGGAGAAATGCCAAATATGGGTGAGGGGGCAGAAGGCAGCAAAACACACTGCCACGTGTGTACCTATGCAACTATCTTGCATGTTCAGCACATGTACCCCAAAACCTAAAATGCAATAAAAATTAAAAAAAAAAAAAAAAGAAAACAGCTTGAGCAAAGGCCAGAATAGCATATTCAAGGCAGTCTTCAGAAAGATACTTGTAGTGAGCTTAAGTGACTAATAGGACATCCCCCGTACACACACGTGTGCCTAAGGGCTTTGCTTATTATTAATGCTATTCAATTTCTGACTGATAACAGAGTTTCTACACCTATTGATGGTACCAACATGCACTAAATTACTTCAAAAACCTGTGTCGTCCTTAATGACTGTCTTTCTCACTAGGTGTGACTGGCCCCCACACCTAATCTGTCAGCCAACACATCAAAGCTTCCCCAAACAACTCACATCCGTCCTGTTTTTCTCTGTCCCCATGTCTACCACTCCAGTCAGTCTCCACCAGCCTCCTGCTACTCATCCAGTGGTATGTCTGCTCTGCATCCCACACTGTTCTCCACACAGCGACAGCGGTCACATCAATCCCCAGCCCAGAATTCAACAGTTTGCCATTATCCCTGCATAAAAATCCAACGGCCTTGCCTTATCCAAGAAGGCCCCGCACATGCAGGCTGGCCCTGCCCCATTCCTTCCCTGGTCACCTCCCGTCCTGGCCCCCTGTCCAAGCGTAGTCCACTTTGGGTTCTTCCACTAACCACAGTTCCCTCCACCTGAGCACCCACACATGGCTGGTTCCCTCTTGTTCCATTTTTCCTTCCACTTCACACCTGGCCATTTGGAGACGGATGTGAAAGTGTCTTGTTTTATGGTAGTAAAGTTAAACCTCATACCCCTAAAAACACAAAAGAATTAGAATCCAATGCAACGCAGTGTATCTACATATTAGATTTTATAAAAATAGAAATTTCAGATTTATTCAAGACCTATAAATGGTGTTTGGTCTGGTGAAAACATCTAACTCATATTTACCCCTGAAGTGTTGAACCAAGGCTTTAAACAACCCCAATTTTATGCAAGTCACCTCTAGTGGCCTTACATGAGAAAGTCTTTTTTTCTAAATGATGTTCTATAGAGTATCATGGATGGTCTAGTGATACGGTTTGGCCAAATGTGTCACTGCCCAAATGTCACGTGGAATTGTAATCACTAATGTTGGAGATCAGGCCAGGGGAGGTGATTGAATCATGGGGATGGATTTCTCACAAATGGCTTAGCACTATCCACGGTATTTCTGTGGATGGTAAGTTCTTGTGAGACCTGGTTGTTTAAAAGTGTGTACCTCCTCCCTCATGTTCTCTTGCTCCTGTTTTTACCATGTGAACTTTCTGCTCCCACTGTGACTTCCACCACGAGGAAAAGCTCCCTGAGGCCTCCCCAGAAGCAGATGCTGGCACCATGCTTCCTGTATAAAAAGCTGTGAGCCGATTAAATCTCTTTTCCTTGTGAATTACCCAGCCTCAGGTATTTCTTTACAGTGACGTGAGAATGGACTAATACATCTGAAAAGAGAAAATAAAAATAAAACTTAACTAATTTAACTGGTTTTAAAAAATGGCCACCATCACTTTGACATTCCTGGTGCATGGAACTGTGTTGCTATTGTTTAATGTATTATTGCCTCACATTTTTGAACCAGAATCCACATGATCTTTTCCCTATCTTCCTAATCTATTCAATTTCTGATTGATAATGTTAAATAATAAAGTCCTCTCCATGGACACAATTTGAGAAATGCTGGTCAAAAATATCTGATTTTATTAGCCGAGAAGGAATACACTCCACTCGAAGATGATTCACTAATCTTAAAGGACTATTTTATTTATGGTTCTAGTCTTTGGCCAGAATTTAGAGCTCATGACAAACAGGAAAACAATGCTTCAGTTATTGTAGCTTTAATTAAAAAAATATGACATTTATAACCTGCCTATTCCTGGCTTGGTGATATGCCAATTGCTTACATTTAAACATGTAATCTGAAGTTTCAAATAAAAAATATGATTTGTCATATAGGTGTTTTTCCTCAATGTTTTATTATAGAATATTTTAAACACACATGAAGGATATGAGTATAGTAAACCTCCATGTACCATCTCCAAGCTTCAGAAACTATCAACTCAGGCTACACCCTCACCCTCAGCAATAGATTGTTTTGAAGAAAATCTTGGGTATTATAATGGCATTTTTAAAATTCAAGGACATGTGAAGAAAAACAGAAAAAAAAGAAATATAATGGTATTTTTAACAGCTGTCAGTTAATATTTGTTACTAAGAGTAAAAATGTCACGACTTCCACCTCACCATAAACACATGTGCGCACACACACGCACACACACAATGTACACACACATGCAGACACAGACACACAGACACATACACACACACGCATACATGGACGCACACAGACACACATAGACACACACACACAGACACATGCAGACACACGCACACACACACATGTACAGACACAGACACACACATGTACACACACACATGGATGCACACACATGCACACAGACACATGCACATACACACACGCACACACAGACACGCACACACACACACATGCACACACACGCACACACACAGAGACACACACATGCACATTCATTAAAATGAATAATCCAAATTGCTTCTGCTGTTGGGCTGGCATCTCTGAGTCTGTTTCATGGCATTTCATGGGAAGGCGCATTGATGGATGCCTCACATGTGTTCGGTTGCTACTGATAAGGACAAGGTATAAAATTTTTGTTCAAGACCACGGGGACTAATGTGGCAGCACACTTTCATCTGTCAGATTGGCTTGATCCACACAAACCTGTCAACGAAACCAGGTCAGCAGGCTGCAGTAGAGAAGGAAAAAAATCAATAAATCTTTGACTTAATCATGCAGCCATCAGAGAGAATGATGGGTTCACACAGTGAAATGTATACTGGGGCCTATTTGCTCTTCCTTTCTTCTTCCAGTTATTCCTTCATTTCCATCCAAGGGATAGTCCCTCCTACAGAATCCCCACGCCAATATCTTTGTTTCTGTGGCTTGGCTGAAATAACTGTTCCTAATTTATAGTTTCTGCCCCACCATAATTCTTCAGAAAGGATTGGAGACTAAAGAAAAATAAGACAAATTTAAATCACAAGAAAATGTCCATTCTAAATTGCTGTGTTTCCTCTAGTTTTTAAATTTGGGTCATATATTTATGAATAAACAAATACATCTTACCATAAAACTGCTTGTATAAGAACCTGATGTGTACAAAAAATTTTACTGAACCCGATCCTCGTCACCTTGAATATCCTCGCTGTTACCCACAGAGTTTACAATGTTTGACTCTCATACTGCCTCCTCAGTTTAACCCTTCAAAACAGAAGTATCTTAAATCACTTATCTGTAGTCCTTCCTATTCTTCTGCATAACCACTTTACAATGGTACATATAATCTATAGCCAGTATTAGCACAAAGCAGCTTCATCTTAGATCCAGAATTTAAATAGAAGTAACTATGAATATATGTTTTCCCACTACCAAAAAGATGTAAAATTTATAAACTGATCAATAAGTATGCAACAAATATATATTTTAAATACATGAAATTAGTTTTCCAGTGTCACCATTTTTCTTGAAAAGATAGTAATTGCCCATATCCTTACTAGCAAGAAAAGCTTTGTTTTTTAAAAATCCCAATATAAAACTAAAGACACTTAAATATTTTGATAAAACATACATGGATTCATCTTATGTCAACAAGTCAAAACCAGTAAACGAATAACAAGAAATTCAGGAAAACACACATGGTCAGGACCATGAACTAGGCATATGCGGAGTCCTGTCAGAATTATTCATCAGGCCTCGCAGAGCCCAGAGGTTCCTCATGCTTTGCATCTAAAATGGACTTCAGGCTTTCATGCAAAAGGAATCCTGGGAGGCATGGCCAGCAATAGGATATTCAGGTTTTCTTCACTTCGTGATGGAATGGTGTCAAATTCAGCAAAAGAAGAAATGAGGGAGACCTCGGTTGCCTTATTGTTCTTTAGTTTGCTTGTTTTAAATTTTTTTTTAAATTTTATACTTAGTGGCAAGGAATAGAGTAAATGTAGCATCAGAGGAATTGACTTGATGGGGACACGGTATGGGACACAGACGGACAGAGGAAGTGCCAATGCAGAATTTACTGACCTTGAATAAAGCCTTGTGAATCATTTTAAAATTACCCACAAGACTGAGATACAGTTTTCGTCAATATTTCCTCATGCATTGTAAGCATTTGGTACTACAAAATTTTTTTTAAGTCTTGAATCCTAGAATAATTTTTTTAAAGAACAAATTACTTCGCTTGGAAATCAGAACTGTGCAAACGAGTCACGTGCATCCAGGCCTCGTGCACCCTGGCTCTCCACCGAGGGATTCAGCCTGGCTGCGTTCCCTTTTGGGAGATCACCCTCCTCAATTTCAAGTTCATTTGGCTTTTTCAATAATAGGGTCTCAATTCAAACAGATAACAATGCCGAGAACTAAAAATTTCACCATCTAATTAGGGGGAAAATCTCAGTATGGCCTTTCTTTCCGAATATCATCTGCAGTCTGAAAATGACTTGATGAAGGCTTTTTACAGAAACCCTTTACTTTTCCTGGTACAAGAATAATTGTAGTGAAAGATACTGGTACAATGCAATGGGCATGGGAGGGGGAAAAGTGTGTATAAAAAGAAGCAGAGGAAACCAGGACAAATACGAGATCAGAGAAAAGAGGGTGGCTGGAAATTTCAAAATGCAATTTAGGTTGTTTTTTTTTTTAAAAAAGACACTATCCAACATCCATATGAGGTGCTCTAATGGAGTATGGATCCTGGGTTAATCTGGGTTAGGACAAGTGGGAGGCGGGGTGAGGGAACGCAGACAGGCACTAGGTTGAAGGGAAGCAAGAAACGCCTGGACTCTTGAAGCTTTTGATATCGGTGTGTTCTTCTGAAGATCCACTGTCTCACAGCTTTTATTACCTCCTCAACACGTCTATGTCTCCCTAAAAGTCAATAAACATTGAGCTAAAGATATTTCCATCTATAAAAAAATATGTGTATAGGCTGAAGATCTGTTTCCCCACCTCCAAAAATTCATATGTTGAAACCTAAGCCCCAATGTGAAGCTTCGGGGAGGAGGACCCTTTGGAAGGTGATGATTAGCTCACGAGGGTGGAGCCCTCATGGATGAGGTTAGGTCCCTTATAAAAAGAGACCCCAGAGACACCAGTCACCTCTTCTGCCATGTGAGAAAATGAGAAGACAGCCATCTATGAACTAGAAAAAGAACCCTCAGTAGGTACCAAATCTACCCATCTCTTTGATTGTAGACTTCTCAGCCTCCAGAGCTATGAGAAATAAATTTATGTCATTTATAAGCCACCCAGTCCATGGTAACTTGTTAATGCAGCCCAAGTAGCCTAAGACAATATTTATATACAAACACATTTTTTTCAGAAACTACAAGCAAACATTTCCAGATATACAACATATTGTTTGCATCAAAGTACATTTTAAATATTTGGTACTGAAGTAAATCTCAGTTATAAGTTTATTTCAAAATCAATCATTTTGGGAAGTATAGTTTTCAATAAACTTCTTTCAGATAAATAATGAAAAGTATCTCATTAATCTTTGTGACTCCTTTAGTGTAATAAGCCCACTGACTATAATGGAGTTGCATCTGCTGTGTTTCTATCTCATCTGTGCCTTTTCAAAACAGGTCATGTAATTTTTAAAAATGGCAACTTTAAAAGCATTGCCTTATCCAGAATAAGTGCTTAAATGACAGTAATAGGGAAATTTTCAACTGAGCACAGGACTAGTGCAGAAACCAGCACCACAAAATCCCAGGTTTGAGTCCCTGCTCCACCATTCACTGCTCAGGTGACTTTTCATATCTGAATGCTTTCTTCACCTATAAAATAATGTAACCTTTCTGGGCCTCCAGCATCCAGCTCAAAAGACACCCTGATGCTTTACCACACAGAAATCTACCGTTTTTAGATCCATCATCATACATTGGCGAAGCGTATTGATTACTTTTTGAAACAACATGCCCTCACACACAAAGGCCATCCATGGCAAGCGGAACTCTGTGCTCAGCAAATGCATATATCCCTTTAGACAGAAAAAAAAAGAAAGTAAAATCAGGATCGTGACGTGGCTGTGGATTCCGCGCATCAGGAAACGCTGTAACGTGCCTCTGAGGGTCTCCGCACGTCAGGATCGCCATGACTTGCACTGTCCCGCTTTTTAGGCCTGCATTTCAACAAATGCTGCAGTGGAAAGCTGTAGGTGGTTGCAACAATGAAATAATTTCAGGAAAATAAGACAGCTTCTGTTTGGGGAATAGTAAACACTGGAAATTTGAAATTTCTATTTCCCTCAGAAGAGCATCACGTAGGAGACCTCAGCTGTGAAATCCCAGGCTGCCC
The DNA here is from genome assembly GCA_028533165.1 of Leontopithecus rosalia. NCBI lineage: Eukaryota > Metazoa > Chordata > Mammalia > Primates > Cebidae > Leontopithecus > Leontopithecus rosalia. The sequence continues at coordinate 53,905,414 of CM052665.1, forward strand.
CTGAGTGGTCAAGGCAGGCACTCGTCATTGGGAGGAGAGGGTCATGTGAAATTGTATTTTAGAGTACTGGAAAAAAATATAGAAAAGCAAAAGCTCTTATTAAAGCATTAAGAATAATTTCAAAGGAAATGACACCACCATTCTGATGGAAAAGTTGCTTATTCAAGATTCACTCCATAAACATGCATTAAGCTTCTACTATGTGTCTGGAATGGTAATGTCAAAATGGAGGTTGGTGGGAAGGGACTATTTTAAGGAAAATTAAAATTAAGAAACTATTTGTCCTAGACAATTTCATCTATTTTGATTTTTCTCTAGTTATACAATATTGTCAAAAAAAACACCAAACAAACATATTGCACTCAAATAACAACAAAATGCCCTAAATATGTCAAATATTCGGTAAGTTAAGTTTTGGATCGTATTATTTGGAAACGTTTCACTTATCTATAAATAAATCCCTAGTTTCAAGGGTTCTGACTTGTAAGTGGTGTATCATTCGGTTGGCAATATCTGTTGGCTCTCATGCATGTATGTACTATGGGAAATGGAAAGAAAGTTTAAGAAAAGGCAAAATATCTATCTTCCAGAGAGAGAATTTCGCGAGAGGACCTTAGGTAGCTCACTGAAGCTTTGCCTCAGTGCTCTCATCGGTAAGGTGGGGCTGATGAAAGTAATTACTTAATGGGGTTGCTGAGAAGTTTTCAGGTACAACCTGACATGTGCATGCTGTATAATTGCTAGCTACTCAATAATCAGATGTGCTACAAGTATTTTAATGCAAATGCTAACTGTTACAGCAAATACATATTCGGATTTAAGTGTGATGGTTAAGGCAAAAAAAGAAGATATTTTCATTCTTCTTTTTTTTTTTTTTTTTTGAGACGGAGTTTTGCTCTTGTTACCCAGGCTGGAGTGCAATGGCTCGATCTCGGCTCACCGCAACCTCCGCCTCCTGGGTTCAGGCAATTCTCCTGCCTCAGCCTCCCGAGTAGCTGGGATTACAGGCGCATGCCACCATGCCCAGCTAATTTTTTGTATTTTTAGTAGAGACGGGGTTTCACCATGTTGACCAGGATGGTCTCGATCTCTTGACCTCGTGATCCACCCGCCTCGGCCTCCCAAAGTGCTGGGATTACAGGCATGAGCCACCGCGCCCGGCTTATCATTCTTCTTTATTGTCATTTTGTATCATACGACTGCTATTTAAGAAAAATAAACATTTTAATGAAATAAGTCAAGACTTGTTTGTTTTCAAATCCTACAGTCTATTAACTCAATAGCATCTTAATGCTTTTATGTTGAAATTGAAGGATTTTGGATTATTTACCCATGACTTCTTCAGCAGACATTGCATGTTCGCAGTTCTTAAATAGAATTACTTTTGCTTTTACTTCCTAACAAGCATCACACAAACAACTTCCTATTTGTTTTGAAACCATGGTATCCTGACAGTCTGGTTTCTGGGATACGAACACTTTAGACAGAAGGTAATAATAATAATCATGGCAAACATTAATGTCAAGCACTGTGCTAAGACATGTACCTGTGTTAATTCATTTAATTCTCATAACCATCCTATTATAGTATTATTTTTATTCCTATCTCCATTTTGCAGTTGAGGAAACAGGCATAGCAAGGTTATAAGACTAATTTAAGGTTACATAACTTGGTCCATGTTGAATATGGGGTATGGACCTAGACACTGGCTTCAGGCTCCATAGTATCTACAGGTCTACAGAGAAATGCACACCTGGAGGTCCAGAATTGCTTAGCTATGTTCAAATTCATGGAGCACCTCACTTGGCCTGGAACTGCAGTTACGGCATTCTTCATCTTTACAAAAACACAGTATCCAGGTCCACAGAGATGTATTTCCACTATGGAAGGTCTCACAACTGCACAGTAGGGGCCCAAAGCCGGGTTGCTCTGAGTGCAAACCCAAGGCCTGCTGTGCACTGCTGGCAAAATGAAAGACATTCAGAAGCCTGAAACCACCCCTCGAAGCACACAGGATCCATGCATTTTTGCTTATTTACTGTATCTGTTTATAGCTTATTTTCAAAGAACATTTTGACTCTGCTCTACCGCAGAACAGTGTGTGCTGGGGATTTTCTATTTTTTATAAAGTCCAGTTCTGGACAGCCAATATTTTTGGCATCATCACTGTATTTTCAGAAACTACACAAACTGAAATGTTCTGCAAATACTCTCATACACGAGCCTTGGGCAGTCAATGCAACTTTGCAAACAGAATCTAGTTTTTGAAGTTTCAGCCACAGGTGACAGTTGAGCCAATAAAGATTCAGTTAGTTTGGAATTAATTTTAGAATAGGGGATAATTTTTGAGAAAATTGTTCATGTGTATGTTTTCAGACTACTAATCATTTGGGACATTTATGAGTTGTTTGTCCATTAACAAATTTCCCATTTCCTTTTGAGGAAGGAAACACAGGACTTGAAGATGCCCAGGAAGCCACGGCACCCGAAAGTGAGGATCTGAAATGCAGGTGAAGCAGCTTGACTGCCACCCCTGTGCTTGGTCCAAGACTGCCTCGATCCTGTCCCCTCCTGGCCCCCAGCCCAGTCTGACACAGGCCATACTACTTGCAGCTGGGACAGCAGCAGCTGGTGGTGTGGCTGCTGGGGACAGGGCTGCAGGGACGGCACAGGGACCTGGGTGCTGGTGCTCCTGGCTACACTGATGGGGCTGTCTGCTTTTTGTTTCCTTCCTTTACAAATGCTTTTTAAAAAGAATCTCACTGAGTATGTATTTATGAGTTGTCTACTGCGTGTCAAGCAGGAGATGAAAAAATACAAAATATGCGTGAGAAAGGGTCAAAAATGAATTGGAAGCATTTGTTATCATAGCAGGTTAAATAGCTTCCCCCCAAAAGGTCCCTTCTGGAGCCTCAGAATGTGATCTGATTTGGAAACAGAGTTGCAGTAGATGTAATCAGTTAAGTTACCATGAGGCCATAGTGAAATAAGGTGGGCCCTTCATCCAATGTGACTGTTGTCTTTATAGGAGGAGGAGAAGAAATGCGAAGACACACACAGGGAGAAAGCCACCTGGCAGTGGAGGGAGGGACTGGATGGAGGGAGGCTTCTGCATGTCAAGGATGCCGAGGAGCCAAGGACTGCAGGCAACACCATGTGCTGGGAGGCCCAGCACAGACCCTCCCCGGAGCCTTCACATGGGTCTTCCTGGAGCCCCGACACAGACCCTCCCCGGAGCCTTCACACGGGTCTTCCTGGAGCCCCGACACAGACCCTCCCCGGAGCCTTCACACGGGTCTTCCTGGAGCCCTGACACAGACCCTCCCTGGAGCCCTCAGAGTCGCACAGCTCTGCTGATGCAGCGAGTCTGGACTTCTGGACTTCAGAGTTCAGGACTCTGGACTTCTGGACTTCAAAATAAATTTCTATTGTTGAAATCACCCAGTTCATTGTATTTTTTTTTTGTAGTCCTAGAAGACTGATACAGTCATTATACTAAAAAATAAATGAGTAAAGCAAAGGGAAATTCCTCTGTGGTCATGGGGGAAATTTCCTCTGTTGGAGGTGGCCGGGAGGGTGCGGAGGAAGTGAATAAGCAGGACCAGGAGAAAAGGCAGGTTTGAAGTTAGGGTCACACAGGTACAAGTCATGGAGGAAGCCCTGGGAGATGATGAAATGACCAATACAGAAAATGGCTGGGACTGGGCTTTTAGGTTGACATACATTTCTGAGTGGGGAAGGTGTAAACTCAAGGACAGAGACAGCACAGAAATCACTGGAGAAAAGATCAACCAGGCAGTGTAGCTTGT
>CM052665.1:53909322-54044312 GCA_028533165.1 Leontopithecus rosalia
GAGAGAGAGAGAGAGAGAGAGAGAGAGAGAGAGAGAGAGAGAGAGAGAGAGAGAGAGAGAAAGAGAGAGAGAGAGAGAGAGAAAGAGAGAGAGAGAGAAAGAAAGAGAGAGAGAGAGAGAAAGAGAGAGAGAGAGAAAGAGAGAAGAGAGAAGGAGAAAGAGAAAGAGAAAAAAGTAAGACAACAGATGCTGGAGAGGATGTGGAGAAATAGAAACACTTTTACACTGCTAGTGGGAGTGTAAATTAGTTCAACCATTGTGGAAGACAGTGTGGCGATTCCTCAAGGATCTAGAAAGAGAAATTTCATTTGACCCAGCAATCCCATTACTGGGTATATACCCAAAGGATTACAAACTGGTCTATTATAAAGACACATGAACACATGTGTTCATTGTGGCACTGTTTACAATAGCAAGGACCTGGAACCAACCCAAATGCCCCTTGATGACAGACTGGACAGGGAAAATGTGGCACATACATACCATGGAATACTATGCAGCCATAAAAATGACAAGTTGTGTCCTTTGTAGATACATGGATGAATCTAGAAACCATCATTCTCAGCAAACTGACACAAGAACAGAAAACTGCATGTTTTCACTCATAGGTGGGTGATGAACAATGAGAACACTTGGGCATAGGGACGAGAACAACATTCAATAGGCTAGTTCGGGGGTGGAGGGTAGGGGAGGCACAATTCGGGGGGCGGGGAGGATAAGAAGGGATAACACTGGGAGAAATGCCTGATGTCAGCGATGGGGGTGGGGTGCAGGATGGAGATAAGAAACCACCATGGCATATATATACCTCTGTAACAATCCTGCAGGATGTGCACATGAACCCCAGAGGTGCAAAGTACGATATATATATATATATATATATATAATATGAAATATATATTCATATATATATGAAAAAAGAAAGAAAGAAAAGTAAAAAGACAGAAGGTAATAGATGGACACAGAAGTTTCTGGTTCCTATTCTTCTAGAGGAAAAGATAAAATATTTCTCCTTATTGCTCTCATTTGAGAGAAAACTTTTCCCATATCCCTCAATTCCTGTTACATAATGCAGCATTGCACTCATTTATTTCATTTATGCATTGTCTCCTCCCCACTAAAGTGTAAATTCCATGAAGCAAAGACATTGGGTTGTTCACAGCTGTATCTACAAAGCCTAGATTAGTGGCTGGGTGCATGGTAGGTACTCAATTAATATTTGTTAAATTAATATGTAAGTCATACATTTGTTACTTAAAGACAAAAAAAGGAAGGAAGGAAGTAAAGGTAAGGAAAGAGAGAAAGGATGATAGGAAGAAAAGAGGAAGGAAGGAAGGGAGGGAAGGAGGGAGGGAGGGAGGGAGGGAGGGAGAAGGTTAGTTGAGAAAGGGAAAGGTTTCTTTAAAACTGGGGGACCTGAGCACCTGTGTCACAAGAAAGATAGTAATTACTAAGAGAAGTAATTTGGAGTAAAGATGTAATTAAGGTTAAATGGGGTCATAAAGGTGGGGCCCTAATTGGATAGAATTAGCATCTTTGCAAGAGCCAGTCACATAAGGACACAGCAGGAAGGTGTCCCTCTGCACACCAGGAAGAGGCCCCCATCACAGCCTGATCTCAAACTTCCAGCCTCCAGGACCGTAAGGAAGTAAATTGCTGTTGTTTAAGCCACCCAGTGTGTGATACTTTGTTTTGACAGCCAGAGTTGCCAAATACAGCAACCAACAGAGGAAGTAGGTCAACTGTGTACATCTAACGGGGGTCAGAGAGAAAGTGGACCAAGAGACAGCCTTGGGATTTAACATTCAGAAGTCCTGGGTGATCCTGAAACAGTGAATTTCAGTAGACTGTAACAAGCAGAGCCCAGAATACTCAGCACTATAAACTATTCTCTCAAAAAGTCTGCCAGAAGAAAGAGAAAAAGAATGAAAAAGAGAGTAAGTGAAAGAGAAAGAGAAAAGGAGGAAGGAAGGAATAAAGTAGAGAAAGAAAGAAGTATGAAAGTCGACAAATGGAAAGCTTTCTCTAAAACTGGGGACCTGAGCACTTGTGTCACAAGAAATACAGTAATTATTTTTCATCACCCGCCTATGAGCGAGAATATGCGGTATTTCATTTTCTGTTCTTGTGTCAGTTTGCTGAGAATGATGTTCTCCAGATTCATCCATGTCCCTAGGACAGAGGGAAGGGAGTACTACACACTGGGGTCTACTGGGGGGAATAGGGGAGGGACAGCCGGGGGGGGAGCATGGTGGGGGAGCATGGGAGGGATTGCCTGGGGAAGAATGACAAATGTGGGAGAAGGGGAAGAAGGCAGCAAAACACACTGCCACGTGTGTACCTATACAACTATCTTGCATGTTCTGCACATGTACCCCAAAACTAAAAAGCAATAAAAAAATAAAAATAAAAAATAAAAATAAAGAAATACAGTAATTACTAAAGAGAAGCTGTCTGAGGCAACAGAGGGTGATGAAAAGACATTCCAGAAAGCTTGAGCAGGGAAGGGGACCAGGATGGCAGCACGGTGGGAGGTTAAGCTGGAAGGAAAGCGGACAGCTCTTCCTGTGGGAGAGGACACAGGCCGAGCCATGTTGGAGGTAGAAAGGGTCATCCGAGAGAGCTGTTCTCAGACCTTGCAGAGTGAAAAGCTACAATCCTTTGAATACTGAAGAGTAGGTGCAGCAGGGTTGAGAATGGGATGCTCTGGGACACTGAGACAAAGCTTGGGAAAGACCCCTTCAGCAACACAGATGTGGGCAGCAGAAAACACCTGACCATCCGGACAAGCAGTGAGGAGCCAGTTAAAACCGAGTGGCACACACTCTCAATGTGCCCCGTCTCCAGGAACGCTCTGCAGGCTGACGGTGGAGAAGGGAAGGGGAGTCGTACCAGACTGGGGAGGCCACAGGTGATGCAGTGACTGAGGAGAGAGGAAGTCTGGGCTGCTAGACAGTTTACTGTTCTGTCCCGTCTGCTCAGAAGGAGAGCCACAAAGGGCTGACAGCCATGGTGGCTCCACCTGATGAATTTCTGGAGGCCCTGCCACCAAACCTACCTGCTGAGGAGTCTTTCCTTCAAAAGGACACAGCACCATCAGCCTCATTCAACCTATCTTTATCTCTGCTCTTGACAATTCCTTGAATTCACACTGACTTCTTGATAGCTAGTAAGTTATTCTGAGTCAAATATTATATTCTCGACTCCTGTTTTCTCATGCTGTGGCACACTGTCAAAGCAAACCTTGATTTCTGACATTGATTTTAGCTTGTCGATAATAATAATCTCAACCACATTATGGTTATCACTGCATGATACTGGTTTCTAAATGCTCCTGTTACTCTCTTGAACTTTCCTGAAATGAAAACTTTAGATAACAATAGACCAGAGAATATGCTTGTGTCCAAATTACATCTGACTGACTTAGCTGGCCATCTGTTTCCTATGTTTAGAGAGAACCAAACTTCACAGCGGGGGGAGAGAGAGAAGGCAGAAGATCCTTAATGGCAGAATGTAAAATAAACTGCATTTACACTCGGGTGGAGCAAGGGAAGAGGATGAGTCAATGTGTTTGGGGACCTTAAAATAATTTGAGATGAGACCTTTCTCAAGGCTGGAAGTGCTTGGACACAAGGCAATAAAGTACACAAAGGGCAGATTTTCTTCATTTGCTTTCTCCAGCATTTCAGGATGAGCCTATGCAAAGCGATTGTTGAACGTGTGAAAATAAAGATGAGCCAACACCATTTAAAACGTTGCGGCTGGGTGCGGTGGCTCAAGCCTGTAATCCCAGCACTTTGGGAGGCCAAAGTAGGTGGATCACAAGCTGAAGAGATCGTGACCATCCTGGTTGACATGGTGAAACCCCGTCTCTACTAAAAATACAAAAAATTAGCTGGGCATGGTGGCGCGTGCCTGTAGTCCCAGCTACTCAGGAGGCGGAGGCGGGAGAATTGCCTGAACTCAGGAGGCGGAGGTTGCAGTGAGCCGAGATCGCGCCATTGCACTCCAGCCTGGGTAACAAGAGTGAAACCCCGTCTCAAAAAAAAAAAAGTGGCACTGCTCAGAGAAGAGTTAACATGATAGGTCTGAAACCATCACCCTTACGCAGGACTGCTTGCAAGACTGACCCTTGACTGGTATCTCGGGACTGGGATATTGGAAAGGTTCCCACCACCCTGAGTGGCTCGCTGCCCGCACCGCATGAGCAGTACAGTTCATCATGAGCACTTGCCTTCCTTCTGGGAGTCTGGAACTGTGGTACGTGCCAAACATACCAGGGTGCCTACGTGACCTGCCCCCAAAGAAATCCCTGGGCACCGAGTCTCCAGAAGCTCCCCTGGTAAACAAGAGTGCATCTCTTAATGCAACTCACTGCTGGGGAAATTCAGCGCATCCTGAGAGATTCCACAGGAAGAATGCTCTGAGAGCTGGAAAGCTCCGCTTTCCTCTGAACGTCACCTCCTGTGCCTTTTCCCTTTGTTGCTTTTGCTCCTTCTTCTGTATTAAGCCACATGCATAAAACATCCTGCAAGATTAAATCTAAGAAAGTGAAAAAATAACTTAGCTGTTGGCTTATGTGTGGAATATTCAATTTGGAATTTTAATATCCTGACATTATATTGTGAAGAGGACCAGAAAAATCACTGTATATCCATGGAAGCTGAGGGAAATGAGCAGAGAGGGATAGAAAAAAGTCCTTTCCCTAGGTCACCCAGCTGAGCTGAGTCAGAGCTGCAATCCAGTCATATTCCAGACACTTAAAATAGGAAATCAAGGGGCATTTTCATGTGACTTAGTGGGCCAACAGATGAAGTTTTACACACACACATACATAACACACAGATACAAAGCATACACATCACACACACCCCATGCACATACTACACACACCACAGATGCATACAGAATGCACACCACACATCACACACACTGCATACACACTCCCTCCACAGAGCACACTCCACACACACACCCTCCACACATACAGAGCTCACACACACCTCACATGCCACACACACTACACATGCTACACACACACACATTATACAAACACACATAAGGCACCACACACACACATATGCACACAGCACCCCAAACACCACACACATGTGGACACTCACAACACACACATGTACACACACCCCTCCTCAGATCCTCTGGGCTAAATTGGCTCCAATGCTTTCTTGTTTCCTTTTTTAAAGAAAAAATATTAACATGCTTCTCTCTGTGTCTAGTTACCTGTTTGTTTGAAAGTCAAAAGTGTATTTCTCTGTGTTGGGAGGTACAGTTTGCAGCCTTCAAAATGGGTGCGCATGTCCTCCCCCCAGGCAGAGCCCCTGCAGACCAGCTGCTATTGCGGCTGCTTTGGAGCCTCGCAATTGGCTGTTTGGAGCCCCAAGCCGTGCCCCTCACCCCACACGACACCCATTCTCAGTGCCACGCAGGGGCTCCCCAGAGCTGTAAATAACCAGCTTTTAATTACCTTCAGGCGGCAGCGGGGTAACATGCAAAAACTAATCTAGTTATCGATCGACTTAAATGGCAAAGATACAGCATAATTAATGATTTTTAAAAAGAAAGAGACCAGAGTCCTATCTTCCTAATGTTCAGTTACTTCACTCCCAAAATTACAGCATGGTGAAAATATGACATCTCTCTGTGTTTCTAATTCCAGTCTGGTGGACATTTTCTGAGCTAAGGTTACTTTCTAGTGTTTAAAATGAGGTTCTTATTTACTAAAAGCAAGATAAATAAAAGATTAGATGAAACATACAAAGACAGATGGCTAGGTAGATAATAGAGAAATGTTCCTTTTATACTTTTCACTGGGTCCTACAAATTCCTTTTCAGTCAATGTCAAAGAAACGCTTCTTCAATTTTGCAACTCTCTGGCACTTTTAAAATCAAAGATGAGGCTGTCAGGTGACTCTTGGTTTTTTGTTTTTGTTTTTTTAAATTTTACATCATTTAATGTTGATCTCATTCCTTTTACTTATAAGCTCTATGAGGGTAGACTCAGGTCTCCACAAGGTAGCAGCCACAGCAGCTACGTAGCGTCGTCTGGAAAATGCTCAGTGGGGAGCAGTAAAATCACAGTACAAGTGCCTCAGAAAAGGGAAGGTTAACGTCCATAGTCAAGAGTGCACAGAAGCAGAGGCCTCCCACAGCGTGACCCACGTCCCCCAACAGCTGCTCTGCTCTCTCTCCCTTCCCACATGAGAATACATGGCATCCAATCTGCTCTTAGTTCTGCTTTGCTGAAACGTGCTTAAGGACAGCCTTGTCTAATTCGGTTGACTGTATCTATAATTTGTTTTCCCCTCTCTAAAATGCAAAGGTTTTCTTAAATCACAACCTCCTCTCCGAAACCCTCTCTACTTCCCTGGTCAAAACCACGTGTGTACCTGCAGCATTAGCCCCTGGGTGCCTACTCCGCAGCACTAACACCCCCAGAGTGACAGTGCAGGAGCCTCCCCGAGCATCTCAACAGCAGAAACCATCTCTGCAGGGGTCTGGGGAGGGAGTGCTTCTTAGAGCCGAAGTCTTTCGTCATCTGTGATGCCCAGACCCAATTGTGGCAGTGAAGAATTACAGCAAATGTTTCAGGTAAAGTAGTTGGTTTATGTCCTTTGATATTTAATGTGGGCAGAAAATTGTTCACGTTTACCCAAAACACAGGAAGAAGATAATCACCCTTGGACTTGAACTCATTGATCCTAAGAGATAAAATTCTCCTTGAATGATCACTAATAGAGGTATTCAGAGAGGAAATATTACAGCAGAAAATTGGGGCACTGTTAAGGAGGGAGATAGTTTCTCTGGGAATAGTAAAATGTTTGCTTTTTCCATTTTCCAAATCCGGTTACCCTTGGGCTGTGTCTTTGATGTTAATGTAGCTAAACCCCTGGTGAGATTCTCACAATTTTATCAGAAGAAACAGAAACGGAAGGCTGGGCTCTCTTATTGCCAGCCTCCCTAATCAGGAGGAAATTCACAACAGGCTACTCAAGGGAAACCCAAAGCCAGTGTTATTGTTTTTCTCCAGGATGGTCTCATGCATCTCCGCATCAGCAATACCTCCAAAAGCACATTTCTATTCAAGCTACTATGTTTTTACTGGGCTGCATTAATGTTATGGCATTTAAAAGGATTTCATTGCAGCTTGGGATAAGTGATGAGGATGTTTAAAAAAAAAAACGCACATAGACACCATGACTCTTGTTTTTCCTGACTCATTTTGGGGAGGTAAGAAGACAATAGGTCAGGATCTGTCATATTAACTAAGGTCCTCTGAAGGCACTGTGTGTGCCTGCCCCTTAAATGTCTTTCCTCTGCACATTTATGACCCTGCTCCCATCCATCATGCCAGAGGGAAGGGTCACCATACCGGGCCCCAGGGCCCAGGGAAGATCCCAGGCAAGCAGAAAAGCAGCATCAGATATTATGACTCTTTCCTCCGTTTGGTAGAATTATGGGATTTCTACTTTTTGGCGGTTGGGGGATTCTTTCCAAAGATTCCTCAAAATCAATGAGCTCATGAATGTCCTTGATACTGGTAGCCTCATGGGCTCATATGATGAAAAGGCATAACTTGATTTTTGAGTTCACCTGCAGGCCAGACTGAAGCATGCCCTGGAAAGAAATCAGTGCATGCCCTAACGTGCAGTAAGCTCCCTAAGAATGGAGCACGCTCATTCAAACCCTGAAAAACACTGTGTCTGTGCTTCTCAAGACAATAACCCACTCATTTGTTTTCTTAACCAAAATAAAGGGCAAAACCCAGTGAGACATACTGATAGAAACCATTTCGTCTCCAGATTTTTTAAGGAATGCCATTCTAACTGGCGTGAGATGGTATCTCAATGTGGTTTTGATTTGCAAAAATCTGGAGACAACAGATGCTGGAGAGGATGTGGAGAAATAGGAACACTTTTACACTGTTGGTGGGAGTGTAAATTAGTTCAACCATTGTGGAAGACAGTGTGGCGATTCCTCAAGGACCTAGAAATAGAAATTCCATTTGACCCAGCAAACCCATTACTGGGTATATATCCAAAGGACTATAAATCATTCTACTATAAGGACACATGCACAAGAATGTTCATTGCAGCGCTGTTTACAATAACAAAGACCTGGAATCAACCCAAATGCCCATCGATGATAGACTGAACTGGGAAAATATGGCACATATACACCATGGAATATTATGCAGCAATCAAAAATGATGAGTTCGTGTCCTTTGTAGGGACATGGATGAATCTGGAGAACATCATTCTCAGCAAATTGACACAAGAACAGAAAAGGAAACACCATACATTCTCACTCATAGGCGGGTGATGAACAATGACAACACATGGACACAGGGAAGGGAGTACTACACACTGAGGTCTATTGGGGGAAATAGGGGAGGGACAGTGGGGGGGGAGTGGGGGAGGGATGGCATGGGGAGAAATGCCAAATATGGGTGAAGGGGCAGAAGGCAGCAAAACACACTGCCACGTGTGTACCTATGCAACTATCTTGCATGTTCTGCACATGTACACCAAAACCTAAAATGCAATAAAAAGCAAAAAAAAAGAAACCATTTCGTTTCTTTTTAAGGAAATACACCAACGTTTTTAATTTTGCTTTTCATTAAAAAGAATTTGTAGAAGACAAATATGCATTTATCTTAACCAGGATTTTCAAAGGTCCCCTGACCTAGAGATTCACATAAATGCTCATCTGTTAGAAGCAAGCCTTTGCTGCTCTAACCCTCCCAGGGGATCTCCCAATAGTCAAGACTGAGTACCTAAGCATCCCCCAGGTCAAGAGGTCACGCCCTGCCCTGAGCCCAACGGGGCATCATGGGCAATGGCCTATGAATCTTCCTTTTGGGCCCTCTCTCGACTGCCACCAGCCCCCAGTTTTCCTAGGTCAACTCTCTGGCACTCCCATACTCGCTCCTAACTCACTCACTCAGTCCGATACTTACACAGTCTTATTTCCATGGCTGATTTAGTTAATCACTTTTCTCTACAGGGAGAAATCACCACTAAAGGGAGTGATCTGTGTAGAGCAGGAAAGCTACCTGGGACAAACTTCCCAGACAGATCCCAGCAGGCTGGGATGACCAATAATCCGGGAGATGGCCGTGCCAAGGAATCAATACAAACTAGTTCAGCAGGAGTTACAGTTTATTTACAAAGCAGATGGAAATTAACCTTTTACAGATCATCTGCTGTGCATATGGCATTCGGGACAGCCTCTCTGAAGGTCAGGGCTAATTTAGAAAAAGTCCCTCTGTTCCTGTGCTGTGGGGACTTCTGTGCTGTGCAAGGTCGTCCCCTGAAGCTAAGAATCCTGGTGCTTCCCGGAGTGGCTCAGCCCTAGCCAGCGTGGAGGAGGGAGGTTCCTCCTTTTAGTGCCCCCCACCCCCCGGCACAGCCTGGGTGGTGGTGGGGGGAGGCTGTCCTCTGTCCTTATCTGTGCTTTGTCCTGTAACCAGACAGAAATATAACCTTTCTCCACCTAGACCACCTGAGCACGGTTTATTTATCAAGATCTCTAATGTTTTAAACCATGTGTCACCTCCAGTGACTTCAGGACCTTCTTTTCTGAGCACTATTGATGGGTGGGGCTTAACCACCTGAAACAGAACCTGATTGTAGCAGTGAGTAACAGAAGTCAGGTAAAAATGCATGATTTCAAGACTTCTTGCAAAAAGATCACGCCAATGCTTTGGGGTCTTGTTGTCATTTACAAGGTCATTTTTAGTGACAAGTCTATTAGGCTCAAGTTGAACAACCTGGTATGAAGTCTCTCTTTTTCTCTTTCTTTTAATGGCTCACTTACACACAAACAAAAGCTTCTTATTGATGTATTCCTCCAGAAGATAAACACCTGTGTTGTATTTATTTTCTAACTGCTGTTGTGAAGTAAAAGCCAAGTGCTTATCCAAAACTTTTGCTTTTAAAATTTTATGAAAGGATGAAGCTCCAGTGTATGACTCAGGAGAGGACCTGAGATTTAACGGTTCCTATCGGTGAGACACCAACTGTACGCTCTGCATGCCAGCATCATCCCCTCACTAAATTTCCTTTTTTAAATCTAATTAGGTTCACATTTGAAGGAAAATGAAGTCTGTTGACAGAGATTACAAAAAGGTGAAACACGAATATGGGGATACTACTAATTAAAGATGTCTAGGAAACAAAAGAACAAACATATTATACAAACCATCTTGATACCCAAATCCTCCTGGTAGATATTTCAATGTCTCACCCAGATTTCCAGTTCTCTTCTTTCAGGCACATGCCCCACTGAAGTCAGGCATGGCCACGAGACTTGCTTTAGCCAATTAAATACGAACAGAGATAACATGTGTCACCTCCACATAGAGGAACTAAGAAGGCGTTTGGAATTCTCCCATGCTCTCTTCCTCTGCCAGAGCATAGTCTGAGGCTGCAAATTTGGATGACTGAGTTAAAAGACAGTGAAGTCCCCATCCTGGTTCCCTGAGTCTGGAAGACTGAAAAGTCAGCCCCAATTCTTCCCCTCCCTGAATCTATACTCCCTTGCCATATAAATTTGAGGGCCTCTCCCCTCTGACTCTGAGCTTAGCCCAATGACTATACTCAAATCCTTCCATCTGTCATGAAGAAAACTAACATGAACCCTAAGGAGAGCAGATGAAGATGTCTCAACACTGAAAACTGGCAGATAAAAGTGCGTAAGTGAGCCTCTATTCTGATTATTACAATCGCATTTCAGTTTTTAAGCTTAGCATTTTTTAACACCCTAAGTTAAGTGATGATGACTGGTCAGCATAACAGTAAGGAATGTATTGTTCGGTGAGGGGTTTTCCATTCACTGTAAAGACAATGCTTTTTATAAAAATGAAGAACTCCATTATATCCTATATTCCTGTAACAGGCTATGATGATGACATATTTCAGTTTTGATTTTGATCTTTTAAATGTCTCTGATCATTGGTGCATAGTAATCAACACCCTCCAGCTAATCAGTAAGCTGAAAAACAAAAATGGTGTGTCACCATGAGGGTTTAGTTCTAAATCCTCCTCTCCATAAATTGATAAAATGTTGCTTATTCAAGAATTATGTTAAAATGTGTGCTGTACATGTATGTGTGCATCTTCATGCGAGGGCATAAACACATGTTTTTAAAAAGCAACTATTTATAATCCACATTGGAACACAGACTAGGTTCATCACAATTCTTTTCCAAAAGCAGCCAATGCATTTTGAGATATGCCAACAGTCATTATCCAAGGATGCACAGAACAGGAGCACCATGTATCACCCCAACAGCAGCCTTCCCAGGTAAATAGCACAGAGAAAGAAATCCAGTTCAACACCATTAGAAAGGAAGAACTGCAGTTTCTTGGAGGCTAAATTTAAATTTTGTCTTTTCTAGACATCAAATATAAGCCAAGAAATTACTCATATGCAAATACACATTGCAGTGCTGCATATGTATTCTTAGTAGAATCTTCAAGAAATAGGTCAGAGATACAACGTAACTCAAGACACGGGAAAGCACACAGAGTGCATGAAAACAGGGTTTCCAGCTTCCAGATTTTAGTTTCAGAGTATCAGCTCTCTGTGCAATGCTGAGGTCTCTCACAGATGCACAATACTATTACCTTGTTTTCAGAAGCAGACATAAAACCACAATTTTCTCAAAGAAGTTAACATAATAGCTATAGTTACAATGCCAGTCACTAATTTCTCTTCATCAGTCAACTCACCAAAGAAGATCCAAATCAAGCCATTATAAGCCAACACAAAACACTTATTTCAGGTTTACTTATAAAATAGCATCAACCTTACGAATACTAATTCTGAATAATAATTAACACATACATGGAGACCCGATTCCATTTCTGAAATAACCTTTTCAGAAGGTGAGCATGGCGTCTTGCACCCTGGAGATGCAAAGCCTACCTGAGACAAGTGAAACAGTGTCTTTCTCCCATGAGATGACAGTGATGTACGCCTCCACCGAGGAGGGGATAATGCACTTGAAGACCGCGACATTGCCTCTCATGGTCTTCTGGTCCTCCACACGGACTGTATAGGGCTCCCGTAAAACTGGAAGGCAGAAACAGACTGCAGTAAGGCACACAGTCAACAGGCTTGTTCTGAGAGTATCTCAAGGCCATATACGCATTGCAGCACACACGCATCCATTGCATTACATATATTTCTGGAAAACAGTTAAGATGCCTTCATTTCATGTCTTTCATTGCCTGACTTAAGAAAACATTTACTCCCTTAACATCACATGGTTAGGTGAGGTGGCTCATGCCTGTAATCCAGCACTTTGGGAGGCCAAGACGGATGGATCACTTGCGCCCAGGACTTTAAGACCAGCCTGGGCAACATGGTAACACCCTGTCTCTAGTAAAAATACAAAATATTAGCTGGGCATGGTGGTGTGTGATTGTAGTCTCAGCTACTCGGGAGGCTGAGATGGGAAGATTACCTGAGCCTGGGAGGTCGAGGATGCAGTGAGCTGTAATCATACCACTGCACTCCAGCCTGGGTGAAAAAAACAAAACAAAACACTACACTCTATGCCAAAGGGCCAGAGTATAATCTAAAACAGTCAACGACCCCTTGAAGGTACCAGGAGATGGGAAGTAGCTTCATGAAAGAAAAGTTGCTGGCTCTGAAAAGTTATGATGGTGGCAAACTGCTCTTGATCCTCAAAGGACTGGAGAATATTTTTATCTGACGGCAACAAATTAAATAAAATTTCAAGCAAGGGAATTTTATAGAGAAGCCTTGAAAACTCTGAGACAATCAAAATAATTTTTCATCAGTAAATTTTTAAATGACAGTTGCAAAGCAGTTTTTGGAAACATTGATCTTGCTTCCCATTGCTTAGGGAAAGATGTTGATTAGATGGCCTACTCAAACACTTTTAATGATGGGAGCGTCCCAGAAAGAGTGCAGAGTGGACTTCCACATCCTTGGTGTCTGGACTCAGAGGCAGGGTGGTGCTGGTGTTCACAGCCTACCTAGCAGGCCCAACTGCCTGGGTCCAAATCCAAGCTCTGCCACTCCTGATTGTGGGGCAGCGAGCAAACCCTCTCACTGTCTGTACCATGGGATGATGTTGGTAACATCTGCACCCTACAGTGACTGGTGAATCAGTTAACACAGATGAAAAGTCACCAGTGTCTGCTATGAGCAGGCTGGGTCAGGCCACACTTACCAATAGCCAGAGATGGATCCCCAGGTTTGGGGAAGATCTGTCTCCAGGGAAAGAAGACATTGGTGAATCTAGACCAAATTACACGTGCCAGCCTTACTTCTTTAGAGCTTTGTTTTCCTCAAATTTAAAATGAGGGCCCTGAGGTAGGAACCTCTTCAAGGTCTAAATCCTGTAAGTGTATGATTTTCTAAGATATCCACAGAGACAAACTATTGCCTAAACATCTAACAAGCTCACTTAAAGAATTAGTCACTTATTGGATAAATATGTGCCAAGAAAACTGGCCATGAATGTGGTTTCTAAAGACACGAACACACCAACAAAGCTAAAGGTGAATTTCTCAAGGGAAATCTCCCAGTAGGCGGAGGTGAGCTCTTTCGAAGAGGATTGTTCAGATTGGAGCTAACCTTGTGATACGCTGAGCATTTTCCTAGTAGAGCATGTCTTTCATGAGAGTCTTGCTCTGCAGGTTCCATTTTTAACATTCGCTTTTAATTTTTTCCCAACTTGGAGAATTTCTTCATCTTTGTATCAAACCAGAGAGATTTTTCCAACTATTGAAATCTTCTGTAACCCCCATCACTGTAATCCCAATGCAGCATGAGGATTAGGTCCAGGCAGCAGTTCCATACCTCCTGCAGGAGGTCCACTAGGCAAAAAATTCAGGACACCCAAGAGGCTGACCTCAGCAACAATATCCTTACACCTGGAGGAGGGAACTCACTTTGCACAGGAGGACTCCTGCATAAGTAACCCTTCCTGGGGAGCTGAGGTCTATGGTAATAGATTAGAAAGAGACTTCAAAGATACAGGCAACTAATCAAACTCATCAGTAAGTGAGAATCTGGGCGTGCTCAGAAGCAGAAGACAGAGAAGAGGAGGATGGAGAACAGGAGAGAGAGAGGGACTGGCCAACAGAGGGAGAGTCCACTGTCACAGGCATGGGGCATGGTTTCAGTTTAAGCTCCTGTGTCTGTGTGGTGTTTGTTTCTTTGCAGTAAAATCACTCTGTGTCTTCAAACCTTCTCCAGACTCCACTTCAAACATTAAGGACTCAAGTAGGAGAATTTTCACTAGAAATCAAGGAAAGGGGTCAAGTTCTATGTATCAGCCAGGAAAGTGAGAACATAAAATATTCACCTGTTTATCCGGAGATACAGGAAATGCCTTCCCCCAAAGTGCATAGCCCCACACTAGATAGGATCACAGGAGCCATAAAAATATGAGATAACTGACTGTGGACATTCCTAGTGTTAGCAACCAATGTCCAGTGTCCTAGGCAACTCCTCAGTCCCAACACTTACCCAGATATCACAGAGTGTTTTCTCTCTTCTAGCTATCCACTGGCCTCACCAGCACGAGGACACCTCAGTAGTCATAATTTTAAATCTGTGTGACTTTTGCTTCTCCAACCTCCAGGTCAGCCCCAAGAAGCCCAGATCTTCTCAAAGCAGGGACAGCCCTGTGGTGCCCTGAAGGCCAGCTTGCTCAGCAATAACAGGGATCAGAAGAAAACTGCACACTCCCCATCTCTTCTCCTATTCCATTACTCATGCCACAAAGACAGACCAGGTAGCGAGCCTTTAAAAAATTATCTTAGAAAATACTTGGCATACAGGAAGAGTTCAATAAATATTTTGAGACTGAATATATAGAAACATAGAACTTCCATTCTGAGAGAACTTCTAATCCTTTTATAGAATATACATGTATGTACCTCTGAATTTATAGCCACTATCTATAGTTTTTTTCAAAATGCAAATTGGAGTTTTATTAAAGCTCTCCATCTTTATAATACAACATTGTTTGTTCCTGAGGCCCCCCATAATTTAAGATGCCCACATGGTTGTCTATGGGGTTACACCTTTCAGAGTGCCATGTGAGTTTCCTGGGCTCATAGCCCTGAAGACACTGGTGCAGCCTTGATCATCAGTCTATATCCAACTCATGCTAACTCTGTAACAGAGACTAGGCTACAAACCTGAGATGCAGGCAAAAAAAAAATACACTTTGTTTGAAATTTGATGAACATTTGCATATAAGATAGAGTATTTTCTCAGTTCTGTGCTTGGTGTCATAAGTTAGGTTCTCCCCAGAGGTGGACCCCAAAAGCAGCAGCTTGGTTCAAGCAACCGAGCAAGGACACAATCCCCTGACAGGTAGGGAGAGTGTCAGTAGGGCACGGAGGGAATCTGCACAGCAGGGATATGGTTTTAGGTGAACTCCCAGCCATGGACATGCCTTGCAGAGGAGCAGGGATTCCCTGTTGTCAAAGCAGTCTGTCATTGGCTTAGAGCTGGCCTCAGGAGGATGGAATTCCCAGGCATTTCCCACTCTTCTTTCTGTGAAAGGTTCCAGTGTCCAAGTAATCCTCTGAAGGCTGCAAGTTCATATTCTAAGTGCACAGACTCTGGGGGATCTGATTCAGCAATGCCAGTAGGGTCCGCTGCAATTATTTTAGCCTTCATTAAGTAAAGTTTATCATCTTTTTTGGTAAAAGATCAGAAGAAAGAAAATCTCTGATAATATAACATTGAAACAAAATCAGGTCTATTTTTTTAATCAAATATTTTTTCTTGTGATGTAAGAGTCATTCATATTTTAGAGGTACACGTGATGTTTTGATACCTGTACACAATGTATAATAATAAATCATGGTAATTAAAATATCAATCACTTTAACCCTTTCCCTGTGTTGAGGGCACTGTCAATCATTTTTCTTCTAGCAATTTAAAAATATACAATAAATTGTTAACCATAATTTCCCTACTGTGCCAGCAAATGTTAGAACTGATTCCTTCTGTTTAACTGTATTTTTGTACCCCTCAACCAACTACTCTTTATCCCCTCCCCTCACCTCCTCACTTCCCAGTCTCTGGCACCCACCATTCCACTCTCTACCTCCATAAGGTCCACTTTTTCAGCTCTCATATATAAGTGAGAACATGGAATGAATGTCTGTCTGAGCCTGGCTTATTTCACTTGGCATAGTGACCTTCAGTTTCATCCATGCAGCTACAAATGACTGGATTTTATTTATCTCTATAGCTAAGCAATATTTTATTGTTTATATATGCCACTTTTTTAATCCATTCATCTGTTGATAGACACGTAGGTGTCCATATATTAGCTATCATGAATTTCTACTGCAGTAAAAATGAAGTACAGGTATCTCTTCAATATACACATTTCCTTTCGTTTGGATATATACAAAGAAGTGGGAGGGTTGAATCATATTGTAGTTTTATTTTTAGTTTTCTGAGGAACCTCCACACTGTCTTTCATAAAGGATTCACTACTTCACATTCCCACCAACAGTGGACCAGCATTCCCCTTTCTCTGTGTCCTCACCCACATTTGTTATTTTCTGTCTTTTTGATAACGGCCATCCTAACTGATGTAATATCTCATTGTTGTTTTAATTTGCATTTCTCTGATGATTAGTGATATTGAGCATTTTTTAATATATCTGTTGGCCATTTGTGTGCTTCCTTCTGAGGAATTACTATTCAGGTCTTTTGATCACTTTTAATTGCACTATTATTTTGCTGTTGGATTAAGTCTCATTATATTCTGGTTATTAATCCCTCGTTGGATGGTTTGCAAATATTAATATTCTCTCCTATTCCACAGGTTGTCTCTTCACTTTGTTGATTATTTTTCTTGCTGTGCAGAGTTTTTCTGCTTGATGTAATCCTACTTGTCTACTTTTGCTTTTGTTGCCTGTGCTCTTGAGGTCTTACCTAAAAAATTTTTGGCCAATTTCCTGTAGTCTTTCACCAGTGTTTTCTTTTAGTAGTTTCATAGTTTCAAGACTTAAGTCTTTAATCCATTTTGAGTTGATTTTTGTACATGGTAAAGATAGGGATCTAGTTTCACTCTTTTGTATATAGATATCCAGTTTTCCCAGCACTAGTTTTTTTGTTTTTAATTGTACTTTACGTTCTGGGGTACATGTGCAGATCATGCAAGATTGTTGCATAGGTACATACATGGCAATGCGTCTTGCTGCCTCCATCCCCCTGTCACCTGTATCTGGCATTTCTCCCCATGTTATCCCTTCCTAACCTCCCCACCCACCACTGTCCTTCCCCTAGCCCCCCTCAACAGACCCCAGTGTGTGATGCTTCCCTCCCTGTGTCCATGTGTTCTCATTGTTCAACACCTGCCTGTGAGTGAGAACATGCAGTGTTTGATTTTCTGTTCTTGTCAGTTTGCTGAGACTGATGGTTTCCAGATTCATCCAAGTCCCTACAAAGGACACAAACTCACTGTTTCTTATGGCTGCATAGTATTCCATGGTGTATATGCCCAGCACTAGTTTTTAAGGTGTTTGTCCTTTCCTGAATGTGTGTTAGTGGTACCCTTTTCAAAAATGATTTGGCTTTAAGTGCATGGACTTATATTTGGATTCTCTATTCTATCCCATTGGTCTATGTGTCTGTTTTATGCCAGTACCATGTTGTAGTATGCCAGTACTACAGCTGTGTAATATTCTTTGAAATTAGACCATGTGATGCCTCCAGCTTTGTTCTTTTTGCTCAGGATTGCTTTAGCATTTCAGGGTCTTCTCTTGTTTTATACAAAATTTAAGATATTTTTTTCTATTTCTGTGAAGAATGTCATTGGTAGGAACTGTCTTGAATCTGTGCATCTCTTGGGTAGTAGAGACATTTTAACAATATTAATTCTTCCAGTCAATGAGCATGAAATAGCTTCTCGTTTTCTGTGTGTGTGTCCTCTTCAATTTGTTTCATCAGTGTTTCATAGTTTTCCTTATAGGGACCATTCACTTCTTTGGTTAAAATGCATTATTAGTTTTTTTCTGCTTATTTTTCAGATTGATCACTATTAGCATATAGACTGCTGCTGATTTTTGTATGTTGACTTCTTTTTCTGCAAATTTACTGAATTTGTTTATTAGGTCTAAGAATTCTTTGGTGGAGTCTCTGGTTCTTTCTTCATATGAAATCATGTCATTAACAAACACGGAAAATTTGACTTCTCCCTTTCCAATCTGAGTGTCCCTTAGTTCTTTCTCCTGCATAATTGTTCTGGCTAAGACTTCCAGTTCTGTGTTGAATAGGAGTGGTAAAAGCAGGCATCCTTATCTTGTTGTAGATCTTAGTGGAAAGGCTTTCAAGTTTTTCCCATTCAGTATATTAGTTGTGGGTCTGTCACACATGGCCTTTGTCACGTTGAGGTATGTTCCTTCCATACCTAATTTGTGGAGAGTTTTTATCATGAAAGGATGTTAAATGTTGTGAAATGCTTTTTCAACATCTACTGAAATGATCATCTGGCTTCTGCCCTTGATTCTGTTGATGTGATGCATCATGTTTACTGATTAGCATTTGTTGAACCATCTTTGCATCCCTGGGATTTATCCCACCTGATCATGGCAAATGACCATTTTGATGTACTGCTGAATTTGGTTTACTAGTATTTTGTTGAGGACTTTTGTATCCATATTTATCATGGATATTGAACAGTTTTGTTGTTGTTGCATTCTGGTCTGGTTTTGGAATCAGGATAATAATGGCTTCATAGAATGAGTTTCTATTTCTACCTTTCCAAGTTTTTGAAACAGTTTAAGCAGAATTGGTATTAGTTCTTCTTTAAATGTTTTGTAGAATTCAGCAGTGAATTTATTAGATCCTGGGTTTTTCTTTGATGTTAGACTTTTTGTTGCAATTTCTATCTCATTACTCATTACTCATAAGTTTAGATTTTCTCTTTCTTCATGGTTCAATCTTGGAAGGTTGTACATGTCCAGGAATTCGTCAATTTCTTTTGGGTTTTCCAATTTGCCAGTGTATAGTTGTTCACAGTAATCTCTAATGACCCTTTGTATTTCTGTGGTGTCAGCTGTGATATTTCCTTTTTCATCTCTGCCTTTATATATTTGGGTTTTATCTCTTTTTTCTTGGTCTAGCTAAAGGTTTGTTGATTTTATGTTTTCCAAAAGACAACTTTTCATTTTTGTTAATTTTATGTATTTTTAGTCTTAATTTCATTTATTTCTATTCTGTTCTTTATTATTTCTGTCCTTCTATTAACTTTGAGTGCTTCATTCTTTCTTTTCTAGTTCCTTGAGGTACGCTGTTAGATTGCTTATTTGAAGTGCTTCTTTTTTTTGATGTAGATGTTCATTGCTATAAACTTCCCTCTTAATACTATTTTTGCTGTATTCCACAGGTTCTAGTGTGTTGTGCTTCTATTTTCATTTGTGTCAAGAAATTTTTTAATTTCTGTCTTAATTTCCTTATTGACCAATTGGTCATTCAGGAGCATGTTGTTTAATTTCCATATATTGGCATAGTTTCCAAATTTCTCTTTTTATTGCTTTCTAGTTTTATTCTGTTGTGCTCAGAAAAGGAACTCGATGATTTTGACCTTTTTGAATTTGTTGAAAATTGTACTGTGCCCTGACATACAGTCTATCCTTGGAAATGTTCTATATGCTAAAGAGAAGAATGTGTATTCTGCAGCAGTTTAGTGAAATATTCTATAAATGTGTTAGGTCCATTTGATCTAGAGTATAGCTTAAGTCTGATGTTGCTTTATTGATTTTCTGCCCTGATGATCTGTCCAGTGTCAAAAGTGGGGTGCTGAAGTCCCTATTATTATTGTATTGCAGCCTACCTCTCCCTTTAGAGCAATTAATATTTGCCTTAATAATTTGGGTATCCTAGTATTGGGTGCATACATATTTACTATTGTTATATACTAAATATGGTATTGTAAGAGTTATATACGATTGTTATACACTAAATATGGTATTAGCAAGAGTATTCCACACTCTTGCTAAACTGACACCTCTAACATTGAATAATGACATTCTCTGCCTCTATTTACAGGTTTTGACTTAAGTCTGTTTTATCTGATATAAGTACAGCCAGTTATGCTCTTCTGTGGTTTCTATTTTCATGGATTGCCTTTTTCTATTAATTCACTTTCAGTTTATGTGTATCTTTATAGGCGAAGTGAGATTCTAGTAGGGAGTGCTCAGTTGGGTGCTATTTCTTAATCCATTCAAGCACTCTGGGTCTTTTAATTGTAGAATTTATTCCATTTATATTCAATGTTATTACTGATAAAAATTTACTACTGCCATTTTGTTACTGATTTTCCGGTTGTTTTGTCATTCTTCCCTTCCTTCCCTCCACCCTCACTCTCTTCCTTTGTGGTTAAGTGACTTCTCTGGTAGTATGTTTTAACTTGTTGCTTCATGCTTTTAGTGCATCTACCATAGGTATTGTCTTTGTGATCACCATGAGGCTTACGCAAAACATCTTACAGTTCTGAGGAGTTACTGAAAACTGAAATCAACTTTGATCGTGGACACACATGCAGCGTATTTATTGAGCCAGAGATCACACAGTTGATGTATTGAGAGTACTGAGTACCATTTGAGAGTACCATTTAAAATGTTTTCTCACAGTATTGAGTACTGAATGTGAGAAAACATTTTAAATGGTCCATTTTCAAGGCGTAAGGAATCTAAGTATTGGCAGTCAGCCTGCAGATGTAACAAACTGCCCAGCTCATGCACTTAGAAGGTCATGACAAGTGAACAGAATGTAGAGAAGGGGTCAGCCCATAAAAGGGGAGAAAGTTCTGTCATTGGGAAATCAAAACTTAAGCGAGGAAGGGGATCAGGGTATAACCATCCTTATAAGGGAGGTAATGAAACTTTGGTGATGTCCACGAAGAGAAACTGGGGGAGGGACTGGCTTGCTAGGTGATAAATTAACTTGCTGTGACTGCCCTGGGTATGCCTGCCTACCAAGTTCCCAGTCTTGAAAGACCACCATTAAAATTCTTGCTTCCACTGTTCTTTGTGTCTCTGAGTCCATTCTTTGCATCTGGCTGGGTGCATGTGTGTTTCTCACATTAAATACTCATTTTAATGCGATTCACTTTATTGTACTTCAGAGATGTGTTTTTTACAAATGGAAGATTTATGGAAACCCTACATCATGCAAGTCAATTAGCTTCATTTTTCCAACAGCAGGAACTTACTTTGTGTCCGTCACATTTTGGTAATGCTTACAATATTTTGAACTTTTAAAATTATTATATTTGTTATGGTGATCATAGATCAGTGATCTTTGATATTACTATGTAATTGTTTTGGGGAGCCACAAGCCACATTTACATAAGAAAGCAAACTTAATCAATACATGTTACATGTGCTCTGTCCACATCACTGACATGCCATTCCCCATCCTTCTTCCTCCCCTCAAGCATCCCTCTTTTGGAAATGCAACAATATTAAAATTAACCCAATTAATAACTCTACAGAGGCCTTTAAGTATTCATGTGAAAGAGAGTCTCATATCTCTTACTTGAAATCAAAATCTAGAAATGATTAAGCTTAGTGAAGAAGGCATGTCAAAAGCTAAGACAGGCTGAAAGCTAGCCAAGCTGTAAATGGAAAGGAAAGGTTCTTGAAGAAAATGCAAAGTGCTACTCCAGTGAACAAATGATTAGAAGACAAAACCAGCTTACTGCTGATGTGGAGAAAATTTGAGTATACAGACGACCTGGATAGAAGATCAAACCAAGTACAACACTGCCTTATGCCAAAACCTGATCCAAGGTAAGTACCTAGCTCTCTTCAATTCCATGAAGGCTTAGAGGGGTGAGAAAGCTGCAGAAGAAAAGTCAGAAGCTAGCAGAATTGGCTACTCAGGTTTAAGGAGAGCAGCAATCTTTCTAACATACAAGGGCACGGTAAAGCAGCAAATGCTGATGGAGAAACTGCAGCAGGTTATCCAGAAGCTCCAGCTAAGGCCACTGATGAAGGTGGCTGCCCTAAACAATATGTTTTCAAGGTACACAAGATAGCCTTCTAGTAAAAGAAAATACCACCCAGGACTTTCATAGCTAGAGAGGAGAAGTTAATGCCTAGCCTCAATGCTTCAAAAAACAAGCTGACTCTCTTGTTAAGGGCCAATGAAGCTGAGGACTAAGATGAAGTCAATTGCTCATTTGCCACTTCAATAATTCTAGGGCCCTTAAAAATTATGACAAATGTACTTTGCCTATGCTCTAGAAATAAAACAAGGAGGTCTGGATCACAGCACATCATCTGTTTACACCATGTCATATTTCACCGGATAGAACCTGCAGTACTATGTAGAACTGAAGTGGTGACAGGGTAAACTTTGGTACCGTTCTTCATTTTAGGGTGAAAATATTTCATCTTTGACAAGTATGACGTTAGTGATAGCAGGATTTTTGTAATTGCTTGTTATCAGATTGAGGATGTTCCTTTCTACTGCTGGTTTTCTGAGAGTGGATACTAGATTTCATCAATGCTTTCCTGTGTCTGTTGAAATGATCACATGGTTTTTACATTTAATATGTTCATATGATAAATTACACTGATTAATTTTCAAACGTGAAACTCAAATTCTGGATATAAGCCCTTTGTGGTCATAATGTATTATTCTTTTTATATGTTGTTGGATTTTATTTGTTACATTTAAAAACTTTTTACATTTACAGTCAGAAGAGATACTTGTCTTTAGTTTTCTTATGTCTTTATCTTGTTTAAGTACTAAGGTATTGCTAACCTCACAAAATGATTTAGGGAATACTCTCTCCTCTTCAATTTTCTAGAAGCATTTGTTTAGAATTTTCTTTTTCTTTCTTTCAGATGGGGTCTCATTCACTCTGTCACACAGGCTGGAGTGCAGTGGCACATTCTTGGCTCACTGCAACCTCTGCCTCTTGCGTTCAAGCCATTCTTCCTTCTCAGTCTCCCAAGTAGCTGTGTCAGCACACCTGACTAATTTTTGTATTTTTTTTTGTAGAGATAGATTTCCATCATGTTGGCCAGGCTGGTCTTGAACTCTTGACTTCAAGTGATCCTCCTGCTTTGGCATCCCAAAGTGCTGGGATTACAGGAATGAGCCACTGTGCCTGGCCAAAATTATTGTTTCTTTCTTAAAGGATTAGAAGAATTAAATAGTGAAGCCATTTGAGCCTTGAATTTTATTGTAGAAAATTTTTATGAACAAATTAAATTCTTTAGTAGATACAGGGCTATTCAGTTTAGCTGTTTTCCTTGAGTGAGTCTTGATAGTTTGTGTTTTTCAAGGAAGAGTTTATTTCTTCTACTTGTTCTTAATGTTTTCTTAGCACCATTTCAGTACCTGTTGAAGATAGTGATATTATCTTCCTCATTCTTTGTGTTAGTCATCTGCCTACTCTCTTTTCTCTCCACTCTAGCCAAAAACACACCAATTTTATCAATTTTTTTAAAAAACCAACTTTTCATTTAATAGATTTCCTCTATTGTTTCTGTTTCATAATTTATGGCTCTCCACTCTGATCTTGTGTTTACTTTCTAGTTATATATTTTTAATTTTCTCCTCTTTTTCAGTTCAAAATGGATACTAAGACCACTATTTAAAATATTTAGTTTCTAAGTTTTTTAGAGAAATAAAATCTCCCTGATTATTTTAGTAGCATCCCCTATATTCATATACATTGTGTGATCATTTTTATTCATTTGAAAAAACTTTCTAACTTCTTCTAATTTCCTTCAAATTTTTTCTTTCTTTTTGACACATAGATCACTTAAAACTGTGCTATTTAGTGTTCAGATACTTGGTTATTTCTCAGATATGTTATTATTAGTAATTTAATTTCATTATGATCAAATGACATTTTATACAACTTGAATTTTTAAAAATTTACCTGAGACTTTATTGTTCTGAATATGGTCTATATCAGCAAATATCTGTGTGTCTCAGAAGAGAATTTATATTGTGCTGTTGTTGGATAGGACGTTCTTTATTTAAAGGTCAATTACATCACATTGATCAGTAGTGTCATTCAAGTGTTCTTTTTATTTTTATTGGTTGCTATCTACTTCCATCAATTATTGAAGGAGTACTGAAATCTCCAGCTATAATTTTTGATATGTTTGATTCTCACGGCAGTTCTATCTGTTTTTCCTTTATACGTATTTTGAAGTTTTTTTGGGGGGTACATACACATTTAGAATAGTCATATCCTCTTAAGCACCCCACTTACATTATGAAATGAACCACTTTAGGTCTGGTAATATTCTTTGCTTGGAAGTACACTTTGCTTAATATTAATGTGGCTATTCTAGCATTCTTTCAATGTTTTATTTTAATTTGGTTGATTTGATTTGATGAGGATGGTATATCATTTTTTATCCTTTTATCTTTAAGCTATTTGGGCCTTTGTATTTAAAGAATGTTTGTTTTAAGCAGCGTTAAATTCAATCTAGCAATCTCAATCATTAAATTCGGATTACTGGAACATTTAAATTAAATGCAGATATTGATATGGTTAAGTTTATCATTTTGCTATTGGGTTTACTTTTTTTTTAACCGTCTTTCATTTTTCTTATTATTTTCTTCTTAGCTTTGAGGATTTTTAAATGATTCTTTTTTCCCTTGTGGGCTTTTCAGTTATAACTGTTTTGCTATTTTAGAGGTTGTTGTAGGTTTTATAGTATACATCTGTAACTTTTCACCATACGTATTCAGGTGACATTACACAACTTCACATATAACAAAAGAACCTGCAATATTATACTCCCATGTCTTTATTGTAGGCCTTAATGCTATTGTTGCCATATATCTTACTTTTACCTACGTTACACACTTCATAAGACATTGTTATTATTTTTGTTTAAATAGCCAATTATTTTTTAAAAGACTGCAAAATTTTTTTAAATCCTTGATTTAGATACTCATGTAGTTACTGTTTTTATTACTGTTCTTTGAGTAGATCTAAGATTTGATCAGGTGTCATTTTTTCTTCTAATTGTAGAATTTCCTTTAAGATTTCTTGTAATGGGATTCAGCTGATGATAAAATTTCTGTTATCATGTCTGAGAAAGACTCCATTTCACCATTATTTTAGAAATTTAGTTTCATTCTTGCCTATAATCCCAGCATTTTAGGAGGACGAGAGGGGGCAATTTCTTGAACCTAGGGGTTACAGACCAGCCTGGGCAACACAGCAAGATTCTGTCTCTACAAAAATAGAAATAAAAATCAGCCTGATGTGGCGGCATGTACCTGTGGTCCCAGCTAGTTGGGAGGCTGAGGTGGGAGGATCACTTGAGCCAGGGAAGTTGAGGATGCAGCAAGCCATGATCACCTCACTGCACCCCAGCCAGGTTGACAGAGCAATTCCCCAACTCATAAAACACACACACACACACACACACACACACACACACACACCAGCAACAACAATCCAGTCTGTTGTCATTTTTGTCTTTGTTCCTTTGTGTGTAATGGGCCTTTCCTCTGCAGCTGTTTTTGATATTTTATCTTTATCATTGCTCTGAGCAATTTTATTATGATATACCTTGATACATTCTTTTCTTCACATGTCTTGAGCTTGGGGTTTGTTGAGCTCCTTGAATCTGTGGGTTTATAGTTTTTATCAAATTTGGAAAATTTTGGCCAGCATTTTTCCACTTCTTTTTAATCACACCAACCCTTCCCTTGGGGGTTTATTTCTCATTAGCATACTTCAAACCTACTTGAAGTATGTTTTAATTTTTTGGAATAAACTTGAATTTTTAGAGTGGTTGTAGGTTTAGAGAAAAAATTAACAGCAAGTTCTTATATTCTCCCTCTCACCACTTCCTTCAATTTCTCTCATTATTAGCGTATTGCTTTAGTGTGATACATTTGTGACAATTAATAAACTGATATTTATACATTATTATTAACTAAAGTTCATTGTCTACATGAAGTTTCACTCTATGTTGTAAGATCCATGCATAATGGGAGATATTCACCGTTACAGTATCATACAGAACAGTTTCACTATCCTAAAAATCCCCTGGGCTCCATCTGTTCAACCCCTACTCCCTCCCGACTATCTTCTGGAAACTACTGATCTTTCTACTGTCTCTCTGGATTATCTCTTCCAGAATGTGAAGTAGGTGGGAGCATACGCTATGTAGCTTTTTCAGACTGGCTTCTTTCACTTAGTAGCATGCATTTAAATTTCCCCCATATCTTTTCATAGCTTGATAGCTCATCATTTTCTGTTGCTAATACTTCATTTTACACTACAATTTGTCTAATGTTAAATTAAAATTGTAGCTGGGCCCTGTGGTTCCTTCCTGTTAATCCCAACACTTTGAGAGGCCAAAGCAGGCAGATGACTTGAGCCCAGGAATTTGAGATCAGTCTGGGCAACATAATGATATCCCTCTCAAAAAAAAATTTTTTTTAATAGCCAGGTGTGATGGCTCATGCCTGTAGTGTCCGCTATTTGGGAGGCTGAGGTCAGAGAATCACCTGAGCCCAGGAAGTTGAGGCTGCAGTGAGCCACGATCACACCACTGCACTCCAACCTAGAAAAGACAGCGAGATGTCCTCTCAAAAAATTATTTTTAAAAGAAAAATTGTTCTAACACTTATTATAAAGATAAGGAAGATTTTCTTCAAGTCTTTTCCAGTCATCCATGACGACTCCATAGGACAGGGTAATTCAAGTTCATGTTCAACAAGGATAAATGTGGGTTTATAGCCGATGGACGGAGTGAGGGGATCCGTGGGTGGAAAATTAGAAAGAGGAGACGTCAAGGATATGGCGATTCTTGCTCAACTGGCCTAACAGATTCTTGCTAAAGTCTGGCCAAACACGTACACATTAAAGATGGGAGAGGAAGAACTTGATCAGATATCAAGAATGATCAAATATCAATAGTAAGGGGATGATTTAGCAGGATTCCTGTGAAAGCTGGGACCCAGCGGCCAGACATGAAAAGCTAAGGTCGCAGTGGCTCAAGCCTGTAATCCGAGCACTTTGGGAGGCCGAGGCGGGTGGATCACGAGGTCAACAGATCGAGACCATCCTGGTCAACATGGTGAAACCCCGTCTCTACTAAAGATACAAAAAATTAGCTGGGCATGGTGGCGCGTGCCTGTACTCCCAGCTACTCAGGAGGCTGAGGCAGGAGAATTGCCTGAACCCAGGAGGCAGAGGTTGCAGTGAGCCAAGATCGTGCCATTGCACTCCAGCCTGGGTAACAAGAGCGAAACTCCATCTCAAAAAAAAAAAAAAAAGAAAAGAAAAGAAAAAAAAAAAAAAAAGAAAAGCTAAGGTCAAGGACTAGTTGAGAGGGATGCCCAGGGGAGCCTTTCCAAAGTTTGTCAAGGAGAGAGTCTTTATCATCATCCATCCACATACTGAAGAACATCTTTGTTGCTTCCATTATTTTGGTAATTATGAATAAAGTTGCTATACAAATTTGTGTGCAGATTTTGGTGTCCTTTATCCAGAAATATAAGTCAATCATAGGACACATCTTATTTCCGAGGTGTATCACTTTCCTCCACTGCCTGAGGTCCAGTCTTGAAAGCAGTTGCTTCTGCCACACGCAGTGGCTCACACCTATAATCCCAGCACTTTGGAAGGCTGAGGGAGGCAGATCACCTGAGGTTGGGAGTTCAAGACCAGCCTGACCAACATGGAGAAATCCTGTCTACTAAAAATACAAAATTAGCTGGGTGTGGTGGTGCATGTCTGAAATCCCAGCTACTTGGGAGGCTGAAGCAAGAGAATTGCTTGAACCCTGGAGGTGGAGGTTACAGTGATCCAAGATCAGGCCATTGCACTCCAGCCTGGGCAACAACAGTAAAACTCCATCAGAAAGAGAGAGGGAAAGGGAAAGGGGAAGGGAAAAGGGGAAAAGGGAAAGGGAAAGGGAAAGGGAAAGGGGAGGGAGGGAGGGGGGGAGGGAGGGAGGGAACATACGATATTTTGTCTGTTTTTGTTTGGCTGGTTGTTTTAGTTCATTCTCACAAGACTGGGAAATTTACGAAGAAAAGAGATTTATTTAACTCATAGTTCTGAATGGCTGGGGAGGCCTCAGGAAAGGTACAATCATGGCATAGGGCACCTCTTCAGGGTGGCAGAAGAGAGAATGAGTGTCAGCAAGGAAAGTGTCAGATGCTTTAAAACCATCAGATCTTATGCAACTCACTCACTCTCATGAGAACAGCATGCGGAACAATGTCCCCATGATTCAATTACTTTCCACTAGGTCCCTCCCAGGACATGTGGGGATTATGGGGATTATCATCCAAGATGAGATTTGGGTGCAGACACAGAGCCCAACTGTAGCAGTCTCAGGACCCTGGCTTTTGGCTGTTTCAGATAAAAGGGTAAATTTGGCTCCTGCACCTCCATCTCGGCCACAGTCAAAAGTCCTAGTCAAATGTTAGAAAGCAGAGTTTGCTAGGAGTAAACAATCATGAGAAATCTTCTGACTTCCCCAAAATCACATGGCTGATTGTTACTTGCTATGTAGTAAAGGCAGCCTGGGTAAGGAGCAACACTGTCTCAAGTGGCCCACCCACATTCCAGCCCTTAGAGTAGGACAGAAACCAAAATCTTATGTGAGAACTAGAACTGATGATTAATGAGACATGATGCGTGAACCTTCTTTTAATTGCTAGTACCCAGACCTAGATCAAAATTTCTGAAAATTAAGAATGAGAATCCCTTGTGCTGCCAAAGGACAGATTATGGAGTCATTCTATCTAATAGCTTATGCCAGGACAATCTAAACACCAATCTCCAGGGATATTTACACATTTAGGATGACCTGATGCGGAAGAGGATACCCTATGAGTGAATAGTCATTGGCCTCAATCCTACACTTCAGCTGTCAAAGGGTAACACTATGCCCTTCATCTGCCTTTTTGAACAAGCTTCTAGTTCTGTACTCACATTTACACAAAAAGGGTAAAACCAGATTTTCAAGTTTCCAGTGAACAATCTAGAAGATTATTATAACCATTATGTGTTCATAATAAAAAGCAAAATTAAATTAGAAGAGAAATTTGATTTGGGCAATATGAATGCCCATCTTCAATGTTCAAACTGATATAGTACTTATCTATTTGCTGGATTCATAGACCATAGGGTTTTAGATGCCAAGAACACCAGCACATAGATGGTAAAAGCACAACTGGGTAGGAAGAAGCAGGTGGCTCAGATGCCAGACAAGATGATGCGGTTTCCATGCTCCAAAACTTCCACTGTCATGCAAAAACAATCAATTCTATGACTAATTTAGAAGATGGCAGTTAAAACAGAAGTAAGCATTTCATTCCTTTATCTGACAGAAAACCCAAGGCAGACATAATGGATTAATACATTCAGGCATAGCTGTTTGAAATTCTAGGTTTCTCTATAAGTGGTGTTTTGTAGATTACAAATATGCTTTTATAACACGTCATTAAAATGTGCAGTCTTCCCAGTAAAAGGCATTCACTAAATCTCCCTGTCTGTCAGGTTTTGAGGTCCTCATACAAATTGCATTTGCTTTATTATAATTATTTGACACATCAAATTTCCATATATCTTGATTAAAGACAATCTCCCCCCCTTTCTTATGTGAATTCTCATGCAGGTCTTAGAATTCATGAGCATGTCACTGAGATCAAAATAGAGTTGGGAAAATGAGTAGCTAGCGGCATGAGTCATCGTCTTATGTTTGATGGCTTACATCAAAGAGATCATATGCAGAAATTCAGAAACACCTCACATTTTTCTCATGTTGTGATGTCTTCTACCAGCACCTACTCACTTATTGAAGAAATTACTGCAGCTACTTGGTGCATAAGAAAAAAAATCAAAGTCATATTCTCTTTGCCCTGCTATTATATGTCAGTCTACACAAGTATTTCAGAGCCAGACTTAAAAAAAATTAAAATGCTGTTTGCTAACAGGAGTCTAGCTGTGAGTTTGTTTTGTAGGGCTTTGTTAAATCTATAGACCCACACAATCTGTCCTGTATATATAGCCTTTGATGTCTGTGTATCTCAGGCAGTATTCTTTCCTGGGTTGACTTGTAGCAATGGTGATTAAAAAAAGACACAATATGTTGTTAAAAGGAACATAGCCCATTCAGGATTTATGCACCGACAACATTTCAGCAACATGTGATACAGTCAAAAATGTTAAAATAGCCTTTCTATTTCGCAAGGAAAGCAAGGATATTAGATTGATGCTGTTCCCATAACAGTACATCTCGATGCTATGGTTTTATTCCAGCTCGACCTTTTGTCATTTTTTTCTCTCTCTTTCTCCTCCCCTAGGATGGGGTAGGGGACGGGTGGCGGTGGGGGGAAAGAGGGGTGGAAGCAAACATACTGGGTTTGAGACACTGAAAGTTTGAATCAGAATATCAAATTAGATCAAATATAAGGAGACTGGGATGTTAGAACTTGCCAACTTGCTAATCATGCCTTCTTTCAAGGTTTAGTTCTTACAATGTACAGCACTCTGAAATCTAAACAAGGAGATCCTAAAGAAGTCATCAGCAAGGTCTGAATGAACTGATGATGGGGTTTCACTGGCTCTCTGCTGCGACAGCACTTTGCTATTTGTCATTGTCCTCCCACCCCAAGCAGGCACAGGGGAAAAAAACAAAACAAAACCAAAAGCAAAGCCCAGAGCTGTACTCACCAGCCTTGATGTGGACATCCTGACTTCTAATTTTCCCTGAAGGATTTTCAGCTGTGCAATAATAAGTATTATCATGGATTAAGGTACTGAAGCTTGAAGGAGGGAAGGGGAAAATTTGGAGAGTGCCGTTGGGGTGGACGTGGCGGATCCCGGGAACATCGTAGATCTCCTCGCCCGTGGCTAGGTACCATCTGAGAGTCACAGGAGGGATGCCTGCTGCGGGGCAGGGCACCAGAGTCCCCGTGGTGCTGGCAAACACTACCTCTTGCAGAGATGCATTGACAAAGTAGAGGCTGGAGTGTAGGTCTTCACTGAAAACTGCAAGAAGACAACACAGGGATCCACTGGTAAGTAAAACCTGCCTTTGACATTTGCCGTTCAATCAGTCTGGCCTCACAACGTTATCTTCAAAATTAATCATGAGGCTCAGGCTCAAATAAAACCAAACAATTCAAATTTTCTCTAAATGCTATGAGCAGAGAGGCTGATACTAAAATCTAAGGTGCCATCCTAATCTCACATTTTGTACACAAACTGTTAGTTTATCCTGGATGCTAATTTTTAATAGATTAGTTTTTTTGCCTCATGCTTCAAGCCATGTTTTGTCCCTACACTGACCACTACTGGACTGCATATTATATATTTTTAATGCACTTATTGTCTATCTTCTGTCACTAGAGATAAGCCTTATGAGGACAAGGTCTTGATTTACTCCCACTATTACTCAGAGAGCCCAGCTGTCAATGGGCTCTCCGTAAAGGGCAGCTGAATGTGTGAATGCCTAGATCCTGTTGCTTAGATCAAATTGCTCTCGTTAGTAGGTACACTCAGGATTATTACTAAATAAAATTAACCACGCTGTTAATTAAAATTTAAATTCACATGCAAAGCATTTTAAAAAGCACCATTGGTTGCCAGAAAATAGAATGCCAAATCAACAATGCACTTTTTATTGAAAATATGATGAAGCAATAAAGAGAAATTTGACAGAAGCACGACTCAAGTCTACCAGCACACAGTGTCTGTTTTGATTTTTACATTTCCCTTCTCGTCCACCTGCCTCCATGCCTTATCTATATATACAATTATATTGTGCTGAAGTGTGCATATATGAAATGTGCCATCTTTATAACTGCTTCATTCTCTCACACATCATCTACATAATTCCATTGTTCTATACCGACTTCATAAGTCAATGTCAGTGAATGCACAATTTATACATATTCTTATGAACTCTTTTCCTGTTCTTCTCATTTAAATTGTTTCTCTTTTACTTCTACAAGTAAATATCAGCAAATGTGTTCATACACATTTGGCTTTTTAATTCATTTAAGGGCCTATAACAAGTGTTTATGGAGTGTTGGTTATGCGAAAAAATAAAACTCAACTTCCAGAAAAAATAAAACTTAACTTGTTTATAAGTTAAACAAAAGATTTATAAATATAATGAAATCCTGCTTGTCACACATCTGAGCTTCTCTGTGACTATTTTTTTTTTAAGCAGAGAGCTATTTATTAGGCAGAGAGAGAGAGAAAGTAAGCTCCCACATTGTTGTGGGAGGGGAATCCAGGGGGATATCTCCTCTGTGACTTTGTAAAGCAGGTGCATACCTAGATACATATTTATAAGATACCCCAGATGTTTTGAATGAACTTCACTGGACGGAGGTGAGAATAACATTTACTGGATGCTTCATAGTACTCTGTACCAGACAATCTTATAATATTTGCAATCAACAACAGCTCTGCTAGGTAAATAAAGGCTCCACTTTGCAGATGATGACATGGAGATTCACAGGACTGTCACTGGACGAAGGACTCAGGGCTAGGAAGTGGCAGAACCAGATTCAGTCTTTCTGAAGGTTTTGGTGATTTGTGTTTTCTCATCTGAGAACCAAATGTGGCATAACAGTCTCCCTCATTTGGGTGGGGATCAGAGGCAGCTCTCTATAGAGTGGGTCTGTGGCCTGTGCTTCCTGATCTAGTCTTTCTCCATGGTGTGGGGCTGAAGGTTACAGGCTCCTGCCACATGCTGGGGTTGCTACTAATCCTGTGTGATAAAATACATGTGCCCCTCGCTTTGCCTATAGTAAATTGGCATGATTTGGTGAGAAAAAGATGAAGAAATTAACATTATTTACAAAGACAATCGGATGCATAATAACAAGATTTAAGCTGCTCACTAAATTTGAGGGTAGCGGGTGACTCCCTCTTTGTAAATAAGGTTAATTTCTTCATCTTTTCGTTTATGGGTTCCCCAAAACATTAACAGCCTGAGAGTCTTTGTTGTGTCATTCCCTTATTCAATGTAATAATTACTGCTTATAATTACTTGAGGAAACACAGCATCCAAGCACTGACGCCAGGCTGAAGAGATGCGGTTGACTCTACTCACAGCAAGATGTAAGGCACGTTCTTCCCAGTTGCCACTTGAAGTGGACACTCTGTGGCTCTTTTTCAGATTTCCTCTCTCAGACCAATGCACCCCGCCCCAAAGCAACTAGAAAAGACCTCCGCTGAGGCCCACACTGGGAACCAGCCCAGTTACAGGGAACTGCCTTGTATGAGGCCTACTGGTCAAAGGTGGCTCCACAGGCCCAATCCCCTCCATGTTAAGTTGCAACAATGCGCAGGTGCGTCCCACCTGAGACCACTGTTGCCACAGCTTTGCAAGGAAGATTCTCCCTCCACGCATTCTGCCTTCCTCACATCCTCGCTGATGTGCCTTTTGAAAATACACTCCCAGGAGGCCTTCGGCCTGCAACTCTTCCTCTGAGCATCTCCTTTCAGGTAACTCAACACAGGACGTGAACTGAGGCTTTGCTAGTTACCCTCCACGACCATGTATTTCTGAATTTTTTTCTATTTTAAAGAAAATAATCAGAAAGCGCCAACTAACATTCCCATGTGAAGTTTCCAATAGAGTATCAGCAAAATATGTCAAGATGGAAGAAAACACTGAGTCTAAATTGTCACTGGATTAAAACATTTTTATAAGCAATAAATTTACACTGAATAAGGCAACAACACAAGAAAGACTCCAGGCTGATATGTTTTTGGGAGCCCATTGAATCTGGACAGTGACAACATGTAGTTTGTTTGATGAAAACATATTCATGTGAGAATCTAACATTTATCTACTACATAAACATTTTGATTTTTTAGCTAAACTTCACATATTCAATGAGCTAATATGCACAAGCCTAATGCCTGGCATGCTGTGTTTTGTAAATGATAGTTGGTGCATTCACTGTCCCTTGTTTTCATTTTTCCCTCTCATAATTAATGTGGTATGTCAAACTTCCATTTATAATATAAACTTTTGAAGTATTTTTGGAATTTCTATTTTACAAAATTATGTCTCTTTCAAGTAGATTGGTAGATTGGAGTTACCTCTCAGTTTAGGAACTGACTGTATTGAAGTTGAGACAGAGAGAGAGAGGTGGTGAGGGGTACAGACGAGAGCCTCTAGCAGAGATCCTGATGTAGAGAGATGCTTATAGCCCCCTTCCACTATCAACAGGAAAGGCTACGTCCTGATGAGAATATTCCTCCCCTGTGAGAGCCACACCATGTGGATGTCCCCAGA
Source organism: Leontopithecus rosalia (assembly GCA_028533165.1). Lineage (NCBI taxonomy): Eukaryota > Metazoa > Chordata > Mammalia > Primates > Cebidae > Leontopithecus > Leontopithecus rosalia. The sequence continues at coordinate 53,943,636 of CM052665.1, forward strand.
GTAGAGGGGCCCCTGAAAAGACCCTCTTTCTCCTTGATCAGGGGAAGCATCAAAAGCTACTGTCAATTCGTGAGTCTCAAGAAGTGCCTTGTTCAACAATGCTTGAAGTAACAATGTGGACTATCACACTTGAAGACCTGCACCTCCTTGAGGATGTTAGCAGATGGCATCTACCTGACAGGTCCGCCACTGGGGTGAGATCTGAGGGTCACTCTGGTTATTAGGCCATATATGGCACCAGTGAAAACTCTTCCTTTTCACTGGTGTCATATAGGATGGAAATGTTACCAGTGCAAAAGGCTTCAACTGCAGTAAAATTTATCAGTGTAAACACAGTGGTCAATGACACAGAATCCTGCAGGGCATTGAGACGTGTGTTGAGTCACAATTACATTAGGACACTTGCCCTCATGTGCCTATATGGAATGTAGATTTCTATTCGGTAAAACTGAGATGGTTAACCCCTAACCTAAAAAGAGAGGGGAGGGATTGCTCTCTCTTTTTGCACAAATACACCTCACACTGCACATTGCGCAACTTTATTCTCTAAATTTAGTAAATATATCAATAAGTATGTTGATGTGAGGATGAGGTGGGGCAAGTGTAATGAGAGATTCCTTGTCTATCAGAGCCTAGAAAGAAAACTTTATTGGGAAGAACTGTTAGAAACTTCTGAGGATGGCATATAGTGGTCAAGAATTGGTATGGGGTAATGAGCTCATACATTTTGGCACTATATATTGTTAAGCAACTAAATGGTCATGTAACCCGTCATTTAAACACTAAGCACCAGTGTTAGATTGTCCCAATGAAGAAAGAAGTAAAGGGAGGCAGGAGACATTAATCTAATAACTAGGCCTGGGGCACCCTCCATCACTTGCTGCTCAAGCTGTCTCAGGATTTGTCCCCAGCATTATGACAAAGTATTCCTCAGCTGCCACAGCCATGGCTCAAGTGGTCCCAGTTCTGGCTTAACCTGCTGCTCTGGAAGTTGTGAACTTTGGTGGCATCCATGTCAATTCTGCAGGTGCACAGAATGCAACAGCTGTGGGGCATGGTGTCCTTCACCTAAACTTCAAAGACCTTCCAGAAAGCCCAGGGCCCTGGACAGAGACTTGTTTTAGAGGTGGAGCTGCACAAATAGTCCCCATTAGGGTGGTGCTGAGCAGAACTAATGCACCAGAGCTCCTGCAGAATCTGTCTACTGGAGTAATGCTTAGTGGTGCCATAGAAGTGGGGCTGGCCCTAAGACCCCAGAACTGGAGAGCTATCAGCATATAACATCAGCCTGGGAGAGCTGCAGGCACAAGACTCCAACCCATGAGAGCTGCTGGGGGAACTGAGCCCAAGAGCCCAACAAAGCCATCAAGGCAGTTTTTCCTGAGGCCACGGGGACCCAATCCCCACCCTAGCGTGCTCTGGGCGAGAGACATGGAATTAAAGGGGATTATTATCCAGCTTTAAACTTCAGATTGTTCTCTCTGTTGGGATTAGATTTAGCTGGAGCCTGTTACCTCTTTCTTCCTGCCTCCTTCTCCTTTTTGGAATGGCAATGCCCACCCTGTGCCTGTCTCACCACTGAGTTTTGAGAATAGATAACTTGCTTTGACTCATAGCTCATGGCTGGAGGGGATTTGCCTCTGGATGAATCATGCCTGAGTCTCACTCATATCTGATTCAGATGAGACTTTGGACTTTTAAATGGATGCTGGAATTAGTTACGACTTTGGGGGTACTGGGATGTATGTTAGAAGTTTGGGAAGGCCAGGACAGAATACCATGATTTGAATATGCCCACCAAAATTCATGTTGAAATTTCATTGCCAGGGTAATGATATTTGGGAGGCAGGACCTTTAAAAGATGACTCATGGCTGGGTGTGGTGGCTCAAGCCTGTAATCCCAGCACTTTGGGAGGCTGAGGCGGGTGGATCACGAGGTCAAGAGATCGAGACCATCCTGGTCAACATGGTGAAACCCCGTCTCTACTAAAAATACAAAAAAAAAAAAAATTAGCTGGGCATGGTGGTGCGTGCCTGTAATCCCAGCTACCCAGGAGGCTGAGGCAAGAGAATTGCCTGAACCCAGGAGGCGGAGGTTGCGGTGAGCCGAGATTGCGCCATTGCAGCCTGGGTAACAAGAGTGAAACTCCGTCTCAAAAAAAAAAAAAAAGGTGACTCATAAGAGGCAGAGCCCTCATAAATGGATTAATACCATTATCACAGGAGTGAGCTCCTTATAAAATAATAAAGTCTCCTGGAGTAATACACTGTTTTCCTTCTGTCTTGAGCACTTGCTTCTGTCTTCCTTCCTTCCACTTAGGATGACCCTCACCTGATGGCCTTGGACTTCTCAGCCTCCAGAGCCATGAGCCAACTAAACTTCTGTTGTTTATAAACTACCCAGTCTGTGTATTGTTATAGTAGCAGAAAATGAACCAAGACAGCAATTTATGCAAGTTTTCCTGTTTACCCTCATACATAATAGGTGAGGCCTTTTCACATCCCTATATTAGTTTCATTACTTGAGACAGGTGTCTATGGGAGGCTATGTCCATGAGATTTAGCATCCTCCAGGTATCCTACTTGAAATATTCATCTTTTTTTCTCTTGGTCTCCATCAGTGGCAGAAACCAAGTTTGCCCTCCAGGGCCAGTAGGGGCTATGTGGCTAAGCTGGGAAGCACAGTGAACATCATTTGTCAAAAGGTGGCAGAGAAAAATACATTCTGTGTAAGTGATAATAGATCTTACCCACAGAGAAGAGAGGCAGGGGTGTCCATCAAGTCATAAGTGTTTTATAGTTTTCTCTCCTAACCATAACTAAAGTCTTTAGCAATGCTTCACAAGTCAGAATATGAAAATTGTCGCTAACTAAGAAATCAGTTCAGATCAGAAGCACAGTTAATAGTTCAACACAGCAGTTTTCAACTCAAATAAAAATGCTGATAGTAGCACTGTGATTTTACATTTGAGCTTTCTAAGAAACTGACATTACCCCAAACATATTGTTAGGAATGAGGTAACTGTCACTCTTCAGGGCTAATTAATTCCACCAGGATTCTTTTTTTCCACTACATTATTCTTCTATCAACCGAGTGTGGGTAATTTGAACTAAGCAAAATTTGGTCATATTTGAATTTATCCTCTTGTATCCTAAAAGCAGTCTTGCTAAGAATAGCAAGTCTTTAAAAATGTAAATATATACAAGAAACATTGCTTAATTAAATGTATAGTTTCTTATTGAAAACCACATGCCACAAGCCAGCTTGTGAAATTATTTAAATGACTGCAGGAAAAAAAATGATAAATAAATGTTTAATCTTAGTAGTTAAAGGGATAAGTGACCTACGGGGGATTACTGTCACTTCTCCTTGTATTTTTAAAGCATCTTACATTAGTCTTTCTCCTTCATGCCACTGGGTTTAATAATGTAACATAAACTCATTCTCTAAGAGACACATCATATGGCCACAGGCAAAAGAAAACCCAAACTATATTCCAACAGCTTTTGTTTCTTCCATCTAAGGGACCAGCCATCTGCCTAAATAATAGCACTTCTTTTTATAGAGTGCCTCCTGCTCTTTAATACAGTAACATTTGCTCCCTCCAGTAAGGTCGGAGGCAGCCTTAATGTGAGGGGTGTGTGTGTGTGTGTGTGTGTGTGTGTGTGTGTGTGTGTGTGAAATTTTCTAAAAAATAATTGGGGGTTCATAACAGAAAGCTAAATAAAACATTCGGTACAATCTTGTGAAATTCAGGGCTTAAAATCCTGGGGTACCAACACCAAGGGAGCTAATGGGAGGGGCCTTGGAGTATGGTTCCCTCAGTTGCAGACTTCTCAATATTTTATATCGCTGTAACAGATGGTATAACCAAGACTCCAGTGACAAACATGAAGAAGAATGTTACACCAGAAAGAAAATAAGTCAATATTTTAGCTTTTCTTAAAATTCAAACAGGGCAGGGTGAAAAGAAGAGATGTGGGAGGAATTTTGCAGTAGGCGGTGACTCAAGCATTCACGGATGCAATGTTTATTGAGCATCTACTAGGTACCAGGTCTTGTGTAAGGGCACAGTAATGCAAGGTAGAACAAGTCCTAGTCTGCTACCGTCAAGGACATTTCAGTCTGGAAGGTACTATTGTTCATGTAGAGAGGTCAGTTATAATCCTATTTGCTGAGTGTTGTGACAGAAACATTCACAAAATGTTACAGGAGCATAAGTGATAGAGAAAGTAACGTGAACTAGGAAAAATGGAAACAACTTTTCAGAGGAGGAAAGAAAAGCATATTGTAGGCAGAAGTCTTAAAAAGTATTAGGACATTGAGCTGTCCCAGTCAGGAGAGACATAAAAAGGTACTGGGAAGCAGGAAATTCAGGGCACAGCTAAAAGTGTTGTATGATTTTGAGATAGAGCTACAGATTCCTCAGATTCATTTATCCTGGAAACACCTCTTCAGCAACTACCATGTACCTGGCACTGTGCCACGACCAGCAGTCAAACTAATAACCAAGTCTTGGAAGGGCAATAACCGGCAGAAGGTTACATTCCAGGTGCTGATTATAAAGTCAAGATTGCAAAGAGTGTCAGATGCCAAGCTAAGATGCACGTGCTTAGCCCTGCAGAAAGTATGGAGTTCTTCTCCTAGGCACATACCCAAGAGAAATAAAAACATGTCCACACAAAACTGTGTACAAGTGTTTAAAGCAGTTTAAAGCAGCATTGTGTATAATAGCCAATGGTGGAAACAGCCTATATGTCTATCACCTGAAGAATAGGTGACCAAATGTGGCTTAGCCTTACAACGGGATACCACTCCACAATAAAATGGAATGAAGCACTAGCGCATTCAGTGGGGATGACCTTCGATTACACCCACAAAGGCCACATACTATATGACTCCATTCACATGAACTGCCCAGAAGAGGGACATCTGTAGAGACAGAAAGTCAATCAGCAGTTTACTTATGGTTAGGGTAGAGGCAAGGGGGCAGGGTGAGAGGGTGATAGCTCAAGGATACAGGGTTTCTTTTGAAGTGATGAAAAGCTGCTGAAGTGGACTGTGGTGAAGGCACCTTATCTGTGAATACACTAAGAAATCATTAGACTGTATACTTTAAGTGGGTTCTTTTATGGTATATAAATTATATTTTAATAAAGTTCTTTTAAAAAGTAGGGAGTCATTGAAAGTTTTGACAGAGAACATCAATTTCCCAGATTGAAGTTTGAGAAAGCAAACACTGACTAGACAGGGAGAGAAGATTGTAGGGGTGGGGACACAGCCAAACCCTATCAAGTGTAGCAGAAAGCCTGGCTAGACTGCTCTGCTGGGGGTCTAGGCCAGCTGGGCATTGGTGGTGTGAAGGGAGAAAGAAGGCCTAATGATGGATATGTCTGAAAGGATCCTACCCACACTGGTGGGCAGGGATGTGGGAGTAATAAGAGTGCAGAAAATAAAAAGTCAACATGAGGCAAATTCAATTGCTTGCATGACCAATTGCATAGTTACACTATTACAAAGGGAGCCTACAAGCCGGGCGCAGTGGCTCATGGCTGTAATCCCAGCACTTTGGGAGGCTGAGGCGGGTGGATCACGAGGTCAAGAGATCAAGACCATCCTGGTCAACATGGTGAAACCCAGTCTCTACTAAAAATAAAAAAAATTAGCTGGGCATGGTGGCACATGCCTGTAGTCCCAGCTACTCAGGAGGCTGAGGCAGGAGAATTGCCTGAACCCAGGAGGCAGAGGTTGTGGTGAGCCGAGACTGTGCCATTGCCCTCCAGCCTGGGTAACAAGAGCGAAACTCCGTCTCAACATAAATAAATAAATAAATTAATTAATTAATTAATTAAAATAAGATAAAACAAAGGGAGCCTACAAGACAGAGCTGGTTGGTAAAAGAAACAACATGCCAGTTTCACTAAGGTAAACAGGGCACTGCCCTTGGGCCACCCAGTAGCAAATTGGAAACAGGAGTTCAAGACCCTAGAGGCAGATTTGGCAGCCAGGGAAATAGAACCCATCACTGGGTGAGATATTCCGAGGAAAGTGTTGTATTAGTTTGTTTTCACGCTGCTAATAAAGACATACCCAAGACTGGCCAATTTACAAGAGAAAGAGATTTAATTGAACTTACAGTTCCACATGGCTGGGGAAGCCTTACAATCCTGGCAGAAGGCAAAGAGGAGCAAGTCACGTCTTACATGGCTGGCAGGAGGCAAAGAGAGAGAACTTGTGCAGGAAAACTTCCCCTTATAATAACCATCAGATCTTATGAGACTCACTATCATGAGAATAGCACCAGAATGACCTGCGCTCATGATTCAATTATCTCCCACTGGGTCCCTCCTACAACATTCGGAAATTCAAGATGAGATCTGGGTGGGGACACAGCCAAACCCTATCAAGTATAAAGATCAAGAAGAGACAAAAACCAGAAGTAAATCCTCAGGGATAGGTAGTATTTTATAAGGTAGGAAAATAATATTTGACAAAAGATTTGTACCCCAAATACATAGTGAACTTCAAAAAACCAATATAAAAAAATAGTCCAATAAAAATGGACAAAAGCCCTGGGCGCAGCAGCTCACACCTGTAATCTCAGCACTTTCGGAGGCTGAGGTGGGCAGACTGCTTGAGCCCAGGAGTTCAAGACCAGCCTGAGCCACACAGCAAGACCTCTCTCTACAAAGAGTTAGCTGGGCATGGTGGCATGCTCCTGTAGTCCCAGCTACTCAGGAAGCAGGGGTGGGAGGATCGCTTGAGCTCAGGAAGCAGAAGTTGCAGTGAGCGAGTTTGCACCATTGCAATCCATGTTGAGCAGCACTGTGAAACCTTGTCTCCAAATTAAAAAAAAAAAAAAAAGACAAAAGATGTGAACAGTCACTTCACAAAGGCCAATATATAAATGGCCAATAGGTACATAAAAAAGTGCTTCAATGCCATTGTTCATCAAGAAGGTACATTAAAAGTGTAATGAGGTACTACTACACATCCACCAGAATAACTACAATGGAAAAGAAAGAATATATTGGGCCAGGTGCAGTGGCTCACGCCTGTAATCCCAGCACTTTGGGAGGCTGAGGCGGGTGGATCACAAGGTCAAGAGATCGAGACCATCCTGGTCAACATGGTGAAACCCCGTCTCTACTAAAAATACAAAAAATTAGCTGAGCATGGTGGTGCGTGCCTGTAATCCCAGCTACTCGGGAGGCTGAGGCAGGAGAATTGCCTGAACCCAGGAGGCGGAGGTTGCCGTGAGCCGAGATCGTGCCATTGCACTCCAGCCTGGGTAACAAGAGCGAAACTCCATCTCAAAAAAAAAAAAGAATATATTGAGGGTCTTAAGAATGTGAAGCCACAAGACCCTCAAACACTGCAGGTAGGAATGTAAATCAGTAAATTTACTGTGGAAAGTTACCACTGTCTACTAAAGCTGAACACATGCATGCACTCTGACTCAACAATTTCAGTCCTAAGTATTTATACAACAAAACCACAGGCATATGTTCACCAAAAAAAATACATGCTGGAATATCTACAGCAGCAACTAGTCATAAGAGACACAAACTGAAAACTTCCCAGTATCAACCAATAATCAAATTGATATAGTATATATTTGCACCTTGCATTACTACATATCAATAGCAATGAATAATCTGCACATAAAATATTGTAACTGACACAACTCTAATGGTGAAGAAAAGCAAAAAGACACCAAAGGAATTTACACTGTACTGTTCCATTTATATCGAATGTCAAAATAGGAAAAACTAATCTATGATGTTGAGAGTGAGAATAAAGTTTGCCCACGGGGGTGGGGTCAGGTGTAGAGAATGGAAAGGGACATGAGGTGGCATCCAAGGTGCAGGCTATGTTCTTTTTCTCGATCTGGGTGCTGGGCACACTGCATGTGTACATAGTGATTTGTGTGTATTTGACATTCCAATTAAAAAATTAAAAGAGTTTAAAGAAACTGGAAAAGAATCATGAAGGAGATAAATAGGAAATGAGATCAGTAGCTCAGACCCTAGGGAGTATTGTCTTAGAAACAAAAAGACATTTTGGAAAGTTAACCAGCGGTTTTCAACAGTGTCAGCTGCTTCAGAGAGGCCAGAAAACATGAGAACTAAAACAGGCGATCAAATTTGCAAATTGGGTACATTCATTTTAAATGGAAACGCCATTTGGGTTCAAATTACCTTTATTGATTTCATGGGAATATGTGAGTGTGTATGCTTACTAAAATGAACTGTTTGTGTAAGGTGTTCCAAAATGAAAGGGAATATAACTCAGCCTTAGTAAACATACACACAAAGCATAATATTTAGCTGATTGTGAGACTCCAAAATGTTTTTATATTTGAATACTTAGAAATTCAGTGTCATCTGGATCAGACAATCAGAAATCAGTTGGCTCATAATGACGTGGAAAGCATTCCAAGCTTCTATGAAGTGATTCCAAGTCAGGTTATAAAAACGTGCTCATATGTTATAGAAACTGTGCCTTTAACTTTAATACATATCAGTCATTCTATCTTCTCCCAAGCACTGAAATGATGTGCAACTGTCATCATTTACAAATAGGAAACTCTGCCTCTGTCCATCATAAAACAACAAACAAACAAAAACACAGAAACGAGAACTGAATTTATCCTATGTTTTTTGTTTTTGTTTTTGTTTTTGTTTTGAGACGGAGTTTCACTCTTGTTACCCAGGCTGGAGTGCAATGGCGCGATATCGGCTCACCGCAACCTCCACCTCCTGGGTTCAGGCAATTCTCCTGCCTCAGCCTCCTGAGTAGCTGGGATTACAGGCATGTGCCACCATGCCCAGCTAATTTTTGTATTCTTAGCAGAGACGGGGTTTCACCATGCTGACCAGGATGGTCTCGATCTCTTGACCTCATGATCCACCCACCTCGGCCTCCCAACTGCTAGGATTATAGGTGCGAGCCACTGCACCCAGCCTTAACTAAACCTCCAGGCAGTACACAACAGCAACAAGAACAAAAAACCATGAAAGAAGGAAACAACGTGGGCCATATGAGTGCTTCAGCTTACTCCCTGGGTTTCTAAGATAATTCCAAAAGGAGGAAATTTAAATAAAACTTGGTGGAATTGTAGAATTAGGGAGACCAAGTGTGACACTTGAGGAATGAAGGCTGCTAGAATTTACAAAGCAGAGAGAAGGAAGCTACAAAGAAAGAGAGCTCCAGAGAGCTGAAGAAGCTTCCCTTTGATGAGTCCTTAACTGTGTGCTGGCATTTGCATGTGTGTAAGAAAACTACCAAGGTTGGATTAGGAACACCAGAAAGAATCAGGTGAAAATCTGTGAACCTCACATGGGAGAAAACAGTTCATGTTTCAACTAGAAAAAGGAGGTAAGAACTTCTAATAAATGGCACATCAGATTGAGTACTCAAAAGTGCATCACACAGCTGCAGGGGCCAAATTAATCATAACAAAATTTACAAGTGATCTCGAATGGAACAAACTGAGTTCAAGTAATTTAGCTGCACATCAAAAACTCTGATAATAATTAAGAGAGAACAAGAAACTCTATCAATCAATAATATAAAATTTACAAAGCCTGGCATTCAGTAAAAAATTGGACACAATAGGGCAAATACGGCCTAGTATTAGGAGTAAACTATTTCATAGACACGGAACTGAGAGATGACAGAATTCGTGGCGTATCAACATAGCTCTTATCAATATTCTGCAGTATGTGTAAGACAGGAGGAAAAAGGAAGAACTCCCTGATGAGAGAAACGGAGAAAATACAAACAGCCAAGTGAGGAATAAAATAATCAAATGAAACCTCTAGAGTTGCAACATATAATATATGCAATAAAAATTAGACAAATAGGGTTAACAGCAGATTATACTCTTCAGAAAAAACTGTCAATGAACCAGAAAACAGAGCAATTGAAACTACCCAACTTAAAAAACAAGTTTTTAAAAGGCTTAAAAACAATAAACACGAAACTCCTGAGATGTGGGTCAATACCATTTGGCCTAATATACATACAATTGGAGTTCTAGGAGGAAAATGAGGTACAGAAAAAAAGTCGAACAATTTATATACAGATGTTCCAAACTTCAGTGAGCACTAGAATCTCAAATATCCATTAAATTCAATGAACACCAAACAGAAGCAGCATGTAGAAAACCATAACATGACACATGATTAAACTGTTCAAATCCAGTATAAAGAAAAAATCTTAAAGGCAGCCAGATTAAAAAAATCAATACATGTTACATTTAGAGAAACAAAGGTAAGAATAACAGCAGAATTCTCATCAGAAGCAATGCAAAATAGAAGACAAGGAGAGAGAAATTTGAAGCACTTTTTGAATAGAAAGGAAAGAAAAATCTGTAAACCTAAAGTTCTATATGCAGAAAACATTTCATACAGACAACATTACTTTCTAGACATTCAAAACCTAGGAATTCATTGTCAGTAGACTAGCAATCCAAAAAAACATCAAAGAAAGTCTTTCAGGAAGAAAAGAAATAATATCAGACGGAAATTTGTAACTTAATAAAGAAATGAAGAGTGACAAATATGTTAAACATTTGGGTGAATTTAAGGTCATATCTTCTCACTTTAAAAAATTGTCAAAAGATATGTCACTGTTAAAGCAATAATTATGCATCGTGAGGTTTGTAACATACAAATACAATAACAGTAGCACAAAGGCAGGAGGAAGGAGGAAATAAAAATGATTGTTGTAAGGTCCTTCTACTATAAATTAGTGGTCTAATGTTATTTGAAAGTAAGCCATGTTACTTGGAAGACGGATGTGGTCAACTCTAAAAGCAAGTACTCACAAAGCAAAATAAATACAAAACTTACGTGTTAATCCTTTAATGCAGATAAAATTGATCCTTTAAAAAATATCCCATTAATCCAAAAAAAGGCAAGAAAGAGAAAAAAAGGGAACAGAGGACACATAGGAAAAATAGGAAGCAATTAGCAAAATGATAGATTTAAATTAAACCAAATTGATGATGGCGTTAAATAGATATTGCCTAAACACTCTAATTAAAAGTAAAACATTGTCAGATCAGATAAAAAATCAAGACTTAACTATATGCTATCCAGGAAAAATTATACTATAGATATAAAGAAACTGATAGATTAAAAGAAAAAAATACAAGCTAACACTACTCTAAAGAAAGTTGGAGTGATTATGTTAATATCAAAATAGATTTTAGAATAAGAAATATTCTAGGGACAGATGGTTATTCCCAAATGATAAAGTGGTCAATTTATCAAGAGGACATAACAATCCTAAATGTCTATGTACCTCATAAAAGAGTTTCAAAGGACATGAAACAAATCTGCTGGAATTGAAGTAAAAAACATCAAATCCAAAAGGAGAACTGGGAGATGGATTTTTTTTTTAAGTGGTAACTACCAATAGAGTAACAAGTCAGCGTTTTCTGTTGAAATTTAGGTTGCATTCTTGCATGATGGAGGTTAATAAACTGTGAGTAGAAAAAAATTCAATGTCATCTCACACCTGTCATACACTAGGGTCTGGCCACACTGGTCTCTTCAGTGTCCTTGGTCCCAACCTCCCTTCCAACTCAGGGCCTGCGCTGGTACTAGGCTCTTTGCTAAAACACTTCACCCTTCTTTATCCAGTTAGCTCCTATACATTCTTTGAGTCTCAGCTAAACATCAATTCCTTAGAATTTATTCCTGGTCTTCCATCTTTCATAATAGACACCACGTCCTACCTTTCAGCTTCCTGCATCATATTTTCATGACTGTTTTCATAGCTATTTGGCATATGCACTCCACTACATTGCAATCTAGAAGAGGGCAAGCACACTTCTTATGAGATGATGCAATCTTATTCTTAGAGGCAGCTGGTGTGCTTGCTAATACATAATAAAAGCCCTCACATTTTTATTGAATGAATAAATAAATGTTTAAAAGAAAGATATTATAGTTTTCATTCTACATATAACTAAAGAGATTCCTTTTAAGAAGTAACACTTGATCTGTATTTTATATACATCACCTACTATAATCTAAATTCTATTATATAGATATCAAGGAACCACGAGGATGAGTGGCTCACAAAAAGAATTTCCGAGGTGCTATAAGAATACACTTCTGAGCTTTTAGCTACTTTGTTTAAGAATGTTCTTTTTATCCAATATTTGTACTGACTTTGCAACAAGAAGGAAAAAGTCTGATTTTTGCTATGGGTTTTACAAAGCTCTGGAGAAAAAAAGTAAAAAAAAAATGTATATATATATAGTTCACCCAGAAAATGTCTGAATATTGTTTGCAATCCCCTTCTAGAGAATTATTTCCATGTGTGTACAGCGAATTCATTTTAAAGATAAAAGTCTCTCCATCCTTTTGGACGGATGAAAGTACTCTCATTAATATTGCTGGGGGTTAAGTGTACATTTTCAGACAGGAATATAGACTACATAATGAATAATATGTATGTGGTTTGCTATGTTCCAGCATTTACATTTTAAGCTCAAAAGTTTCAAAAGGCATGAAAGTAGCTAGCAATTTGGAAGAAGCAGAAGACACAGTGAGAATTATGATCACAGGCAGTAAAGCACATGAATAAACCAAAATGATGTAAATGGCTCCTTAGGATTTGGAAGCATAAAAACTGGGGAACAAGAATAGAGCAAATTAATGAAGAAAGAGAGATGAGTGCAGATTTATGTAAAGAATTACAAATGAAGAACATCAGCAGAAAGAACAAAGTGAGAAATAAAGATAACATCACAGTAATGTTAACAGGATTTCTTTCTGTAGATTAAAGGCAAAGACCTGGAGAGAGAGAAAAACAGTTACAAAACTGAATGTCCAGAAACATGGCAACATGAAATAGTAACCAACAAAGCAGTGAAGCAACAATAAAATAGGATTATCAAAGGGAAGGGGACACAGACATTAATCAAAGCCAACTGAACTATTTCTTCTATGATTAAAGAACAAAATTAATTATAACCAGAGACTACCGTGGTACCTTAGCATAAAAATGTAAAATTCAAGTTTAGTAATTAAACCTTTCACTCCAGCATTAAGTGAAAGCACTGACGTGAAATGATAAAAAGATGTAAATTCTTCTTAGTCTCATTGACTAAGATACTGCTGAGCATTATTTTATTTTGCTAGAACTTCACTATGTAAAGAAAGACTCCATTTTTCATTTGGCTCTGTCCTAAGGACTTAGAGAAATCTAATGTTTTAGGTAATTTCCTTCTTCGTGTAATGCACAAGTTTTTTTTTTTTATTATTACACTTTAAGTTCTGGGGTACGTGTGCAGAACATGCAGGTTTGTTATATAGGTATACAAGTGCCATGGGGGTTTGCTGCACCTATTCCCCGTCACCTACATTAGGAATTTCTCCTAATATTAGTCCTCGCCAACCCCACCCCCTGCTACCCCTCCCCTAGCCTCCCCATCCCCAGCAGGCCCCGGTGTGTGATGTTCCCCTCCCTGTGTCCATGTGTTCTTATTGTTCAACACCCACTTATGAGTGAGAACATGCGGTGTCTGGTTTTCTGTTCTTGGATCAGTTTGCTGAGAATGGTTTCCAGCTTTATCCATGTCCCTGCAAAGGACATGAACTCATCCTTTTTTATGGCTGCACAGTACAGGTTTTACTTTACGCTTTAGAAACAAAATAAATGACCATTCTTATAAATGCAAATAAACCCTAAGTCATAAGTGATGACAGTTTTTTGAATTTGAAAGACACTCTCGGAGGATTGACTCCAGTCTAATCTGGTCCCTCGAATTTACCAGCCTTTCCAGGGCTTGTTCTGAATGGGGTACCTGCTCACTGGCTTCCTCTAGCATGACTTCTTTTGGCTTTCTCCACCACGTTAAATACTTTGCCACTGATACTTCTTGACTTTGAGCATCCCATCTCTCTTCTCCTGTGTCCTTAGAGTGTGTGTAAATTCTTTTAATGAAGCTTCCATGGCAGGATGGGGGACAGTGACAAAGTACAGATGCCTCCAGTCGCCTTTTCTTGTCAGCAATGCCTACTGTCTCCAAAGTAGGGATGGACCTGACTTTATCATCACCTGTTCTCATGCCACCTGATCCATTGCTCTATTTTCACCCTTGCATATCAAGAGACTGTTCATGTATATGACTTTATTCATTGCTAAAACATTGGTACCTTGAACGCAGCAAAGGCATTGTCATCCTTCTACACCAGCTGCTCACAGAGCACTGAGTGAATGGACAATGAATCAACACTGAAATGTAACTTAAGACAGACCTCTGTGGAGGTGGAAAAGCATTTATTTGTGAGAAAAGATGCCATCGTTGCCGGGGTTCTCTAGAGTTGAAATCTGCTGTCAGTTTCTGACCTAGGAGTGTGGAGACCAAGGGCCTGCCTTTTCTGGACCTCAGTGCACCCATTTATAAAGCAAGGTATGAGACTGACCTAGAATTCCACACTCAAAGTCATGAAATGTCAGTGGCAATGGATTTAACGTAGTGGAGAAAGCCAAAAGAAGTCATGCTAGAGGAAGCCAGTGAGCGGGTATCCCATTCAGAACAAGCCCTGGAAAAGCTGGTGAATTCGAGGGACCAGATTAGACTGGAGTCAATCCTCCAAGAGTGTCTTTCAAATTCAAAAAACTGTCATCATTTATGACTTAGGGTTTATTTGCATTTATGAGAATGGTCATAAATCCAACAAGTAAACGAAGACAATTTTAGATAATGCAAACTCAAAAATTTTCCCTCTCATATACTCTTCTTCAAAAAGCAACTAAAAATGAATTAGAAGGTTGCAAACAAAGAAAGAACATATAATACGCAAAAAAAACAGTGGGTACAACATAGAGGAGAAACAAAAAGAATTTCCAGAATGATTGAAGGATAACAGGATGACAAACCTAGAGCAGAAATCAGTCCAGACTGAAGCAGAAAGAAGGCTCCTGGAGAGACGTTTCCAAGAAAAAAAATAAACATTCAAACATGCTAATGCATCTGAATGCATTAAGAGGAATATTTAGTCTTGTTGGAGAATTTGCGGAATGAATTAGTAACACACGCAGTGAAAACAAAGTAAACAAAGAAGCAAGTGATTATTAATCCTAGAGAAAACACAAAGCTGTAACAGAAAGGAAAAAAGTTCATAATGTACTATGCGGCTCAGCTGTAGCTAATATTTACATAGTCATAATAATGTAAATCATAAATATTGATCTAACCCAAATGGTAGTATCATTATGTAGATAAAATAGAAGATAAGAGAAGAGGGCATTCGTAGTCCATAAAATTAAGGTAAATCCATATCTACACTTGAAAGATCAAGAATTTCAGCATAAAAGATACTTTAAAATGTGGGTCTTAACACTAGAAGAGACAGCTTTCACAGGAAAACAAAGTACTCATAGAAAGCCAAGTCTATAAATTAGTGTGTTTCTGGAGAGTCTGTCTAATTCCAATCCTGATCAGAAGGAACGCGAACCAACCCTTATGGAGAACAGCGCCTTCCAAGTGGACACTCCACAGTGTGTCTGATTCTCTGCTATGAATACTTGCCTCTGATAAAACTCATGTTGCAATTTAATCCCCACTGTGGCAGTATTGAGAGGTAGGGCCTTTACGAGGTTATTGGATCATGTGGGTTTTGCCCTCATGAATAGATCAATCCATGAACAGATTGATGGAGTAATGGGTTAGTTGATTAGTGGGTGGGTTGCCACAGAAGTGGGTCTGGTGGCTTTATAGTAAGAGGAGGAGAGACCTGAGCTGGCATACCCAGCCCCCTCTTCTCTGAGTCCTCATCAGCAAAAAGACCCTCACCAGATGCAGCCCTTCAACTTTGGACTTGTTAGTCTCCATAATTATAGGAAATAAATATATATTTCTCTATAATTCCAGTGTCAGGTATTCTGTTATAAACAATGAAAAACAAAATTAAGACATTCTCACCTACATCAGTCAACATGGAGGCTTACTGACACCTCATAGGCTCTCAATGATGGAAAACACACGAGCAGAAATCTCACCTACAGAGGCTTACTTAGGAGTCTCAAACACACAAGACTAAAAAATCTGTTGATTGGAACCCTGGTAAAATTGTTGTCCTAATTTCCTTGTCCACTTAGATATAGCCATTCTGGGATCCTCCATTCTTAAACCTTCAAGAAGTTATCTTGCCTTCCTGCTCATGAATGTGAGTCTTCTGCACATTTTTTAGTATTTCAGAAAAAAAAAAAGAGTAAGAGCCACACAAGGTACATTCAAAACTACTCTATCCTTAAAACAGAGTTTTAATCAAAGTAGCAAAGGGCGTCATTCTTAACAACTGCTCAAACCAAGCACGTGGATGCTCACAGAGGTCCCCATTTTCCTCATTATCTTACATTCACAGCATCAAGAAGTCCCTTAGCTGTACCCTCAAAATGAACCTGCATCTGCCTGGTGCCATCTCCTCTGCCGCCTCCTGGTCCCATCTACCATCATCTCTTCCCAGTGCCCAATGGGTCTCTCTGCTTCTACCCTGGTCCCTTACATACACACTCTCATCCATCAGCTCCATCAGTGAGAGTGATCCAGTTAAGACAGCTCAGGCCATCTTTGACCTCTGCTCTGAGCTTTAGAGGGCCCCATTCTCAAGGCAAAAACCTGTCTTCCTACAGGACCCATCCTCACTGTTCCTTCTCTGATGTCACCTCCTGCCACCCTCCCCAGGTTATCCCACCCCAGCCACACTGGCCTCCTTGCCATCTCCAGGCCATCCCTGCAGGCTCCCATGTCTGGGTCTCTGTACCTGCTCTCCCTGCCCCTGGGATGCTCTTCTCACGGAAACTCCCTGGCTCGTTCCCACACCTTTTCCAGTCTTGGCTGTGCCATCTGCCCCTCAGGGATGCTTGCTCTGCCTGCCTGATAAAGGCGCAGCAGCTGCACTGCTGGGCCTCCCGCTCCGACCCATGCCTGCACTCGCTCTCCATGGCACTCAGCATCTTTAGTGCACTTATTTGATATATTTGCTTGGACTGTATGCCTCTAAACCTATTCTAAAATTTTGGTTCCTAAAAAATAGATATTTCAGTTTATTTTATTCCCTGATGTATCCCCGATTCCTACAACAGTTTCTAGTATGTAGTAAAGTCTCAACAAATATTTAATACTTCTTGAATACAAGACTGTTGAGCTAAATTCAATTAAATGTCAATTAATAAATCTTAGTGACATAATCATGTTTTAAAATTAAGATTTCACTATAAATGATTTTTTCTTTTGAGATGAAGTTTCACTCTTGATGCCCAGGCTGGAGTGCAATGGTGCAATCACGGCTCACCACAACCTCTGTCTCCTGGGTTCAAGTGATTCTCCTGCCTCAGCCTCCCGAGTAGCTGGGATTACAAGCACCCACCACCATGCCTGGCTAATTTTTTGTATTTTTAGTTGAGACAAGGTTTTGTCATGTTGACCAGGCTGGTCCCAAACTGCTGACCTCAGGTGATCCACCCACCTCGGCCTCCAAAAGTGCTGGGATTACAGGCATGAGTCACCGTGGTTCTTAATGCCGCCTGTTCCTTTGCACAGCATATCAGCCCTTCCCAAGCATTTTCACTCATCCTCATCACATTTAACCCTATAAATGATTATTTTTACAGACTACACTACGTGAGAAGCCAGAGCTCTCGAGAAGAGAAGGAAATTAGTTATCCAAGATTCCATATTGTGTGTCAGCAAAGCACTAAGATGCCCGAGTGTGTGTCTTCACTCAGTGGTGGTGCATCTACACACAACCATATTTCAGTCTCCATTGACATGAATCACTAGCCCCATTTCTAGAAAAGAAAATATCACCAAGTGCATTATCAAGCTTTATATTTAGTTTAAAGCTGTAACTATTGCTTTTGTTCTTGGTATGATTGAACAATTAGCTTTCATGGAATATACATTATGTGCCAGGATTATGCCAAGTACTCTAAATACAAAATCTTATTTTAATCCTCAAAATACACCTCACAGTCTGCTATTACTACTATTTTTATGTTAGAGATGAGAAACCACATGAACTTTGAACTCTGTCGCGAGGAACAGAGCTGGGATATGGTGCTAGGTTGCCAGTTAAGCAGTGACTGTGTTTGGGCTCGGATCCCTTTGAGAATGAGAAGAAAGTTTTGTACTTTCTTATGGAAAAAAAAAAGCAGTCACCCACAGTTCTGTTTGCAGCTCCTTAAAGGTTCAAATCTCCACTTAAAACACTATTGATCTAAATACTGCTGCAGAATAATTCTTTAAAATTCTCTCAGTAAGATGAGCTTTGGCTAGGTATGCTGTTAGTCCTTGGGGCTCACTCTAAAGCCTTATAAACTGAAACTTGTTCCTGAATCACTTGCATTTAGATAGACTGAGTTTCAGTGATGAGATCCTTCAGTCAGAGCCACACAAAAACAAAACAAACTCTGCTAATATGTCTTTGGTTATGACATTTATTTCCTGTTTCTTTTGTGCGTGTGTGTTCCAGAAAATCTTAATGACCTACTTTCATATACTTCTTCCAGAATTAAAACTATGAACAAAAATTGAAATGACCAAACCAGAAAATATGATTTTTAGAGTGGATTCCTCCAAAGACATCCTCTAGGCCAGATCCGCGGTGAAAATGTAACATGTCCAATACACACTGTGAGATTAAGGCTAATTTACAATTGCACTACAACCAAATCTCAGTTGGAATTCATTAATTTTGACAGTTTGCCTATCACACTAGAATGAATTCACCGAGTCACAGAAACTTATCTGAAAAGAGAAGAATCACATTCTCCTTGCTATTAAGTATTCATAACAGACTGGAGTTGAACATTCTCAAGGCAACTAGGCACACCATTAATAATCCCAGAACCTATAAAATGTGGCTTGGGCTTCACCGAGCAGAACCCCTTAGCTGCTCAGGTCCCTTTCCTTATATACCTAATATGCACCAACTGGCTGTGTAATGGGCCTGAACAGCCCCTGGGGCACAGAAGGTCACAAAATAAAGTCCATTATTCCACACTGGAAATTTGACTTAATTTAGATTTGACACTTCATTTGGAGAAATGTCCTGGAAGGTTGGGATTGGGGTGGGTGGCTGGCTGTTACAAATGAATTCTGCAGAACATTTTTAAACTTAAAGGAATAAGACTTGTTAAATATTTCCTTCATGACTTCTGAAAATAAAATTGAGTTGTAACGTCTGAAAGTTATTACTGGAATGTTTTAAATTAAACTGACCCAGGATCACAAATTTCCAACAGAGGGTGTGAAGACAATGCCAGTCACAGCATTTCCCACTGTTGGAGAATAATCAAATCTTATCTGTAAAGACATAACTGTTCTAATCTGATATTATTACAAGATTTTATAAGCAGGAAATAATTCCCATACAGTCTATTAGGGATGCCCCCGGACCACGAGCCTGGCATGCTGTCCAGCCCATAATGCTGTCTCCACGTGAGGCCACTCAACGTGATATGCTCGTAAGACTGTTGGCAAAACAACGCAAACTGCCAGAGAGGAGGGGGCAGGGGCAGGAGCAATATCCCGAACTCACAATATTCCAGATTTCAAATCAGTACACTTAGAATATCTGCATATCTGGTGGCAACTATAGTGCAATATTAACAATATATACAGCACGTGCAACTCAGCGATTACTAAAGCTCAAAAAAGAAAATATTATGGAGTGATTCTGTTACCATCAGAAAAACGTTCAGCCCATAGAAAGTAAACCTATGACCCCCAGTCACTACCAGAAGAACTGTTTATATGTTTGCATATTTGGACCAACTCTATGCATTTAAAAACAAAATAATTTAAATATTTGTTAATTGTTTCTTTAAAGTATGAGGCCAGTAAACTAGAAAAACATCAGAGGCAACAAATCTGAGCCTCGGTAAGGAAGGTTTGGTAATAAGGGTGTGAGCCAGAAATCAGCATAACTGTTCTGAAGAAGTGTTTAGGAATGGGTCAAAGTCAATGTTGCAGATTTGAAGTAACATGAAGTTAGGCTGGTACTGATCTGGTTGTGTTAAACGTTTTTGTTAGTTGCATAAACACAGGTAATATGGTAATAGGAGTGGTAATGAGAATCATGTGAACAAGAAGACACTTTCACTAAATACCAGGACAGATACTGCAGGATCTCATGGAATTCCCCATCAACCCACGAAGCAGGTGCTGTCATAGTCCTCACGATGAGGAGGAAGAGGTCGAGGTCATAGCTCACAGGGGCAGTGGGTGTGTTCGTTTGCTAGGGCTGCTGTAACTAAACACCACAGGCCAGATGGCTTACACAACAGGAAGCTGCCTTTTCACGGTTCTGGAGTGAGTTCAGGTTTGCAGTAACCACAGGGTTGGTTTGTCCTGGGCCTTCTCTCCTTGGCTCGTAGAGAGTGACTTCTCGATGTATGTTCACATCCCCTTTCTGTGTGAGTCCTAATTTCCTCTTATCAGGATACTGGTCTTATTTAATCAAAGCCCATCCTATAGGCCACATTTTAACTTAATTACCCCTTTAAAGGCCCATCTCCACCTACAGTCACTTTCTGGGGTTGGAGGTTAAGGCTTCAATGTATGAGTTTTGGGGGGACACCATCAACCCCTAACAGGGAAACAAGGATGGCAGAGGAACCAGGGGCTATCATATGGGACAAATGTGATAGACTTATGAAGATTCTGCAATGACTGCAGTGGGCAGAAGGAAAAAAATCTATTATAAGGCCCTGGGACCCTCCTTTCCTTTATGAACGAAGTTAAAGAGAAGCAGACGTTGCCACCATGTAAGGTAGAACATTTTAACAATTAGAACTGCCCAACATTGAACCTATTGAAATGTTTTCAAGGAGAATGGTGTATTAAAGATGCCAAGAACATTGAAGGTTGACTCAGCAATGTCCAGTCTCTTATGCATTCCTATTAAGAATCATGAAATCACAAGAAGAATGCATATTTCTCTGCCTTAGAGTAGACACATTGATTCAATACCTCCATCTCCTTGGAGGCTCCTTGTCTGACTGATGTGGACAAGGGTCCTCTAATTAATCGTACATTAGCTCTGATTCCTAAAATAGCTCATACAATTATTGAGGCAATTTCAAGTGAGCATGCTTTGCAAAATAAGTTACTTTTGCCCCATACTCATCCCAATTAGCTACATGTATCATAAAACTAGAAAAGTATAGCCTGAATCCAAGACAAATGCACACAAATGATGAACATGGAACATTTTTTGAGAGGACTCAAAATGTGAAGAAAGAAAATATGTGACTATTATCACCATTTAATGGTACTTTGTGCAAGTCCTGGGCTTGGAGCCAGCATGGTGGATATGATGATCACTTGCTATTCTTTCTACTATTTCAGAGTCTCTGCTTTTCTGTGCTAAGATCCATGTGATTGGCAGGTCAGACGATGCATAAAGTGATTTGAGGCAATTACAGTGACAGTTAAAGATTAATATGGGAAAATACTCTCCTCTACTTTTTTCTTCCAATATCTGGGAAACTTTCCCTAGAATCAATACCTTTCTGACTTATACAAGAGAGGCTCCAGGTACAGCAAAATGTGCCAGGCATTGGGGGTGGGGGGGCAGACATGCATGCAGGCACTGGAGGGGCAAAAGGCCAGGTATTTGCTGCACTCATAAATAACCCACCAGAGAGGCACTTACAGGAACGGAGGCTGGAGGCAAGGGATGGGGAGGTATGAACCGGGAGCTTGGAAAGAACACAGGAGCCTGCCTCATGTTGACTGATGGGACTGAGGAGGTTGCTGCCTGCAGTTTCTTTTTTGATTTCAATTCCCTAATCCCAGTCTTTACTTTTTGGAGAGATCTTACATTGGAGAAGTGGAATTACTCCCCTGGGGGTAATTTTGCCTTTTTAGGGAACATTGGTAATGTTTGGAGCTACTGTTGATTGTCAGGAGGGAGGCTTTGGGGAGTGCTATGTTATCTAATGAGTTGAGACCAGGGATGCGGCCAAACATCCTTCAGTGTGCATCACAGTCCTTCCCAACAAAGAACCATCCAACCTAAAATGTCAATAGCGCTGCTGCTAAGAAACCTTGCATCGAGCATGGTACCCATAGACTGTGGGTCCTTCTCTCCCTCTGGCCCTTAAGTGACTTACCTGACAGGTGAGTTTGGGAAGAGAAAGTGGGGCACCCCTTTTATTCTCCCCTCTTGCCTCCCTGACCACAGGCACCATGCCCACTGCTCTGCTCTGCTCAACTCTCCCAGTGGTAAATTGCAGTAAGACCCTGTCTGTGGTTGGAGGAAGGGCTCCAGGGGCTCCATTTGCTTCCGGGGTTTAGGATTAGTGAGGCCATTGCTGCTACCCCTCAGCCCCACATTCTCAAGCTCAGACTTTGTCGTAAAGAGATGATATTTGATCTCCACCTGACCCCTCTCTGTATCTTTCTCTTTCTGTTGATTCCAGATATAGGCACGGAACTGGGGTGTCTTGGCATCCCTAAAACCGCAATATCAGTTACTCATGAATCTTAAAGTGATGATGGGTCCTACCTCAATTATACAATTGTCAATCCTTAATAAATGATGAGCAGAGTAAGCCCTGTGAGGATGAAATCATTAGATGTGACGTAGATCATCTGGAAGTCCAAGTCACCCCGAGAAGTGGTAAATGTTGTCTAAAGATGACACTGAGGATCCCCAATCCAAGGAAATCCTCACCCTAAGCTCTCTGCTTTAACAGCATCTATAGGGATGAGGCTGTAGGACCGCTCTACAAGAGGAGAGCAGGAGGAGGAGGAGGAGGAGGAAGGGGGCACACGGCTTTCTCTTCCCAAACTCATCTCTCAGATAAGTTGCCTGTGGGCCAGAGGGCAAGAAGGACCCACAGCCTATGGGCACCATGCTAGGAGGCAGGAAGCCTTGAAGAATACTTGTGAAAATAATCAAGAGCCACCTTGGGAAACGCCTCTTTAAGAGACAACTGGCCAGAGCTTGGAGTCAAGCCATACATTCAAAAAGGACACAAAGGCCTCTTTTTTTCTCTCTCTCTTTTTTTCTTTTTATTGCATTTTAGGTTTTGGGGTACATGTGCAGAACATGCAAGATAGTTGCATAGGTACACACGTGGCAGTGTGTTTAGCTGCCTTCTGCCCCTTCACCCACATTTGACATTTCTCCCCATGCCATCCCTCCCCCGCTCCCCCCACACTGTCCCTCCCCTATTTCCCCCAATAGACCTCAGTGTGTGGTGCTCCCTTCCCTGTGTCCATGTGTTCTCATTGTTCATCACCTGCCTATGAGTGAGTATATACGGTGTTTCATTTTCTGTTCTTGTGTCAATTTGCTGAGGGCAATGGATGAATCTGGAGAACAAAGGCCTCTTATCCAATGTGTGTAAATCACTGCACTTTCTTCTCACAGTGTGGACCTCAATCTGTCTCTTTGAATGTAAATCCAAACGTTTACCAAGCAGCCTTTTTGGAAAAATTCAACTGGGACCGCCATGCCACCATTCCAGCCAGAGTTTTGACATGGCTGGTTCACACCTCATTTCCACGCCCTTCTTTTCAGTTCATGCCCTTTTTCTTACTCATGTTGTATGAAAATGTAGACTCTGAGGGTTGCTTTCCTGCTTGCTTCATACGTGCAGTCTCTACTATCCCTCTACTTTGTCAACTCCACCTTCTTGGGTTCTGAATGTTCTCCTGTATTTATGCAAAGAGGAATGTGCTTTTCAAAGGGAAGAGAGGAGACAAAGAAGAGAATCTTGGATTTTGACTTGTTATTGTCACAAACAGAAATATTGGTCGGTTTGACCTTTAAACTGGTCAACTATTCACAAATGAATTTTTAAAAAATTGCTAACGCATCGAGAGATAAATTAGCAAAGGAATTCATTACTCTCTCTTCTCTTTCCCTGTACATATGTATTACCTGCATGTGTCACACTGAAGTATACCGATCCATGTGTTTTTCTCCCCCAGGTGATTTAAAGTTCCAAGCAGGTAAGTACTGCATCCTATTATCTTTGCATTTCTACCACCTAGTACAGCACTGACACAAACTAGATGACTATTTGGGTTTACGGAATTAAATTCTATTCAAAAGACACATGAGCAGACAAGTAGCAAGGAGGAAATGCAACTAGTTAAAAATGTATAGCAATTAAGGAACTGTTACAAACTGCCACAGTGTTTTAAACCCACTGGCTTTCATTTGAAATGAGTGCGTGCATGTTTTAGAAAGCAAGTTGGACATACTATCAAGATCCCAAAAAGGCTGTAAACTCTTGCCTAGTATTTCCACTTGGGGGCCTGTTTTGTAATATGAATATTTTCCATTTGTGCAGTATCTAACGACATTCCAGACACATTGTGCTAAGAGACTTGAAATGTCATTACATCCTTTAACCTCAATCAGCAACCACCAAGCACCTCATAGGTAGAGATTAGTCTCATTTTAAGAAGGAAAACAGACATTAACCAAAGTATCCAAGACTGCAAAGGCCACATGGCTAGAAACTGACAGAGTCATGATTCAAACCCAAGTCTGTGGCATTCTGAGCATTTTTTATTTACAGCACTTCTGATACCAAATGAGCAACCTTTTTCTTTCTCACACCAACCAATTATCTCTGGAAAAGCAAATACATATCGTACATTTCAGAACAATTCTGATACTCACCACCCAGAGGGAGTACAGATGCCCCCACCCCTGGCTTAAGTGTTCCATCCCCCACGATTGTCCTCATTTCTGATGCCAGGTGCAAGTATCTGGTCCCCAGGCTACCCATACATCAGTCCAAGTTGGAAACAAAGTCAAGGGGAGCCTATGAACCTCTCCCTTCAGTTTTGATAATTTGCTAGAACTGCTCACAAAACTCAGGAAAGCACTTTTCTTACTATGATCAGTTTCAAATAAAGGCTGCAACTCAGAAATAGCCAAATGGGAGAGAGATGTAGGGCAAGGTATTGGGGAGGGACACAGAGCCCCCATTCCCTCCCTGGACGCATCATCCTCTCTTCACTCAGTGATGTTTACCTACCCAGAAGCTTTCCTCTGAAGCCTGTCATTTACCAGCTTTACATTGGTTCCATTACATAAGCATGATTGATTACATCATTGGCCACTCAACCTCCCGACCCTCTTCCCTCTCCAAAAGTCAGGAGCTGAGCTCATGGGGGCAGTGGGTATATTAGTTTGCTAGGACTGCTGTAACAAAATATCACAGGTTGGGCAGCTTAAACAATAGAAATGTATTTTGTCACGGTTCTGGCGGTTAGAAGTTCAAGATCACAGTGTTCACAGGGTTGGTTTCTTCTGAGGCTTCTCCAACTGTGACCAATGGTCTAATTGTGGGTTGGACTTTTTGGTGAGCAGCCCCCATCCTGAAGCTATCTAGGGCCTCCAACCACCTCATTAGAACAAAAGAGGCTTTGTTCACACTTAGCATCCAGGATATCTCAAGGGTTTTAGGTGCTCCTGTGCCAAGAACCAGGGACAAAGACCAAATATCCTTCTACGATGTCACAAACTTTCAAGCCCAAGCTTCTTTCTTCTATAACATATACTGAAATTACAATCTTAAATAGTGTAGGGGTTTTTTTGCACCAAGTTATTCCTTTAAATCTTACTTTAAAACCCTTTATAAAGTTGAAAATTAACTACTCCACAAGAAGAAAATAATTTATTGCAGAAAAGTTTTATGGAATATTATGGATCAAAAATTATATTTAAAAAGACTCTGAAATACTATAGAAAATAAAGTGGTGAGAAGAAGGTAAAATTACAGCTACATTGTTATTTCAATCAGAAAGCAATTTTATACTATGGAACAAATACTGAAGGAAGATTCTAGAAATATGGGAGCTAGGACAATAGACGATATTTTCCTTCATTCTAATTTCTTTTTATTAATAGATTGCTTTATTAGTGAATTTCTTGAATTCTGACTCTTAGTCATAAAGTATAAGGCAGGCTTTGGTTTCACTGTAAGCCAGAAATGATGTATATTATAGGATCACAAGCTTGTGGAAAAAAGTAGAGACACACAGCTTTGTAAGGAAACACATCAACATCTTGCCCAACTACTGGAGAAGTTTGCTTTTAAAAACTCAGCAACCAGCTGGGCGCAGTGGCTCAAGCCTATAATCCCAGCACTTTGGGAGGCCAAGGCGGGTGGATCACAAGGCCATGAGATAGACACCATCCTGGTCAAAATGGTGAAACCCCGTCTCTACTAAAGATACAAAAAATGGCCAGGAGTGGTGGCTCACACCTGTAATCCCAGCACTTTGGGAGGCCGAGGCGGGCGGGTCACAAGGTCAAGATATCGAGACCATCTTGGTCAACATGGTGAAACCCCGTCTCTACTAAAAATACAAAAAAAAAAAAAGATACAAAAAATTAGCTGGGCATGGTGGCGCGTGCCTGTAATCCCACCTACTTGGGAGGCTGAGGCAGGAGAATTGCCTGAACCCAGGAGGCAGAGGTTGTGGTGAGCTGAGATCGTGCCATTGCACTCCAGCCTGGGTAACAAGAGTGAAACTCCGTCTCAAAAAAAAAAAAACAAAACAAACAAACAAACAAAAAAAAACACAAAAAACCTCAGCGACCAGCCAGGTGGGGGCTCACACCTGTAATACCAGCACTCTGGGAGGCCAAAGCAGGTGGGTCACCTAAGGTTAGGAGTTAGAGATCAGCCTGACCAACATGGTGAAACCCCATCTCTACAAAAAAAAATAATAATAATACAAAAATTAACTGGGCTTAGTGGTGCACACCTATAATCCCAGCTACTTGGGAGGCTGGGGCAGGAGAATCACTTGAATTTGGAGGGCAGAGGTTGCAGTGAGCCAAGATCATGCCACTTCACTCCAGTCTGGGGGAAAGAGTTAAACTCCATTTCAAAAAAACAAAACAAAAACTCAGCAACCTCTCTGGGTTCATGTGTCATGGCTGCCAAGCAATTAGAGGGCTGATGGTACTAAGCCACAAGGGAGAGGGACACAATCTCCGCAGGCGGCAAAAGCATCTCATTCTCTGCTGGCTTAACAGAGCCTGGCCACATCCGGCATCGGGCTGACCTCAGAAGGGGCTCTTGAATGGGTTCTGAGCTCCCAGTCTTCCAGCCCATTTCAAGGTGAGGTGCAGCCTGACCTCCTGTCATGTAGAAACTACCTTCCTTTTCTGAAGGCACAGTCAATAAAATGACCCTCCCAGTCATGTCTCCCTTTCTGACTGCATGTTAGTCTGAGAGGTAGCTCTCATTCCCAGGGGAGTGATAGCTGTCAAGGGATGCTATGGCTCCTACTGGAGTAGGTTTTATTCATGTGAAATGAATTTCACAACACGGTCATGGCACAGAGAAGGGTCCGCTCTGATATGTACCCCCTCCCTCTAAGTAACAATGGTTGATTGTATTTGCTTGATATTTTACATTTAAAAAAAGTTTGTGTTTGAGAAGTTCCCGAATAGGCTTTAAAAATTGTACCAAGCAACTAAGTTAAATTAAAATGCACAGCAATGTGTAGGTAAACCACGCCAATGCATGAAGTTCTACCTCTTGCTCTTCTCCTAAAGCAAACAGCGGGAAAGAGCTGCAGCAGGGACCCGGAGCCAGTTCTGTAACCACTTAATTTTAATAGCATTTTCTGCTGCCCTTCATTAAGGTCAATCCTGACTGTTGTAATGAATAAACCCTAGAATTTCCATGGTCAAAGCTAGCAGGCATTTGTGTCTTACTTAGGAGTCACACGAAGGTGACCCCAGTAGTGTCTTTTGGTTGGCAGGTGTGCTTCCTCTACACAGCGACTCGGGAACCCTGGTTCTTGCCTTTTGGAGACCTCTCATGTCCTCTATCCCAGTGTCTCTCAAACTGGAGTTCAATTAGAATCACATAGAGTGATTGTTCAAAGACAGATTTCAGGGCCCCACCCCAGAGAATCTGATTCAGAAGGTCAGGAATGGGCCCGAGGTTTTGCACGTCTCACAAATCACCAAGTAGTGCTGATGCTGCAAATCCAGGACCACACTTGGAGAACCAAAGTCTTAGAACCAGACAGCAGAGGAGAAAATACAGAGAATTCGGTGGTACTCACAATAGTATACTCAGCTGCACATTAGAATCACCTGATGGAGAGTTTGAAAAAAATCTGGGCCAGGATCCTATTGACAGAGATTCTGATTTATTCGGTCTGGATGGGGCTATAGGGTAATGACACTTTTGAGAAGTATCCAGGTGAATCTCCTGTGCAGCCAGGTAGCTAGAACCTGCTGGTCTAGAAGAATGGTTCTCAAATTTCATTCCTGCTTCACTACCAAGGCCTGGAAGGGACATCATTTTCACTCACCACCCCTCAGCAGGGGCCGGTCACAAGAACAATCCCCCACAAGGGATGAGGAGATGGAAAACACAGCCTGTGTCTGGGAAGCTGTGGGAGCATGAGTTCTGGTGGGGAGTGTACCGTTTCTGCTAGCATCCAGTGATGCTTTTACAGAGCTGGCTGTCCTTCCTATGAATCTTCATGGATGAACATGTTCCTTTGCTTCAGATATTAATGTTGTTATTTTCACTCTGAGGCTAAAGGAGAGGACTGTGGTTCTCCTATCTCTTGTCAGCATTCTGAATTTCGGCCATAGGCAAAGAGGAAAGAGTGGGGGCAATCAAACCTAGACAGGCGACAAGAGGAAGATGGCAGGAGCACTGTCTGCAGCAATGCTGGGAGGGCAGAAGTGGGGGTGGTGTCCTTGAGGACTTGGACAGAAAAATCCACCTGCTCAGGAAAGAGGCAGCTCAAGAGAGCCTGGTACAGGAAAAGGATGTGTTCTTTGACAACCACTCTTTGTTGTTAGGAATTTAATCTGAGTGTGTTCATTTGCTGGGGTTGCCATGACAAAGAACCACAGCCGAGTGGCTTAAACAACTGAAATGTATTTCTTGCCATCCTAGAGACTGAAGGTCTCTAGGTATCCATAGGATTGGTTCTTCCTGGGGCCGCTCTCCTTCCTGTGTCTTCACAGGGCCATCTGTGTGTGTGTGTCTTTGTCCTAATCTCTTCCTATAAGGACGCCAGTCAGAATGGATTACAGCCAACCTGAATCACATGATTTTAACATCCTCATCCCGTCAAAGACTCTATCTCCAAATCTAGTCACATTCTGAGGTACTGGGGATTAGGACTTCAACATATAATTTTTCTTTAAGAATTCAGTTCAGTCCATAACCTTGGGGATAAAATGTAGTTTTAACTTCCTCAAATCAGTTAAAACTTACAGAATTACTCCCCCCTACCTCCAGCAAATAAAATCTCCTGATTCTGGCAGGCAGTTTAGTGTCAGTGGCTTATTTCACTTTACAGTTTTCCCAAATGATTTTGAACATTCAGTTCATCATCACAAGTGGAAATGTCCCTCAGAAAAGGCCACCTCTGGGTGATGTACGTACAATTGTTTTTTTGCCAACATTTAAACCAAGAGCTACAGCAAACCCTTACTGACTCCTCACCTGGGAACACATGTCAACACCTGTGCATGGACAGAGGAAATGCCCGGAACTGACAACCCTTTAAAGCAACTGCTAGAATGCGCCTCAAACAGTGCTCTGCAAATTCTGACACAAACTAAACAACTCTTTTGAGGATAAAAAACTCTAAATTTAATACAGAAGTCTTCTTTGAGATTTGAAACTGTGAAGTTTCAAATACAGCTAGCTTTGAGCTGTGCCAATCCAAGTATGCCAGGTTTTACTGCAGCCACTTTGCAAAGCTAAAGGATGATGAGGAGATGGTTTGGCCAGAATCTTAAGCCACATATTCAGTTCCTGCCAGAGAAACTAAGGGCAGCCCAGGTAAAGAGGGCAGAGAATTGTCCACAGCATTTGCTGACCCCAGGGGTCCCTTCCCCCAGTGTATTTCCCACACGTTAGAACCATCGGGAATAAAAAGCTTCTCATTAAAATTCAAATCTTCCATGGAACATCAGGCCTCATTTACATTTGAGTGCAAATTACTTTAATCATATAATTTTCTGCATTCGTTGAGTGCTGCTGTGTATTTCAAGAATGTACAATTTCAGTTTGGAAAAAGTGGGTGGAAGGGAAGTTTAGGATCCGTCTGGATGGAATCAAGGTCTTTGACCCGAGCTAGGAAGGCTGATGACCACAGTCTTTGAGGTGGTAGGGACACGGGGGTTGAGAGGAGGACTCAGAAGGACAGGGAGGACGGCAAGTGTGAAGTGACTAGTTTGAAATGTTGCCTGCAGGCACTCAGATAAGTGGCACAGTCCCAAAATATATACGCTGTGATTTACAAAGGTTTTAGTGTACGTACCGGAATTTGATAATGATGCTAAGCTCAGAAGATCTCAGACTGGTGGTATCCTCCAAGTCTAGGTGAGGAAGCTTACAATCACTCAAGTTGATGGACAGTATCTTAGCTAGGTAACTACTGTGTGGCACGCAAAAGGCCCAAGGCTGTTACACTTACACAGTGTAAGTGTAAGTGGGGTGGTAGAAACAAGATGAGAACTCTGAGAACGTCAAGGCCCTCCTATGAAAGATTCACCTAAAGTCAGGGCAGAAAAAGTAACTAGAAATGGAGAAACAGGATGAACACAAAATAGTGAAGTGGTCTCTTACTAAAGCACGAGACTCTGACACACTGAAAAGATCAAGTCTGGCTTGGGCAATGAATTGCCTCCTTGGTTTTGTAGTTTTTCAGCTAAAAAACCTGACAATTAAAAATGCCTACAGTGAAGTACTATTGGAGAGAAGGAATAAAATTACATTTTTAAAGTATACAAATTGGTGCTTCATACCTTTCATACCCACATATTAATAAAACGTGAATGCACATGCATGCACTCCTGTGGAATTACTCCACCAGCTGTCTACAGCTACGAACCCTGCAGGAGCTTATCTTCTCTGCTATCTTCCAGAACCGCAGTTCTCAAAATATGATTCCCCATACCAACAGCATCAACCTTACCTGTGTAATTACAAGAAATGCAATATCTCGGCAGGGGGTGAGGAGGTTGTGGAGGGATAACATGGGGAGAAATGCCAGATATAGGTGATGGGGGGATGGAGGCAGCAAAGCACCTTGCCATTTATGAACCTATGCAACAATCCTGCATGATCTGTGCATGTACTACAGAAGCTTAAAAAAAAGAAAGAAATGCAATATCTCAGCCCCCCAACCTCGGAGTGACAGTTAGAAAACACACCTGTGTGTTTAACAAGCCTGCTGGGTAATTTTAATGCATGAAATCTGAGAACTACTCTTCTACACCAGCAGGTTCTAGTTACCTGGCTGCACAATAGATTCACCTGGATACTTCTTAAAAGAGTCATAACACTATAGCCCCATCTAAACCAAATAAATCAGACTCTCTGTCAATAGGGTCCAGGCCCAGAGTTTTGTTATTCAGACTCTCCATCAGGTGATTCTAAGGTGCAGTGGGATATACTATTGTGAGTATCACCAGATGAGGAGTTACTTAGTGGTTCCTATCTCCATATATTCATTCCTTCATTTTCTTAAATGAGAATGTCTACTGCATGCCAAAAACTGGAGTAGGTGCTGAGGATACAAGATAGATACAGACCACACATTTCTAGAGTTTTTAGTCTGGTGGACATCAGAAAAGCCCACCATGTACAGCCACACAGGTTGTGCACTGGCCAACTTCAGTGGGCACCCTTCCTATCTGTATGTACAACCTGGACAGTCACATGCGACATCTGAAGTTGAAGTCCAAGGTAATCTTGACATTTTAAGATGGAGAATATATAATTCCAAGCAGCTTTAGCCTCTATCACTGGCACTGCCAAAGCCTTAACAGGCTGTCCCAGCAGAACTAAGGACAGTGAATTGATTTCTGATTACTCCCCTATGTATAACCACTACATATATTAATGAATGAGGGATAGCATTTGGAATATGACCTTCCTGAGCCTGTGTCATCTTTTTTTGTAACAAACTGTTACCAATATAATGTGTTTGCATTTTAATTTAGTCCCATTTGTCTATTTTGATTTTGTTGTTTGTGCTTTTGGTGTCATACCCGTGAAGTTACTGCCAAGACCAGTATCATGAGGCTTTTCGTCTGTATATTCTTCTAGGAGTTTTGCAGTTTCAGATCTTACAATTAAATCTAATCTATTTTGTGTTTATTTTTGAGCGTGATGTAGGACAGGGTGCTGTTGTTTGGATATGGTTTGTCCCCACCAAAGCTCATGGTCAAATGTAATCCTCAGTGTGCTGGTGCTGGGAGGGGACCCTAGTGGTGGTCTCAGGGGTTTGGGTTATGGCGGCAAATCTCTCATGAATGGCTCAGTGCTATTCTTGCAGTACTGAGTTCTCACTCTTGTGAAATTAAATTAGTTCTAATGAGACTGAATTAATTCTCACAAGACTGGATTAGTTCCCATAAGAGCGAGCTGCTATAAAACTAGGATGCTCCTCGGTTTCCTCTTCTTCATATGCCTTCACTTTCCATTTGACCTTCTCTGCCATGCCGTAATGAGGCACAAATACCCTCACCAGGAGCCACAGCCATGTTCTTGAACTTCTCAGCTTGCAGGACCATGAGCTAAATAAACCTCTTCTTTATCAGTTATTCAGTCTCAGGTATTCCTTTATAGCAGCACAAAATGGACTTAAATACAAGGGTCTGATTTCATTATTTTGCAATGTGGATAACAATTTTCCTCAGAATCCTTTGTTGAAGAGACTGTGCTTTCTCCGGTGTGCATTCTTGGCATCCTTGCCAAAGATCAGTTGACCATATCAGCATGGGTTTTTTTCTGAGCTCTCTGTTCTGCTCCATTGGTCTATACATCTGTCTTTATGCCAGTAGCATACTGCTTTCATTACTGTAGCTTTGTAATATATTTTTAAATCAGTAACTATGATGACCCCTACTTTCTTCTTCTTTTCCAAGATTGATTTGGCTACTCAGGGCCCTTTGTGGTTCTGTATAAATCTTATAATTATTATTATTTATTTCTGGGGGAAACATCACTGAAATTTTGATAGATATATTAGCAAACTTTTGCTGCTATAACGAAATACTATAGACTGAGTAATTTATAAAAAGAGAAATTTATTTTCTCACAGGTCTAGATCTGGGAAGTACAACATCAAGGTGTCAGCAGGTTTGGTTGTCTGGTGAGAGCTGCTGTCTCTTTCCATGATGGCAGCTTGTTGCTGCATCTGCTGGAAGGGAGAAATATATCCTCACCTGGCAGAAGATTTAAGTGAGAATGAGCTGAATGCTGCTTAAAGTCTCTTTCATTTTATTTTATTTTCTGAAACAGGATCTCTTTCTGTCACCCAGGATTCTAGGCTTGAGTACAGTGGCGTGATCTCAGCTCACTGCAGCCTTGACCTCCTGGGCTCAAGCCACCCTCCTACCTCAGCCTCCCTAGCAGCATGAACTACAGGTGTGCACCACCCTGTCTGGCTAATTTTTGTGATTTTTTAATGGAGATGAGTCTTCGCTATGTTGCCTAGACTGGTCTCGAACTCCTAGACTCAAGCAATCCTCCTGCCTTGGCCTCCCAAAATGCTGAGATTAAAGGCAAGAGCCACTGCACCCAGCCTGAAATCTCCCTTGTAAAAACCTTAATCCCACTCACAAGGGGAGGAGCCCTTATGACCTAATCAGTCCTTAAAGGCCCCACATCTCAGTACCATCACATCGACCATTAGGTTTGGACACCTGAGGTTTGGAGGGGACACCACAGTAATAGGGATGGCACTGAATATGTATATCATCCTAGATTGTATGTACCTTTTAACAATTTTAAGCTTTTCAATCCATGAACACAAAATGTCTTTATCATTGTTTGTATCTTCTTTAATTTTTGTCATCAATATTTTGTAGTTTTCAGTACATAAGTCTTTCACCTTCTAGTTAAGGTTATTCCTAAAGCATTTTATTCTTTTTGAGGCTATTATAAATGGCATTGGTTTTTCTAATTTCCTTTTCAGGCTCCTCATTGTTGATGGAGCTTGTAGGAATGTAGCTCATCTCCTAATTTCTTTTTCTGGTAGGTCAATATTGGTGTAGCTCATAGAAATACAACTAATTTTTGCATGCTGATTTTTGTATCCTGCCACTTTACTGAATTTGTTTAAGATGGAGAAAGGGGCCAGAAGCCAACGAATATGAGGATCACCACTTTAGAGCTGGAGAATCCAAGAGAAAGGCTTCTCTTCTACAGACTTTGAAAGGATATGGTTCTGACACACTGACTTTGACCCGGTGAGGTTGATTTTTCACTTCTGATCTTCAGAGGCATAAGAGAAGAAATGTATGCTGTTTTAAACCACCACATTTG
The DNA here is from genome assembly GCA_028533165.1 of Leontopithecus rosalia. Taxonomy (NCBI): domain Eukaryota; kingdom Metazoa; phylum Chordata; class Mammalia; order Primates; family Cebidae; genus Leontopithecus; species Leontopithecus rosalia. The sequence continues at coordinate 53,977,975 of CM052665.1, forward strand.
TGATAGTTTATTACAGTAGCAATATAAAACCAATACATTTAAGTATACACAAATAAAGAAAATCCAGAAAATAGAGGTTGGGGAAAGCAGATAAGGGCAGCTGAAATTTCATGCTCTCCCTTTAGTGGGCCAGGGTCTGTGCTGGTTAATCCACATGGATCAGGTCCTATCCTTACAACAGTCGTGTGAGAAAGGTGACGTCACTGTCATCATCATCATCACCAGATTCACTGTCACTGCTATTGCCATCATCATTGTCAATATCATCATCATCCTTTGAATCGACATTTTCATCATTACTTTTATTTTAAAGACGAGGTAATAAAATTACCCAAAAAAAGTTAAGCAGTATCCTCTAATCAACCACCTGGTAAGCAGTAGTCAGAGTTTGAACACCCAAAATGATGAGTTCGTGTCTTTTGTAGGGACATGGAAGAATCTGGAGAACATCATTCTCAGCAAATTGACACAAGAACAGAAAAGGAAACACCGTATATTCTCACTCATAGGCGGGTGATGAACACATGGACACAGGGAAGGGAGCACCACACACTGAGGTCTATTGGGGGAAATAGGGGAGGGACGGGGGGGAGCGGGGGAGGGATGGCATGGGGAGAAATGCCAAATATGGGTGAGGGGGCAGAAGGCAGCAAAACACACTGCCACGTGTGTACCTATGCAACTATCTTGCATGTTCTGCACATGTACCCCAAAACCTAAAATGCAATAAAAATTAAAAAAAACTATAATTTCCAAAAGATATTTTTCACTAAACAAATTTACACTTGCACTTACTTTACTGAAGAAGGCTTCTGCACTGAGCTATAACATTCTACCCTAATTAGAGTTCAGAAGGCTTTCATTTTATCATCTTTATGGCCTGAAAACCAGAGTGGCTAAAGCAACCACTTTGAAGAGGTACAGAACAGATTTTACTGATGGCAACTAGCAAAAAGCAGTCTATCACACAAACGAATGCAGCAGTGCTCCTACAGACACAGTTCACATAGAAATTTGCATGGTAAAATATCACGAATAGACTCCCCATTCAATACCATCTTGCCCAAAATAAATTGTTTCTGCATCATCAACTCCTGGCAACAACTTTGGTATATCTGAGTTGTCGTTTCTCACAATAATGGACGTTTATCCCACTTGGGGCCTGTCACCTGGAACAAATAAGGCCTTTCCAAGGTCCCAAAGAATGAGAAAATGTTCTCCATAAATTGTATTTTTTTCTTTGCCTATTCCCCACTCTGACATAATACAAGAAGTTAACCTGCTAGAGATGTTGAATTTCACACCCCAAAACGTGCAGTAAGGATCTGCTTATACTAGAAGGGAAAACAATCAAATGTATATTTAAAAAAATTAAAATTTGAAATAAAATGTATTTTTTAAAATGTTCTTGTAATACGAGAGGGTTATTCAGATACCATGTTTCTATCTTGTCAAAAGTTCTCAGGATCTTTCACAAGACTTGATCTGAAGAGTTATCCCTATTACTTCTGAAAATTTTTCTTTGTTCTCATGATGTAAATAGGGCAGTGTTTCTTGTAATCAAATCTACTGACCAATAGATCTAAAGGAAATTCTATAAAAAGTAACAGTAATTATTAAGGAGTGACTTGAGCAAGATTGCAGAATCGAAGACACCTGGTATTATTTCCTTCACAAACACACAATTGGAAACTATTAAAAGACAAGAATACCACCATGAATTTACCAGAACTTTGGATAAGTGAAAAAACCCACTAGGCCATAATAACTAAGAAAAATGGTCATTTCAGACTGTGCCACTCTCTTCCCCAGGCTTTTATAATGCCACTCACAGAGAATTGCCACAGACTCAGGTGGGAAGATAGAATTGGAGGTAGATGTTTGATTCCTCTACTAGTCTGGGAATCTTCAGTGGAAGCCCACTCAAGTCTCATCCCACAGGAACCACTGGGAGAGCTAGGAGGGCTCAACCATCTGAAGTGAACTGGGGACAAAAAGTCGGGGAGCTGATCAATTGGTACTGGAACCTTGGAGCTCCAATAAGCAGGGATGCAGATGCCATGCTGAGGAGACTGGCCAGCACTACAGTGTTGCAGGAAGCATGGTCTGCAGGAAGGTCTGAATCCCTGGCCAGACTTCCCACAAAGCTTAGGTGCTCATGTGAAGTCTTCCCCCGATCTGGAAACAACTGAGTTTGGAAATTAAGTTTCAGTCTTATTTAAGTCCTTCCTAGACCAGGAAACAATAATAGGGCAGCTATTTAGTTCTAGTGTTTAGTTACAGTGTTTAAGTTCCAGTGCTTGCTGCTTGCTATAAGTGTCCCCTGAACTGGGAAACAATGGCAGGGGAGCGATTAAGTTCCAATATTAAGTAATACAGGTCTAACACTAATACCACCAGCAGCAAAAGTTGGAAGAATGGCTGTTTCCTCAAATGTACAGGCATCATCATGAAAGATGCAAGAATTGTAAACAAACAAATAAAAAATACAATGCCAGGGAAATACAATGCCACCAAAAGAAACCAACAAAGCTCCAGTAATGGACTCAGGGGAATTGAGTATCTATCAAATGTCTGACAAAGAATTCAGAATAATCCTCTTTAATTTCAGGAACTCACTAGAAAATGCAGTGTAATTTAGAAAAAAATTGAGAAATTTAACAAGTAAATAGAAATGATTTTTTAAATCCAAAGAGAAATCCTAGGAATAAAGAATACAATAACTGAACTTATTGAAATTTATGAAAAGCTTATTAGAAATCTGCAATAGCAGATTTAATCAGACACATGAGTAAAGAATCTAAAACCTCAAAGACAGAACATATACAATTACACAGAGGAGAAAAACAAAATTATGTTTAAAAAAAAAAGATTCCAAACAAATTGAAGAAAAAAAGCAGAAATAGCTATGTTTATATCAGATAAAATGTACTTTAGGTAAAGAATGGCAAAATAAATAAAAAGACCGCTATATAACAAGGGGATCAGTACAGAAAGAGAATATTACAATTGTAAATATGTATGCATTCGACACTGGACTCTCAAATATGTAAGGAAAACCTTAATAGACCTAAGAGGTCAATAGATTGACTATAATATAATATAATATAATAAGTGTAGAAAACTTTAATATCTCCACTTCCAGCAATCAAAACTTTTCCAGACAGAAAACCAATAAAGAAACATTGGAGTTAAACAGCCCTCTAGATCAAATGAATCTAACAGACATTTACAGAACCTTCCACCCAGTAGATTCAGAATACATGTTTTTCTCAACAAGACATGGTATTTTCTCCAGGATAGATTATGAAAGTCACAAAACAAGTCTTTTTTAAAAAATCAAAATCATATCAAGTGTTTTCTGACCACCATGGAATAAAACTAAAGATCAGTAACAGAAGAAATGTTGGAAACTGTAAAATTCATGGAAATTAAGCAACACGCTCCTGAGCAACAAAAGGGCCGGTGAAGAAATTAAAAATAAAATTTAAAAATTTCTCAATGCAAATGAAAATGTGCATACAACATACCAAAACCTATGGGATAGAGCAAAAGCAGTTATAAGAGGAAATTTTATGCGATAAATTCCTACATCAAAAATGTAGAAAGATCTCAAATAAACCATCCAATGTCACACCTCAAGAAATTAGGAAAACAAGGACAAACTGAACCCTAAGTTAGAAGGAAAAAATAACAAAATCAGAGCAGAAATAAACAAAATAGAGATTTTTAAAACAATACAAAAGATCAAGAAAACAAGGAGGTATTTTTGTTTAAATAAAAAGAAAATCAATAAACCTAAGCTACACTTACTAAGGAAAAAGAGAGAGGACTCAAAATCAGAGAAGAAAAGGAAACATTGCAACTGATATTACAGAAATGTAAAGGACTGTAAGAGGCTATCATAAATGTCTATATGCCAAGGAATTGGAAAATCTAGAAGAAATGAATAAAGTTTGAACACACACGACCTACCAAGAGTAAATCATGGAAAAATAGAAAACCACAATAGACCGATAATGAATAACCAGATTCAAGCAGCAGTAAAAAAAGCTCCCATTCAGAAGAATCCCAGGACTCAATGGTGTCACTAACTATACAACTATAGGCCAATATTCCTGTTGAACACGGATGCAAAAAATTCTCAAGAAAATGCTAGCAATTGAATCAACAGTGCATTAAAAAGATAATTCACCATGATCAAGTGGGATTCATCACAGAGATGCAAAAATGATTCAACATACACAAATCAATAAGCATGATATTACCACATTAACCGAATCAAGGCCAGATCCATATGATAATTTCAATAGATGCTGAAAAAACATTTGATAAAATTCAATTTCTTCATGATAAAAATCCTTCAAAAATTGGATATAAAAAGAACATACCTCAATTCAATAAGGGCTCTATATGGCAAATCCACAGAGAACACCATACTGAGCAGGAAAAAGTTGAAAACTTTATTTCTAAGATGTAGAACAAGACAAAAATACCCACTTTCACCACTTTTATTCAACATAGCACTGAAGATTCTATCCAGAGTAATTAGGCCAGGGAAAGAAAGAAAAGGCATCCAAATTAAGAAAAGAGGGAGTCAAATTGCTCCTGTTTGCAGACAACATAATCATAGATAGAGAAAAGCCTAAAGACTCCAGCAAAAAAAAGTATATATAAGACATTTATATATATATGACATATAAAAATGTCTACATCTTAGAAATAATATATATTATTAGTTCTAATGTATATATTAGAAATAAATGAATTTCATGAAGTTGCAGGATACAAAATTAACATATAAAAATCAGTAGTGTTTGCTGTATGCAAATAGCAAACTATTTGAAATTGAAATTGAAAGGCAATTTCATGTACAATAGTTTCAAGATATAAATAACATACCTATAAATAAATTTAACCAAGAAGGTGAAAAATCCCTACAATGAAAACTGTAAAATGCTGACAAAAATTGAAGAGGACACAAAAAATTAGAAAGATATTCTATGTTCATGGATTGAAATAATTAATGTAAAAATATCCATATTACCCAAAGTGATCTACAGATTTAATGCAATCTCTATCAAAATCTCAATGACATTCTTCACTGAAATAGAAATAATCATCCTAAATTTCATATGGAAATGCAAAAGATCCTGGATATCTAAAGCAATCTTCAGCAAAAAGAACAAAGCTGTAGGCATCACTCTATCTGAAAAAATTATACTGCATAGCTATAGTATCCAAACAGAATGATACCAGCATAAAAACAGGTACATGGATGAATGCAACAAAATAGAGAACCTAGAAATAAATCTATGTATTTACATCCAAATGATTTTCAACAAAGGGGCCAAAAGTACTCACTGGGGAAAGGACCGTATCCACAATAAATGGTTCTGGGAAGCTGGATATCCACATGCAGAATAATGTAACCAGATCACTATCTCCATATTCAAAAATCAACTCAAAAAAGATTAGTGGCTTAAGTGTTAGGACCGTAACTACGAAACCACTAGAAGAAAACATAGAGAAAATGCTTCATGGAGTGGGGGAAGGACTTTTTTTTTAAATGAAACCTCAGAAGCACATGCCAGAAGAGAAAAAATAGACAAATGGAATTACATCAAATTAAAAATCTTCTGCACAGCAAAGGAAACAATCAACAGATTGAAGAAACAACTTACAGAATGGGAAAAATACTATTTGCACACTATGCATCTGACAAGGAGTCAATATCCAGAATATGTGAGGATATGTATCAGTCTCCTTTGCTGGTTCCTACTTCCTGGTTTCTAGGTTTTGAAGTATCCCTGCACACGGTCCCTGGACCTTCTTTCGCCCCCACTCCCTTTGTACTCACTCCCTTTCTCCCTTTGACATCACCTATTCTGAAGGTTTTAAGCATGATCTCCAGGCTGGCAGCTCCAACATTCCCATTTCTCACCCAGACCTCTTAACTAAACTCCGAACTTCTACACTCAACTGCCTGCTCACATCTGCACCAGGATGTTGAATTTGCATCAGAAACTGAACGCTCTTCTTACTGAGCCTCTGATCTTCTCTCCCTGCCCTCTCTTTCACCATCTCAATGAGCAGTTACCTCTGCCATTCTAACTGCTCAGGTTAGAGTCCTTGATTCCTCACTTTTTTTGTCACTGCAAATTCGACCCATCAGAAAATCATATACTCAGCCTTTGTGATGCACCCAGCACACTGTCCCTTTCCCCATTTTCACACCATCTTTCATCAGCATGACTGCAATGACTCCTACTTGGTGTAGGAGTCTCCCTCCCCTTCAGGTCTATGCTCATCACAATAGCCAGATAAATCTTGTTAAAGTGTAAGTCATATAATGCCACCCTGTTCAAAAATCTCCAACATCCTCTCTGTCCCCATCTCCTCTTCCTGTCCCCGCCTTGCTAACTCTGCTCTTGTGACACAGGCTGCTGCAGGTTCTTGGTGTTTGCTGTTTGCTCTGCCTGAAAATTCCCCTTCCACCCCTGCTGACATCCCCAGGACTCTATCACCTCGTTTAGGTTTTCACTCAAGTGTCCCTTCTCTGTGAGACCCACTCGAGCCTTTCTACCTGAAACTCCACATCTCCCTTAAAATTATCCTTAACTGCTTCAGTTTTTTCTTTGCACGAATTACGATCTGCTAGTCTACATATTCATTTATCTGATTTATTGCTCTCCCCTACTCACCAGAATAAAGCTACCTTAAGATGAAGGCTTCTGCCTGTTTTGTTCACTCTGTATCCCTAGCAGCCAGAACCCATGTGTGTCACTATTTGCCTCGAAAATTTATTTGTTGAATAAATGAACAAACTGCACACATCATCATGGATAAATCTCAAAGCAATAATGTGGAGGACAAAGCTAGTCCCAGAAGAACTCTTCCTCTGCGATTCTAATTACATAAAGTTCAAGAGCATGCACATCTTAGCGAAACATTACTTAAGGCTACAAACGTATGTGGGACAACGACAAAGAACATCGAGGATTAGTTAATGAAGAGTTCAGGAGGGGGTTCCTTCTGTGGGGTGGGGTGCGATGTCACTGGAGAAGAACACACAGGGGACTTTTCAGGGACGCTCTTCTATTTCTTAAGTGGAGTTCTAGTCATATTTTGGGTAAAAAAAATTTAAGTTGCATTTTTAAAAGACAAAGTTGCCTTAAAAAAATCATTTAAGCATTGCAGAGTGCATCACCTCCTTGTAATCCAACATTCTTAATATAAATGACCCCATCCTCATCTCCTCTGACACTGATCCGATGCTTCTGTTCTGTTTAACTACTGCATTACCAACTCACTGTGCAGGAAATTCACACTATCTGTTGTTAGCTGCCTAGCTGGATGGCAAAACTCATCCCAATTGACAACACTCCAAGAAGAATCAAAACAAGAACAAAATGCGGGTCGTCTCCTATTTTGCACCCTACAGCACTTTGTACACAGTAATAATAAAAAAATAATTATCATCTACCACTTAACTACATAAACCACATGGTTTTATTGTACTGTAAAGGTTTGTATCCAGAAAGGAGAGAAGGCTCCTGAAGACTCTGTCAAGAGTGGGTGCTTCTTTTCTGCTGTAACCTCTCCTTTTCTCAAAAGGTAGCTCAGCTCTTCCTCCTGACTGAGCACAGCTGGGGCCCTCTCCTAGGTCGACTTAATGAGATGGGGCTCTCCCTCTGGCATGGACTCCTTAAACATTCCTGCAGTCGAACACTGTATCAAGAGGCAGGGAACACGTTAAATGCTTTTCCTTAGTAGACTGACCTGTGTCTCCACCAATATCTGACAGTTTGCCAAGAAGACCACCAAGATTTGAGGCAATATGTGATAAAATACGCAGTTATTTAAAAAATACTTTTGGTGCAGGGACTCATGCTTATAATCTTAGATACTGGGAAGGCTGAGGCAGGAGTACTTGAGCCCAGGAGTTTGAGGTCACAGTGAGCCACGACTGCATTACTGTACTCCAGCCTGGGCATCAGAGCAAGGCCCTGGTCAGCAATAACAGCGACCACACAAAGAGTGTTCTGGAACTGGATAAGATGTTCAAAGGAAGCTCTGGAAATAAAGCTCAATTGTAGAAAGCAGGAAGGAAGGAAGCACAACAGGAAGGAAAGAAGGAGGGGGGGAGAAGGAAAGAGGAAAGCAAGGAGGAAAGGAAAGTGAAATGTTCACTAGTATATCCCCAGCAATGTTTACATAATAGATACTCAACGAGCATTTGTGAATGAATGAATGAATGAATGAATGAAGTAATAGATGAAATAAATGTGATGCAAGGGGAGAAAATATGGACTTACATCTCTAACACCCTGGCACATAGCCTGCAACTGAATGTAGACAACAGGCCCCTCAGCCTCCACCATGTGAGGGCTCAGGGAGCCCAGCCCCTTTCTTCTGTCACCTCAATGCCAGACTTGTTCCATTTTGGACACCAGCTTATCTGTGTTCCTGCAACCTAGAGGTGCTTGATGAACGTACTGTTGGTTTTTTAAAATTTAATACATGTTTGGGGAGGATTCATCTGCAAGGATTCATCCAATTTAGTGTATCAGGAGGTTTTCCTTGGTCTGTTAGTTCCCAGAATATGACCCCATTCCATGGAAAATCTGGTTGTCCATGGTCAGTCTAATGTGGTGACACAAAATGGAAATCCTTAAAACTGAAGAAAGCATTGCAATCATTTAATAAAGACAGTGACACTAAAACATCATGAATCATAGATTAGGAAATCAATTTGTAATGAGGAAACATTTAGTATGGGAGAAGGGAGTAAATTCTCTACAGAAAGGTGAAGCAACACATTTATACAAAGGATCAACATAAAATGAACACATCTTTAGACCAATATTATACTGAATTTAAACCATATACACTGGTAAGAAATACACTAATCCATTTCCAGACTAATTGGATTGCTGGTTGCACATTTCTATTAGAGTAGCCAGAGGTAGCACTTCAAACTAGTGATATAATTGCTTTTAAACAAGCTTTAGATGAGTCCAGTCATCTGAAATGTCCTATTTAGCTCCCTTTCCTATTGTAGAAATTGTGCTATAGATCAGCCTAATGGAGGATCCACACCTTATAGGCAAACGGGGGACAATTAAAAGAGTCAAGAAGTAAAAAGCAAAAAATGACGTTTTGTAGAATGAATGAAGACAGACAAAAATCTCAACTGTGGGTAGAGTGGAGCTGAACCTTGTTACAGTGCAAGGTTCTGCAGCGGGCTGGCTTCATGATCTCCAGCTTCCACTTAACCTGTCCACACTTCCAGTTTCCGTCTGCAAATTGAAGGGGGTTGTGCAAGTGTTTGACATTTCTTTTCCGTTGCTATGGGCAGTGAATATCACAGTGACAACAACGGAAAGAAACAGTGATGAGGTCTTTGTCCTCAGACCAGCTCCTCGCCTCATGTTCAGATTCCGCTGGTGGGAGCAACAGCACAGCAGACACTCGAACCCGTCCTCCGTGTTTCTGCCTGCTCTGCCACTATTTGAGTCCTCCTGATTTTACCAGCCCCCACTCTTGTTCACCCAGGCCCAGGACCCCAACGACAGTCTCCTTTCTATTTTCTGCTAAACATTATTTCCCTAAAACTCACAACCTGTGCAATACCTTTGACATATTAAATGTGCCTACCTTCAGAATCCCCTAGAAGACGACTCTGAGGGATTCAAACGAAAGTGGTTTATTTGAAGTAGCCGGTTTCAATAAACAGCCAGGAAAGGAGGCGAGTGAACAATAAAAGGAAGACGGCCAATGAAGAGGAATTATAGCAACTCGCCACCACAAGCAATGGCAGCCTCATCTCTTGGAGACACTGAGAACCAGAGCAGGACCCTGCCTCAGTTACTCTTCCTGAAAGCCTAGCTAGCTGAGGTTTACATCACCAACTCCTGGCTGTCACTGACCAAGGCTGCTCTTAGGAGTCAGTCTCAGGCACTTTCACCTGCCAAAGAGAGTCCTTAGGTGAAGTGTTGCTATTGGACTTCTGGAAGTGCTGCCAGGAAATGGTAAGGAGGCCAGATGATCCAGACAGGCACCAACAGCACCTGCGACAATACCACACATTATTTTTCCTAATTGTCCTGTGCCTCCTTCACACACTGAGTTGGTGGCAGTTGCTGCAAAGACAGACACAGCCTAAAATAGAGTCACGGTTTTGCTCTGAGTTTCTGATTTGTTTCTCGAGTCTATGGTAAATAGTCAATTTGAAAGTTTGGATGTATAGGACAACTGGGGGGGAAAAGGGTTTTCTGGATTCCCATAGCCTCGTTCAGTATTAAGAGAGAGCAAAGCTTAGGGATGATGATGTTTTGCCACAAGACATGGTGTGAAGAAGACTTAGAATATGGCTCAGGACAGAGTTCCCACAACACAGAAGAGGAAGGGAGGAGATGCAGTGGGCAGGACGTGGAGTGAGTTAGGGGATAAGGATGAGGTTAGGATGTTGCCTGGGGGGCAGGCACGGTGGCTCAAGCCGGTAATCCCAGCACTCTGGGAGGCCAAGGTAGGCGGATCACAAGGTCAAGAATTTGAGACCAGCCTGACCAACATGGTGAAGCCCCGTCTCTACTAAAAATACAAAACTTAGCTGGGAGTGGTGGCACATGCCTGTAATCCCAGCTACTTGGGAGGCTGAGGCAGGAGAATTGCTTGAACTGGGGAGGTGGAGGTTACAGTGAGTTGAGATAGTACCTCTGCAGTCCAGCCTGGGTCACATAGCAAGACTCTGTCCCCTGCCCTGCCAAAAAATAAAAAAAGGATGTGGCCTGGGTTCTTGAGAGGCATCTTAGCTTTATGGGTGGGGGTGGTTTGAGGTGATAGAAACTCTGGATTGATGGGGGTGGGGGAAAGGAGAAGGATGGTCTCCCCTACTCTGAGAGGCCACACCAGAGTAAAAAATAGTGGAATAAAAGGATAAGGCAGAGAGCAGGACTGAGACAGCACCCGGCCCCCTGTGGTGTAGGTGAATTGTGTAGGGGAGACCAAAGTTCCTTGATGTTACTCTAAGAGCAAAACGAGATGCTTGTGCAACTCTTTGAATGAGATATCCATACAGCTTCTATGGCGGACTATTTGCAAAAATGGCTGCAATTAATTATCTCATCCTTCATGCATGTCCTTCGCAATGTGACTTCGCTGCTTCCCTGACTTTTCTACTCCTAGAATCTGGCATTGGCCATGGAACTGGCTTTAGTCACAGGAATACTGGCAGATGTGATACAAGAAGTTTGAAATTAATTAATTAAATTTAATTTATTAAAGCAGATAGCACCTATTTAGCACTCGCTCTGTGCATGTTACTGTATGATATGGTTTGGATACATGATCCTGCCCAAATCTCATGTTGAAATGTCATTTCCAGTGTTGAAGGTGGGGTCTGGAGCAGGGTGATGGGATCACGGGGGCGGATTTCTCATGAAGGGTTTAGTCCCATCCTCTTGGTTCCATCATGATAATGAGTGAGTTCTTGTGAGATCTGGTCATTTAAAAGTGTGTGGCACCTCCCTGCTCTCTTCCTCCCTCCTGCTCTGGCCACAGGTGCTGCCTGCTCCCTCTCTGCATCCTACCTCGATTCTAAGCTTCCTGAGGCCTTCCCAGAAGCTGACAAGATGCCAGCATCATGCTTCTTGCATAGCCTACAGAATCATGAGCCAATTAAACCTCTTTTCTTCATAAACTACCCAGTCTCAGTTATTTTTCTTGCCTTTTTTTTTTTTTTTTTTTTTTGAGACAGAGTCTCACTCTGTCACCCAGGCTGGAGTGCAATGGCATGATCTCAGCTTACTGCAACTTCTGCCTCCCAGGTTCAAATGATTCTCCTGCCTCAGTCTCCTGAGTAGCTGGGATTACAGGCCCCTGCCACCATGCCCAGCTAATTTCTGTATTTTTAATAGAGGTGGAGTTTCATCAGCCTGGTCTTGAGTTCCTGACCTCAAGTGATCCGCCCACCTCAGCCTCCCAAAGTACTGGGATTACAGGAGTGAGCCATCGTGCCCAGTCCAGGTATTTCTTTATGGCAATGCAAGAATAGACTAATACACTGTACTAAACTAATATTTTAACTTCTTTTATCCTATAACTCACAGCCATAGGAGGGAGCTATTATTATTTTATAAATGAGGAAGCAAGCTGAGGCACAGAAAGGTTGGTCAAAGGTCATAGAGTTTGCATGTCTTGGAGTAGCAGTATTGCAAGCCAGGCAATATAACTCCCAAATCTGTGCAGTTCATCTCTGGAATATTTACGATTCACTCCATAAGGTAGATTACCTATCAAATAGTCATGTGTATACACTGTCACTCTTCAAGATCATGTCACTCAGCTTCTGTGGTAGACTATTTGCAAAAACATGGCTGTAATAAATTCCCTCATTCCTCGTGCATGTCCTGTGCAATGTGACTTTGCTGCTCCCCTGACTTTTCTACTTACTGAATCTGTGTTTGGCCACGTAACTTGCTTTAGTCACGGGAATATTTCCAGATGTGATGCAAGCAGTTGGGAAGGGTACATGCATTGCGGCTTGCTGGGACACAGGTCCACCACCCACGTACTAGGCTGGGCCAGTCCTGGGGTGCAGTTGTGCCTGCCAGCCCATCTGAAGCACAGACACATAAGAGTGTCACGAGCAAGCCTCTCCTTGCTAGAAGAGCTGCACAGCTGCCCCCACAGAATCATGACAAATCTTAAATGTTTCCCACTTTGGTTCACTAAGTTTTGGCATCAAGTCTTGATTGAGCCCTCCCTATGTGTAGAGTAGTGTTTCATGTGGGGCAATACACAAATTTCCATCACAGTGAACAGAATTAGTTTCCCGTAAAAGACAAGTTTAAGTCCTAACCCCCAGTACCCATGGGTGAACTTGTTTGGGAATAAGAACTTGTAGATGTCATCAAATTCAGATGAGGTCACACCAGATTATGATGATCTCTAACTCAATGACTGGTGCCCTTATGAGAAGAGGAAAATCTGGACAAGGACCTAAAGAGGCAGAGACAGACCTACAGGGAAAACTCGTATGATCGACAGAGACAGGGACTGAGAAGGCAGCCACCAGCAGCTGCAGAGAGACACACAGCAGACCCCTGCTCAGAGCCTCAGAAGGCGACCACCATGCCCAAATCCTGACTTTAGATTTCTGGTCTCTAGAACTATGACACAATCAATTCCTTCTGTTTTAGGCCACCCAATGTGCGGCACTTTGTTGTGGCTGTCCCAGGACATTAATATGTATTATGAGAGATGCAGAAAAGGGGACTGGGAAAAAAGAGGAACACAAAATACACAAAATAAAACCCAAAACTGAAATACAGAGGACAGGAGGTGTGGTGACTTCTGGCATGAAGTTAGAAAATCATTTTAGTTACATCTTATTTTGGGGGGTCTATTTATGGTTTTCCTTTGAACCTCTCAGGCCAACTCTGGTTTTGTCATTAAGCAAGGATGAGGGGCCAGCTTGGCTCCTCAGGGAAGCTGCGGGCTAACCTGGCTCCTAAAAGGGCCCCTACCCTAAACCTTCACACCGCAAATAGACTTGTCTTCCTCCCAGTGAAGACACACTTGGCCCAAGAGAAATGGGATTCTTCAGTGAGACTGATGAAGATGCTCAGCCCTGGCAGATGATACACTGTAGCATCTTGAAGATGTTAAGGATCACTTCTGATTTTTAGCCTTTTATCTGACCCACAAGCAAACATTTATTCTTGTTAATAAATCATCATAAACAAAGAATGCAACTGTGCTTGTGACAATCCTTAGAATAGAGGGATCTGGACTGCACAGGGCTGCCTGGAAGGGGTGTGAGATGGGGGGAGTGAGAAGCGGGAGAAGGGTAGAGAGCAGGGACATATAGTTCCTCCCAGCCTGGCGCCTTAGCTCTTAGCCCCATCCTGTTCTGTATCTTGGCGTTGAGTCTCCCAGTCCTCCCAGGGGGATTCCAGGCTGGATTCCAGAGTCCCCCGGCTATCAGCCTCCCGTGTGCTCCAAGATCATTCTAAGTGCCTATCCCACTCCCACCACTCTCCATGACCCCACTCATCCTGACTCCTCCCTACCCACAAATTCTCCAAGCGTCATCGTCACCTAGCAGCTGGCTCTGCTTTGAATTCCTCGTTGCCCTGGAATCCTTTCAGGTTGGATTACATTTTTTGAAGCCTTAATAATATAACCAGGTGAGTAATCTTTAAAGTGCATGTGACTCTCTTGTGCCCTTCTGATCATGGATAAATGCCCAAATCCCTGTGGGCAGCCTATTGGCTGGCTTGCCTATCCCTCTGCTGCCACCACCTTCCCGCCCCCCTGGCACACCCCCACACACAAACCCCCTCGCCAAGGTGAACCTGCAGGCTGCCCACTGCTTATGCACATGGATATGGTGGGAAAAAGGATGTCCAGACTCTTCTGTGCTGCCCTCAGTTAGTTGGGCTGGTTGCTGGGGCTGGTGGTCCTCAGAGCACTTGCTAAAGGAGCGTGAGAACCACTCTGGCTCCAGCCCAGAACTTCAAAGCTCCCACCCCTCCTGTCATTATCCCATGGACCTGCCCCTGGCAGCAGTCATTGTGCAGCCTGGGGTGCCAGTCTTTGCTTCCCTCCTTTCCCCTCCTCACTCCCACCTTCTATCTCCATCACTAAATCTAGCCATTGCCCTCCACACCCTCCACACCTCCAAAGTGGGAGGTGACGAGAAGGGCATTAATCTTCTTGCCTCCATAGAGAATCAGGAGCAGTATTAGATACGTTCATATTTATTGATTTAGTTGGCCCTTGCTTCACACCTGCTTCAAATATTTCAGAATTCTTCCTTTTTAGATTATGGAACTGAAGCTGAGAGTGGCGATGTTAACTTGCACAGGAGCCAGAGGTCATACAGAGTGGAATATGTGTTTGATTCTGGCCTGCCTTACCCTAGAGACATCGTTCTTTCTTTCTGCCCAACTGCAGAGGTCCTGGGCACAGATCAGTCATGGAGTCAGAATGCGCCATTTACAGGCATTCATAGCCACCAGCAGTCACTGCTTTGCCACTTTCAATCAGGCAAGAGTCAACGAGGCCTCCGATTCTGTGACATTTTGCCACCCAGGTGGAGAAACACTGCTTTTCTGTAAATCTCTCCTCCCCTTATCGCTGACTGATACCTGGCTTGAGTGTCCCATTTTCCTGGGAAATTAGATGGGATTCTCGTGCCAGGTCTCTGGCTACAGCTCATGGACTCTGCCTGCCCCACAGAATCTTCCCCCCTCTACACATGGCTCCAAGCCTTCTTTCTGATCGATCCCTTCACACTCTCAGCTGAGACAGGGTCCCCAAGACACCTCACTAAGAAGCAACACAATCACACGTCATGGTGTATACACATGATGCTGTGGAGCCTTGAGCTGATGCACTCACTTATAATCACAAGATTTCCAAAGCACAACTTGGAGTTTGGCTCTTTGACTTCCCTCTTCTGGGATGCAGGAGTCACTGTTGAATTTCTACTCTCACCTAATCAGGCAACTCCTTATAGAAAGAGCCAGTCTGGCATCTGAACTCAATGAATGACTTCAAATTAAGCTCTAGGCTGCATCCATGATCCTTCAGGTAATAGAATTTATCATGCTTGAGTCTGGCTCATCATGAAGATGTACCACGATCAAGTCAGCTTCATCCCTGGGATGCCAGGCTTATTCAACATATGCAAATCAATAAATGCAATCCATCACATAAACAGAACCAATGACAAAAACCACGATTATCTCAATAGATGCAGAAAAGGTCTTTGATTCAAAATTCAACACCGCTTCATGCTAAAAACTCTCAATGAACTAGGTATTGATGGGACATATCTCAAAATAATAAGAGCTATTTATGACAAACCCATAGCCAATATCATACTGAATGGGCAAAAGCTGGAAGCATTCCCTTTGAAAACCGGCACAAGACAAGGATGTCCTCTCTCACCACTCCTATTCAACATAGTATTGGAAATTCTGGCCAGAGCATTCAGGCAAGAGAAAGAAATAAAGGACATTCAAATAGGAAGAGAGAAAGTCAACTTGTCTCTGTTTGCAGACACAACAATTATATATTTAGAAAACTGCATTGTCTCAGCCCAACAACTCCTTAAGCTGCTAAGCAACTTCAGCAAAGTCTCAGGATACAAATCAATGTGCAAAAATCACAAGCATTCCTATACACCAATAATAGACAAGCAGAGAGCCTAATCATGAGTGAACTCTTATTCACAATTGCTACAAAGAGAATAAAATACCTAAACATACAACTTACAAGGGATCTGAAGGACCTCTTCAAGGAGAACTATTCAAGCCACTGCTCAAGGAAGAGAGGACACAAATGGGGAAATATCCCATGCTTATGAATAGGAAGAATCAATATCGTGAAAATGGCCATACTGCCCAAAGTTATTCATAGATTCAATGCTATTCCCATCAAGATACCATTGACTTTCTTTACGGAATTGGAAAAAAGCTACTTTAAATTTCACATGGAACCAAAAAGAGCTTGTATAGCCAAGACAATCCTAAGCAAAAAGAACAAAGCTGTAGGCATCACACTACCTGACTTCAAAGTATACTACAAGCCTACAGTAACCAAAACAGCATGGTACTGGTACCAAAACAGCTATATAGAGCAATGAAACAGAACAGAGGCCTCAGAAATAACACTACATATCTTCAACCATCTGATCTTTGACAAACTTGACAAAAGCAACAGGGAAAGAATTCCCTATTTAATAAATGGTGCTGGGAAAACTGGCTAGTCATATACAGAAAACTGAAACTGGACCCCTTCCTTACACCTTATACAAAAATTAACTCAAGATGGTTTAAAGGCTTACACCTAGGACTTAAAATCATAAAAAACTTAGACGAAAACCTAGGCAGTACCATTCAGGACAGAGTCATGGGCAAAGACTTCATGACTAAAACACCAGAAGCAATGGCAACAAAAGCCAAAATAGACAAATGGAATCTAACTCAACTAAAAACTTTTGCTCAGCAAAAGAAACTATCATCAGAGTGAACAGAAAACCTACAGAATGGGAGAAAAATTTTGCAATCTATCCATCTGATAAAGGGCTAATATCCAGAATCTACAAGGAACTTAAACAAATTTGCAAGGAAAAAACAACCCTATCAAAAAGTGGGTGAAGGACATGAACAGATACTTCTCCAAAGAAGACATCTGTGTGGCCAAAAAAAATATTTTAAAAAAGCTCATCATCACTGGTTATTAGAGAAATGCAAATCAGAACCACAATGAGATACCATCTCAAGCCAGTTAGAATGGCAATAATTAAAAAGCCAGGAAACAACAGATGCTGGAGAGGATGCAGAGAAATAGGAATGCTTGGTGGGAGCACCTCCCACACTGTTGGTGGGAGGGTACACTAGGTCAACCACTGCAGAAGACACTGTGGTGATTCCTCAAGGATCTAGAACCAGAAATACCATTTGACCCAGTAATCCTGTTACTGGTTATATACCCAGAGGATTATGAATCATTCTACCCTAAAGACACACGGACACATATGTTTATTGTGGCACTATTTACAATAGCAAAGACCTGGAGCCAACCCAAATGCCCATCAATGATAGACTGCATAAAGAAAACGTGGCACATATACACCATGGAATACTATGCATCCATAAAAAAGAATGAGTTTATGACCTTTTCAGGGACATGGATGAAGCTGGAAATCATCATCTTCAGCAAACTAACACAGGAACAGAAAACCTAACACAGGAACAGAAAACTAAACACAGCATGTTCTCGTTCATAAGTGGGAACTGAACAACAAGAACACACAAACACAGGGAGCAGAACATCACACACCTAGGGAGAGAGCACATTAGAAAAAATACCCAATGCAGTGGGGGTTAAAACCTAGATGATGGGTTGATGGGTGCAGCAAACCACCATGGCACATGTTTACATGTGTAACACACCTGCATGTACCTCAGAACTTAAAGTAAAAAACAAAAAACAAAACTTGTCAGAAAGTTCTGTGCAACCCAAAGTACTTGCTATAATTATTGGTTTGGAGGGGCAGAGGAGGTAGGAGAAGATGCTGAGGGCACACTGTCCTAACCAATGTCATTGCCATGGAGATTTCTGGGATCCCAGACTCCTTCTCCCTTGCCCAGTCTCTTGCACAGAGCCAACTTGGAGGCAGATTGAAGGTACTTGCCTGGCCCCGCCCCTGGTCCTGGCCTTGCCCACTTCCTCCTCCTCCTTCTGCTCCTCTGTTTCTGTATCTCTTATTCTCCATTATGCCAGACTTAGCTCTTCCTCCAACCCAGCGCCTAACGTGGGTGATTTGCACCTTTATTATGAATTATTTATTCTCTGAGGTATCTATGATCACAGTGTGCAAGTAACATCCTCAGTCAAGGACCTAAAATTTAAAAAAAAAAACAACTTTGTTTCCCGAGACACATTTCAGGCATCAAAGAAGCAACGGGGCAAGGATGGGGGCACAGCCAGTGACAGCAGCTAGGCTATGAGTCCGGGAAGAACATCCTTTACACCTGGTAACATGTGTGAGAAGGTGTTTCCCCCAGAAGAAATTAGTTCAGGGACATTTTGCTAGAAAGAGGCCAATTAGCAGTTTCAGGCCACCAATAGAATGGGTGTTTATTTGTTTGAATGTCTATGCCCAAAGCTGACCTCGCATTGCACCGTCAGTGATCAGTGCCTGTAATTAACAGCTGTAAAGGGCCTTACTCTAGGGCTCCGATCCCTGCTCCAGATCCCCTGGATTGTCATCTCACACGTGGCTGGTCAGCTGCAGGGGAATGAGGAGCTCGCTTCCACCAGTGCCGCTGATGGGGGTGGCATTTCCCTACCCTGTGCAGCTCTGGTGGCGTCCCTCCTACCCCTGGTATCACAGCCACGGAGGCAGGCGGGGAGCTCGTGACAGCTGGCAAGCCAGCCTCTGGGAATAAAACATTTTAGCACTTCATAAATTTCTAACAAGGTTTCAAATTGCGGCCGTTTCCCTCCTCTCAGCTCCATCAACTAGCAAAGGCGGGGCGGGGGAAGAAAGACTAATTAAATCAATGGCGGGAAAGCACTATTGGTAAGACTACTACTTATTAAAAATATGTCAGGACCCGATTGCAAAGTAAGTTGGAATTCTCCCCATTTTCCCTATATATGAAAATACAAAACAGAGCCTTTTAATTTTGTATGTATTTGGTATATATGTATGTGTGTGTTTTCAAAGAATTGAATACATATCCTTAGCAGGATAGCTGATATATGACATTCTTAAACCTAAGGGAAGGTAACATGTAACTAAGATGCTGACAGACATTCAATAACAATACCGAATATTCACATTAAGACTTGGTATCATTTACAAAGTAGTCATTTCAAATTCTTTTCTCTCGTGATTTTTACTACAAGAAAACGATTGCTGAGAGAGCGTTGGATGGCGAAAACACAGCTTGGAAAGCCTCACCCAATTGACAATTTCCAAATTATCACCATAACTAATGTTTTTAAAAAGAAAAAATAACAGTATCTAAAAACAAAACATTTTTATTTTTTTTTCTGAGGCAGGGTTTCTCTTTGTTGCCCAGGTTGGAGTGCAGTGGTGCAATCTCAGCTCACTGCAGACTTCACCTCCCAGGTTCAAGTGACTCCTGCCTCAGCCTCCCCAGCGGCTGGGATTACAGGCATGCACCACCACGCCTGTCTAACGTTTGTGTTTTTAGTAAAGACAGGGTTTCACCATGTTGGCAAGGATGATCTTGAACTCCTGACCTCAGGTGATTTACCTGCCTCGGCCTCCCAAAGTGGTAGGATTACAGGTGTGAGCCACTGTGCCCGGCCAAAAAACCTTTCTTAATTTCATGATTCTTTGTTTTAAAAGAAAGATACTCGCTTTACAGAAAATATGTAAGCCTTATGCGTAGGGGAAATGTGGAACAGTTAACAGAAAAACTAATTCACAAAGATGTTTGTCAACTGAAACACGTTAGGAGCACTGTGGGAGGGATGGGTTTGAAAAAATAAAAGGTTTTAGATAGTTTCACTCTGAAAAAAAGTAACATTCCTTTTCCTACTAGAGTAAGTATGCACAGTGGCCTTCTTCCTGCAGTGGGTCTCACATGAAAGACTATTCATCCTGAAACAAGCGTCGTAGAATTGGTGACGTGAGTAGAATTGGGCAAAACTAGGGCACAGACAGATCCTGGCAGAAACTTTGGGCCCAGATCCCTTTGAGCAAAACGCACAGCCAAGCACGAAACAGATACAGGACAACCACCAGCTGCTGCAGCTTCGCCTGATGCCATTTTCTTTTTAGCGTGAGGAGGTTGACCTTTAGGACGACATACAAAATAAGCTTCCCCCTAGAATGGGACGCAAGATGCAAAGACCACGTGTGCTCTTTATGTTTGAGAATGAACCCCCCTGCAAAGCATCAGCCTGTCTCATATTTAGAACAGTGACCCCAGGGTGGGAGCATCTCACAGCAGCTCCCAATTGAATGCCAGATGCAAATGATCACTTGCTATTAATCCCAGCCTTGCTAACATTTGGTCCTGGGCATCACAGTTAATTGACGGGATGAATTGCCATTTCCACGGATGGTGTCCCTGTGACATTCAGCATCTTTGAGAGGTAGAGCCCACAGTTTAGCCAGTGTGATCTCTGGTACGTGGCTCAGCATTCTCTCTTGCCTGTGAGCGTGTGCATGTCGCACACTTTCACTATGAGATATACAGCCTTTTATTCTGCATACATATGCAGAAGTGTGGCGACAGGGACAGAAAGAAAAAAAATCAAGAATAATGAATGTGATTAAGTGGAAAACTACTTATAAAACACTCTAAAGTTGACTAATGTAGGCAATCAATTTAAAGTCAATCTTAGGGTACCATCCAGGCTTTTAACATAGCATAGGCTATAACTTCACTAAATGAAACATGGTCACCCCCTGCCTGAATTGCACCCAGATGGCACCCCAGTGGCTCTCAGTCAGAACAGGTGGCCAGTCACCTCCTGCCTGAATTGTACCCAGATTTTTACCCCAGTGGCCCTGAGCCGGGACAGGTGACCAGTCACCCCCTGCCTGAATTGCACCCAGATGGCACCCCAGTGGCTCTGAGCCAAGACAGGTGGCCTGCCCACCTGCCTCATTACCTTACACTGACACCCCCTTGCAGGGACGCGGTGTGATCATTCTGGGAAAAGCATTATAACCTATCTGTCCTGCATGCTAATGCAAGTGATTTTATTTGCATTTTCCAAGTGATTTTATGTGCATTTTCTCAACTGATGCTCCCCACAATTACAGCTTGTCCCTCACTAATGAAAAGCATCCTTCTCTATCCCTCCCAGTAAATCCTGCAGGGTATAACCTGTGAGGGAAAGACTAGAGATGGCTAATATTTTGGGTATAATGAATAAACCCAGCTTCAGTTTATTCTCATTAAACACAGCTTCCATTTCCAGGGTGTTTGTTAGTTTTGGTGAAGACCACAGGATGGCTTTTCCCTGGTGAGTGTAGCAATCCATCTTTTGTAAGGAGCACCTCTGCACTCAGACCTCCTGATGTGGAAGTGCTTCGAAGTAAAAGCAAGCTTCCCAAAACTTGTATTGATTGCAACTGGAGTGAAAGTTAGAAACAAAAGCCAGCAGTTACTGGGAACAGAAGTTGAGCACCAAACCTTGGGTATAGCGTAGAGGCATGGAAGATCTTACAGAAGAAGAGAAAGAAAATGAACTACTTTCTTTGAAAAGGAAGAAGGTGGCCCACTTGAGACAGGCTGAAGCTCACCCAAGAGGGGAGGTTATCAAAGAGATGCGTATTGAAGACCTCCTTTGATGTCAGGGTGAAGTAGTTCTGGGACTAAAATATTAGACCTGTCTCTAGAGGGCAGCTGGGGATGTCTGCTCCTCTTAATTCACAGGCGTCTAGACCTGAAAGCTTCACCAGGCCCTTCCCCTGTCCTCTGCTCTCACCTCCAGGGCTCTAAGTGATCGTGATCTGAGCTGAAGCCCCACTGCAGGGAACATTCCAGAACAAGGACTGACACTTACATCTCTGTGATATACTAGTTGTTCCCTCATAATGTTTCTTAATAGTTGGTCCTGAGCCAAGTATTCTAGCAAAGATGGTTCAGCACAGAAAATTCTCAGACTTCAATTTCCATTTAGGGAAGGTGGGAGCTCTAGCCAGAGGCTCCCAGATGACCTCAACCTCAAAACTGGCCAGCTGAGGCCTGCACACTCTGGCAACACGTGGGTGTTGTCAGCGTCCTGCTGTCTTCACAGTGAGAGCCCTTTCAGAGCGCCCCAAATCCAAACCACCCCTCCTGTAATCATCTCTGGACAGGTGGATCTCATAGCATTGCCTGAGAGTCTTGTGCTCAACTGTGCATCCTGACAGACTCTTTCCCAGACCAGACTTTAGGCAGGCCCCTCTCTAAGCTCTTCTCATCTCCACCCTGACTTTGGAGGATTTTGTCTCTGCGTTGTCCAGTTTTAGCAAGAATCCTGCTTAGTTTGGCCATCCTGGGTATCTGATCAGGTTTCTCCTCCTCCACCGTCCCCCAGGTGGTTGATTCCTGATCACTTTAGCATGTGTTCAGCAAGAGTCCTGTTCAGATGATGTAGCCAGAATGCCCTTACCGTTGATGTCTTCTGTAAATAATATTCCATCTACTGATCCCCACCTCATCACTTGGCTATAAACTCCCATTCGTTCCTGTTGTATTTGGAATTGAGCCCAATCTCTCTCACCCACTTCAAAATGCCATTGCAGGTCCCCATGGCTCTGAATCAAGTCTGCCTTATCAAAGGTCATTGATTTTTTTTTAAATAGTAACACTAAACTCTTCCCTAAGGTAAAACCAAGGAACATTCTCAAAATTAAATCCAGTTATCTTCCTAAAAACAAAAGGGATTTGCTGTATAACTGGTCTTCATTCCTTCCCTAGATAAAACAAGAAGTTGACCTTCACATTTCTTAAAAGACTGGTCTCCTCACATTCTTTTAGTTTCTCTTCATTTTTATTAAAATAAAATAAAATTCATTTTTATTAAAATATCAGAATCAGTTTCTCAACTCTTTTCAGTATTTTCTTTCTCTATTGGCATCCTAGGATCAAAGTGTGAAGGTGGTGCCATGAGACTCACACCTCTACCGGCTGGGAGTTGGCCATCTTAGGCACCAATGCTCCGTCCAAGTCTAGAACTATGGAATACAGCAGTGATCAACTCATCTGTAAGGGTTACTTGAGTTTTTTCCATGAAATTGGAATGCAATGTTGTCAAAATTGCTGGTGTGGCCAAGTCAGGACTCACAGCCCTTGCCTTTTCAGCACAGGTGTGGTGTAGAAAAATTACAGCTAACACTGAGCACCTGCAGATGGCCAGATTCCGCTCTCAACCTTCGTGTGCAAAAATTCACTTAACTCTTACAACAACTCTACAGCAGGTGAATATTATTAAGAGATCCCCATCCTCCAGATGAAAAAACTGAGGCACAGAAAGGTTAGGCAGCCTGGGTAACCGTGTGGCTGGTAAGAAGAAAAGGCTTCAAACTCTGAGACAGTCATAACCTAATTAGCAAAACTGCTTGTTACTAAACAGATGCAGAGGCATGTTGACAGTAAAAGTAAAATGCAGAAACAGAAGGGGTAAAAAGGGCGCCAAAGTGAGAAGTTAGGCAATCTTTTCTTCTAGAAAATCCCAGGAGATTTAGAATAAAAGCAAGCAAGCAGCCAAGGGAACCATGGATATGGGTGGAATGGGCATGGACATGGCATGGCGCCCCCAGCCTGGCAGACTCCAGGGCATGCCCAAGAGTACCTGCAGAGTCAGACTAAGACAAGAAACAGGGCTGGCAGGATAGAAAGGTGTTAGCTTCATGCAGTAGGAAACAGTCCACCCAGCCCACTTGAAAGACAGAAACCCACTCAAGGGAGTGAGCTTTCATTAGCATAGGACCATGTCACCCATTTTACCAGAAATTTTTGCTGAGCATGCTGTGGGCTGGGTGTCCTACAAGGAAGGGCCTGGGTTCCTCTTCTGGCTGCTGTCATAATGCAGTTCTGAGCTGTGATGAGTGACACAGATGGAGGAGGGAACATTGGGAATAAACAGGACTAAAGGTCATCTCAAAGCACCTTTCACAGGTTTCCTGAAATGTGCAGTTTTAAAAGTAAAACCCCTTGAAAATGTGTTTCTGTGCATGCTGTTCCTTCAGACTGTGAGCAATTTTTCTTTCCTTTTTTTTTTTTTGAGACAGAGTCTTGCACTGCCACCTGGGCTGAAGTGCAATGGCACGATCTCAGCTCACTGCCTCGTGGGTTCAAGTGATTCCCCTGCCTCGGCCTCCTGAGTAGCTGAGATTACAGGCACCCACCACCACGTCCAGCAGATTTTTTGTATTTTTAGTAGAGACAGGGTTTCACCATGTTGGCCAGGCTGTTCTTGAACTCCTAACTTCGTGATTCGCCCACCTCAGCCTCCCAAAGTGCTGGGATTACAGGTGTGAACCATTGCACCTGGCCGAGCAATTTCTCCTCTCTGCACCTACATGGGTAAAGGCTTCTCCAAGACCAGGTTTCTGCGAGGAGCACTTGCTTGGTTCATGAAAGAAACAGCAGAACTCACTCACTCTGCCTTCTCCATCCCCCCGTGCATAGCTCATTTCCATCTTAGCTGCATCTCTAAGTAAATCAAGTGCCAGCAAAAGGAAATAAGATATAATGGGGAACCTTGAACATATTTTTTTTCCCAGTTACTTTAGGTAAAACTCTGAAACCAATTTGTTTTATTTGTGGTGCTGTTACTGCCTCAAAACCTGTTTTTGACTGAGAAAGGCATTCCAAATAGGTACGCTGGGAACTCAACCTAAAATAGCCAGTTAATTTAATTTTACATGCGCGTTTTATTTTCAGGGAATGTGCATATGTCTCATGCAATGGAGAGGGGAAAATGGAGACTGCAGTTTATGATGTCATCTTGATGTGAATTTTATTATTTCATAAAATGTGACTATGTTCACGGGAAAGAAGCTATGAAACAGATTCACTTTTGCTGCACATGCTGATATCTACCAAGTCAGGTGGATGGGAACTGACACAGAACCTTCATAAGGACTGATAAAAAGGTGCTATTGTGTCAACACAAATTATATTTCTATCTTCTGTTTTTAAATGTTCTGCTAGTAATCGGTTAAAACAAGTGATTTTTTTATTTTTGAGACAGAGTTTAACTCTTTTCCCCCAGACTGGAGCACAGCGGTGCAATCTTGGCTCACTGCATCCTCCACTTCCCGGGTCAAGTGATTCTTCTGCCTCAGCCTCCTGAGTAGCTGGGACTACAGGTGCCCACCACCATGACTGGCTAATTTTTGCATTTTTAGTAGAGGTGGGGGGGGCTTCACCATGTTGGCCAGGCTGGTCTCAAACTCCTGACCTTTGGTGATCCACCCACTTTGGCCTCACAAAGTGCTGGAATCACAGGCATGAGCCACAGTGCCCAGCCTGATTTAACGGTTTTTGCCTATTTCTTTCCTCTCAGTTACAGGCATCTCAGATCTGCGTCCCATATCTCCTGCTGTGGGTGCTCTGCATGGAGCTCAGGCAGTCTTAGGAACTACCTTAGTTCCCTCAGCAGGAGCCCCGTGTCCAACCGCCTCTCTTGGTTCCGTGGCCTCCCCAGCCAAATTCCCTGTTCCTCTCTGTATCATACAGCCTCCCCCTTCCCAAACACAGACAACTGTCAGAGTGGTGGGCATCTGCGGTCCTGTGCAACGCAGTTCCTTTTGGGGGTGTCACTTACGAAAAGCACATTCTCTAGTGGCTGCCAGCAGTCAGGGAGCAGGGCCCGTAACAAATTCCATAACTTCACAGGACTTGCATTAAGAAATAATACCTGCCATGATCGTGGTGGTGGTGGACCCTGAGGTGGTGGCACGAGGAGAGCTGTCTTCTGTCCAGTAAAAAGCAGCTCGTACTGGAGTCACCGCTCACTCCTGCAGCCCACAGTCAGTAACTGGCTGACCTAGGAGTCAAAGTGTTGGCCCTATTGCCACAGGTGCATCACATCCTGCAGGGTGCTCTGTGCAACAGAAACACCTGTGAGGTCAAACAAAGGCCAGCCCCCAGCTGAAGCCACATTCCTGACTTATGCAGCTCCCTTTCCAACCCTTGTTTAACCAAGCCTTCATCAGTCCCTTGCACGAGAACCCCCCTCTCAGGTTCTACTTCTGGGAAACCAGCTGTTTATGTTTCTGAGGGCTGCCGTGACAAACGTCCACACCTGTGGTTGCTTTAAACAACAGAAACTTGGCCAAGACTTGAGACGTAGGCAGTGTTAATTCCCATGCCTGTCTTAGCCTCTGGTGCCAGCAATCTTTGGCATACTTTGGCTCTTAGACACACAACTCTAATTTCCATCTCTGTCTTCGCATGACCTTCTTCTCCCTGTGTCTTCATGTTCTGAATTTCCACCTCCTTTCTCTCATAAGGACACCAGTCCTTGGATTTAGGGCTTATCCTAAGTCCAGGCTGACCTCCAGCTCCTTGCTTAATTACATGTGCAAACACCCTATTTCAAAATAAGGTCAGATTCCGAGGTACCAGGAGAACATGAATATCTGGGAAACACTGTTTAACCCACTACACCAACCTAACACATTTCAGCAATGTGCCTACAAGCCAGGGTAAGCAAAAGAAGGCACAAGTTCCTGATTTTCCCTCTGACGCCATAGAAAGGCATTTGGGCCAAGACACTGTGGTGGGCCGGCAGCATGGCTGTGAATTCTAGGGGAAGTTCCCCTCTACTAGGCTGCCTGAGAGCAATCTTGTAAGCACGGGAATAATCAGCTGCTACAGCACCAGGCCGCAAGGGCTTAGACATCAGCTGTCTGCAGCAGCTGTTTGGAAAGTCCAGATACCCAGACTCTGCAAGCCTTGAAGAAACAGTAGAAGCTGGGTTCAGATGCACCCCCACCCTGAAGAAGGAAGATACTGGTCCCGTGGGAAGCTGAAATTGGGTTGAGGCTTCCCTGCAGGGAACAAGGGGAAGTGCCAGTGGAGATGCTGCCCAGCAAGCAGAAGGGAGCTTCCAGAGCACTTTCAAACAACAGTGATTTGCACACCACATCATACGGGACAGGTGGGCTGAGACTTGAGATCTGAGAGCTTTGCCATAAGACCAATCTTTTTCTTTCTCTCTGAGATTTTAATAAAAGATGTAGCGTGAAAGAGCATAGAAGTGATAGAGGGGAAGAACAAACATAATTCCCACCGTGAGAAGTGAAGTGAGAGACACAGACAGAAGCCAGTGTGCTGGGAATCTAACTGAGGGAAGTTAATGGTCAGGTAATGCATGGAGCTCCATGGATTGCACATGATGGGGCAGCGGGACAGTGTGGGCTCCAGACTGCCTGGGAGCCTCAACAGCCTTCCATGCTCCAATTTCCAAAAGGTACACATGGGTGACAGTTCCTTTTCTTCTTTGATGCCTGGTCATGTGGCTGATGAGCCTAGCGTCCTCATTTCTAAATGTGTCTCATGGCCAGGCACAGTGGCTCACACCTGCAATCCCAGCACTTTGGGAGGCTGAGGTGGGTGGATTCGCAAGGTCAGGAGATTGAGACTATCCTGGCTAACATGGTGAAATCCGTTCTCTACTAAAAATACAAAAAATTAGCAGACATGGTGGCACGTGCCTGTAATCCCAGCTATTCAGGAGGCTGAGGCAGGAGAATCACTTAAACCCAGGAGGCAGAGGTTGCACTGAACTCCAGCCTGAGCAACAGACCATCTCAGAGTAAATAAATAAATAAGTAAAATTAAAATAAATGTGTCTCATACTCTGCCTCAAAATAAATAATAAAAATAAAAATAAATGTGTCTCTAAACCTGTAGAGACATGAGTCAGTCTTATTCAAATTCATCAAAATTAACCAAAAAAGTCCCATAAAAATATGAAGATAATATTAATCTGAATATATGAAACTATATTAAGAACCCTAAAGTTGTGTATAAATGTAAAACATTATTAGACATAAACACTTCATGTTCATACTGGAAGGCAGAGTCCTCATCACTTAGTCTTCTCTCTCAGGTGAGTCTGAGATTCAGCTTAAACCTCTATCATGATCACTGAACATATTCAACAAAGATCTCCTGAATATCCTCCAAAAACAGCCAGAGATAGACCATCCAAGATCCCTTATTACTGTTCTTCATCTCTCATTGAGTTATGCATTCATTCACTACACAGAGACTAAGGAATGGAAACGAGCAACATTATTACATAACAGTTATTACAATTATCATAGAATTAGATGATATATAATTATTATTACATAATAATGTTGCTCATTTTCAAATCCAATCTGAGCCCTTGTTTGGTTTGGATCATAATTCCAAAAGATACAATCTCAAATGCATCCCAAATTATATAATAACAATTGTACCTTTCAGGATTATAATCAGTTGCCCACTTATATTTGTAGATGAGACAAATTTAATCAAATAGTCATACGAGTGAAAGAAAAATCACAACTTTCATAAATACTACAAAGAAGACCTATGACACCATAAGACAATACAAGAGGGTAATTTGATCTCTTATGAGGTTGGAATTGTAGAGAAGGGGTTGAGGGGGCAAGAAGGAGAAAGGGCTTGGAGACAGAGAGCATATGGTGTGTGCACATCTCTTAGACAGGAGGAATCAGTGTGCATTAGTGGAAGAGAAAAGAGCAGAGAAAGCCAGATGGACCATGATTTAAGGTGAGGCTGAAAATTCTCTGGGGAGAAAGCTGTTCAGGGCCTTTGTTCTATGAGCAGTGGGCAGCAATGAGCATATTTCAATCAAGAGATTAATAAAATGAGAGTGTTCTTCTTAAAAAATTACATGTGGCTTTTAATTCAAAATGGTAGAACAGCTATTGATATTCCCTTTAAGCTTCCTTAAAATAAGAGAAATGGGCTAAGAGGAAAAATCAATATGGCAAAGAAAATAGAAAGAGCTGTCAGCAACCAAAAGATGTCAACAGATTCTGAAGCACAGATTTCTGTCACCATCTCTTAGTCTGCTGGGTGGCTATCACAAAGGTAACTTATAAACAATATGCATTTCTCACAGTCCTGCAGGCCGAGAAGTCTAAGCTAAAGGCACCAGCAGTTTCCGTGTCTGGCAAGGGTTCATTGCTCATAAATGGTGTCTTCATGCTGTGTCCCTAGATAATGGAAGGGGTCATTGAGCTCCGTTGGGCTTCTTTCACAAGGTCTCAATTCCACTGATGAGAGCTCCACGCTTGTTACCTCATCACCTCTCAAAGACTGCACCTCTTACTACCATCACACTGGGGTAGGTTTCAACATATAAATTTGATGTGAGCTACAAACGTTCAGACCACAGCACATCGCAAAGCAACAAAGACTATTCCACAAGCCCTGGCTACTTATGTAAGTTCCCTTCCTATCTGCTCAATCCTTAATACACATAGAAATCAACAGTTATCACATATTCAAGGAACGCTTGCATCACAAAGGAGGAAGACCGAGGCTACAAACATGAATACACAAACTTTGGATGAAACACAATTGAGAAAATGGGAGAAAATCAAAGTCATCATCATCGTCATCATCCACATTAAGAACTCTGGGAGATAATCTATTTGTAAGGCAAAAATAGAATAGTCATGAAGAATGTGAAAGAGACATTGAGATAAATAAAAAGCAGAATGAGAAGACTGAATATAACTGACCAGAATCTTGGGAACGTCAAAGAAAATCATAAGAAAAATAAGGACACAATTTTCAGAACTATCAGAAAGCGTGTATTAAAAATCCCAAAAGTACAATATACTGAGATAAATAAAATTAGGATATGTGAAAAGAAATTTGTGTCTAAACACACTTTTATAAAATTACGAAACATCAGAAACAAAGAGGAGATCTTAAATGAGGCCATAGAGAAAGAACGAACAGCCTACAAAAAAGGAAATAATTTAAACGACTTCAGAATTTCCAACAGCACTAATGAAAACCAGAAGATAATGACATTTTACCTTCAAAGTACAAAGGGAAAATATACAGAATTGAGTGCCCAGCCAAATACTCTTTAATGAAAAAGATAAAACAAGGACTGCCAAAGACAACAAAAACGGAGAGAGAACACCACAAAGAAACCTGAAAATGAAGAAAATTCTAAAGGGTATACTTCAAGAAAAAGGAACATGACCTTACAAAGATGGTTTGGGATCCAAGTAAGAATGAACAAATGAAATTATAAAGCTGCAAGGAAATCCAAAGAAATAACATCTGAATAAGGTAACAATAATACCTAGTATTTGGGTTAAAAAATAAAAATGCAGAAGTACAAAAAACAGTAGGAGCATGTAGGTTTTGTTTGTTTGTTTGTTTTTGAGATGGAGTCTTGCTCTCCTGCCCAGGCTGGAGTACAGTGGTGCAATCTCGGCTCACTGCAACTTCTGCCTCCCAGGTTCAAGTGATTCTCCTGTCTCAGCCTCCCAAGTAGCTGGGATCACAGGCATGTGCTACCACATCTGGCTAATTTTGTATCTTTGGTAGAGATGGAGGTTTTGCCATGTTGGCCAGGCTAATCTAGAACTTCTGACCTCCCATGAGTCACCCAACTTGGCCTCCCACAATGCTGGGATTGCAGGCGTGAGCCACTGTGCCCAGCCCAGGAGCATGTAGGTTTGGAGATGAGTGATCGGGATCAAAATGCTCCAAAACCCTCTTTTGTTGTTTGTTTTTCATGGAAGAAGGTGCTTAGGTTATTGCTTAATTGCAGACTTTTGCTAATTTAAATGTACATGGTAAATTTCCAAGGTAACATTTAAATGAATGGAAAGAGAATATAAACATTCGAAATAAGCAGAGTAAAAACAGAAAAAAGAAAATTCATTAAGCAAAGAAAGAAGGATGTATAAGGACCACAAAGTGTGACAGATAGAAGTTACAAGTAGGGTGTGACAAAAGTTCAACATATCGACCATCATGAAAATATGAATAGACTAAAGGAGTTTGTATAAGACTGTTGTGGAAGGTCTCAGGAGAGATGGAACAGCTAACTATTGTTTTCTACTATACTAGACGTTTGACCTTTTAACTTTGATCATTTTGGTGTGAATAGTTTTAAAACGGGGAATCAAAGGTATTTTGGGTTGAAATATGAAAGGAGGAGAGTGGAGAAAGGTAAGGCGGGCTATTAGAATGTTATTACCATAGCCCGACATTATTAAGTGTGATAATAAGCACACTCAAACTTTCTGAAAACTTCCTCAATCATATTCATGGAATGGATTCCGAGGAAGAGAAATTTTGTGTCCAGATGTCAGTATTAATAATTTTTAACATGTCTTATCAAATTTCTCTGCAGGAAGTTTATACCCTTCAATGCTGTTACACTATTCATAACATTTTCTTATAAAAGTACTCATTGCATGCATATCAAATTCAGGCACCATTCCAGTTTACGACAGGGAACGAGATAGGCGAAAGCTGCTATTCTCATGGGTCTGCCGTTTCAGTGGGGGAAGGGGAGGAAGACAAATGGTATAAAAAGCAGATCAATAAATAATTGTGCAGGCTAAAAAGTTAAGAGGAATATAAAATAGGTGAGTTGATGGGAAGTGACTTCAGAATATGTAGTCAGTGAAGGACACTTAGCCAGGACTTGAATGACCTGGAGGGACAGCCTGCCTGGCAAGGGGATGGCAGTGTAAAGACTCTGAAGTGGCATAACCTGGGTATCACCAAGGAAGAGAAAAATGCCCATGTGGCCACTGTATAATGAGCAGAGGGCTGGGTGGGTAAGGAAGGTGTGCAGAAACCAGATGGTAAGGAGTTTGGGTTTTCTTTATAAAAGGTAACTAAGATCTATATATCCATGGGAAGGGAAGACTTACATAGCTATATCCATGGGAAGGGAAAAATAGACACCTGATGTACAGGTCAAATTCAGACTTGTGTCGTCCTTCACACAATGTAGGGATCTCACCTTTATAAGCAAAGTTAGCAGCCCAGGGCTTTCTACATGCATGTTCTCAATTATAACAATTGCAGATGTAGATGTCAGCATCTCCATTTGAGTTCAAGGAAGCAGAGCCAGACAAGTCACACGGCTTGTAAGTAGCAGAATCTGGTTTTAAACGCAAGTTGTACTGAAACTCGTGTTCTTTCCAAACAAGGTTCGAGAGCCCATGTTCTCTCATAAGCTAAGGGACTACCCACCTGCATACTAGCATGATGAGGCTGTAGAAACTGACATGAAACCTTTTGGCCATGTAAACTTCATGAAGGTGATTTGGGTTTCAGAATTTTACTTACCATTTATAATTTTGTGCCTCACCTATTTCCTAAATTTTATATATACATATGTGTGTATATATACACATTCATATATATATATATATATATATATATATATATAACCTATTATGTTTTATTTATGAACTAAAAATATTATAAGAAACTAGGGAGCAAAGAAAAATAAGCATGGCAGTGGCATCCTAGGATGAATCAATTATTACAAGCAGGAATTAATTTTGCTCTAATTAATCCTTGCCACAACTGCTCGAACTAAAAATTGTCATTTGATAGACTTTCTACCTCATATAATACTAAATTTTGACTCTGCTAATTGCCAACTCATTCTTAATTTGGTAATAATAATACTGGTAGTGACTAGCTCATAGTATTTTTTTTTTTGAGACAGAGTCTTGCACTGTTGCCCAGGCTGGAGTGCAGTGGTGCAATCTCGGCTCACTGCAACCTCCACCTCCCGGGTTCAAACGATTCTCCTGCTTCAGCCTCCTGAGTAGCTGGGATTACAGGAATGTACCACCAGGCCAAGCTAATTTTTGTAATTTTAGTAGAGATGGCATTTTGCCATGTTGGCCAGGTTGGTCTCAAACTCCTGACCTCAAGTAATTCACCCACCTTTGTCTCCCAAAGTGCTGGGATTGCAGGTGTGAGCCACCATGCCTGGAGAGCTCACAGCAATTTTTAAAAAGGAAAATTGTAGTTATACAAATAGGGCACTTGAATCTCTTAAGTCACACTTCTGACTCTCTTTCAAGGATACTTTACTTCCTTTCATTATTGCACTAAAGCTTTATAATAAACTTTCACTCCTGCTCTAAAACTTGCCTCAGTCTCTCATCCAGCACTTCAGAGTCTGGGATGTGTGAGCCAAGCCTGAATGGCTGCAGTGGCTTTCAGACATTGTCAAGTGGGATGGAAGAGGCCAAGGGTGACCACTGGTGCACAGAATTCTGAAGGGTCTTCATCCAAGCCAGAGCTGCAATGAGGTGGAAAGTTGAGAAAATCTTTGAAAGAAATTCCATCAAACTTACGACTCTATGGCATCAGGAAACTCAAGAGCTTCCATTCAGACACAGGGTTGACTACATGTTAAGGTAATATTGAAGCGATAATGTCTGCAGAATCAAGTGGGGGGACGTTCAGCAAAGATGTGGGCCCATCATCCGAAAGAAGACTTAGAGAATCCAAGTAAAATGAAATCTCCGAGTTCTTGTCTTCCGGTATAGGAGACGGACGTAACTTTTAGACTCTACAGGATCACTGAATCACCCCTGGGGAGAATTCTAAAGAGAATTGACAAAGGAACAGAGTCCCTGAGAGGCACAAGCTTCTTTACCCCGGCATCCCAGACACCTAGGAATGTCTTCCTCCCAGAATTTACTCTAGGGTAGTGTTGTCCTAAATATGCATGGATGAATTCCAAACTTCTTATTAGTAGCCATTACAACTGCTAAAACTAATGATTTACTTTTTCAGTGCTCATAGTAAAACTTTTAAATATTTTTAGAATTTGTGTGTATTATTATTATTATTATTATTATTATTATTTAGAGACAGGGTCTTGTTATGTTGCCCAGGCTGGTCTTGAACTCCTGGTCTCAAGCAATTCCATCTCAGCCTCCTGGGTGCCTAGGACTACAGGCATGTATCACTATGACAGTTCCTAGTAAAATGCTTTTAGAAGTACAGAAAGGGATAAAATAAAAAGTAAAAATGTTAGCTTTATGCTCTCAACTTCAAGTACAAACAAAAAATCAGAGGTGACAGTTTAATATGAATTCTTCCAGACCAAAAATATATAACTACATAAATGTATATAATGTTTATTATATTCCTTAGAGGTGCACAAATAAGATTAAAATATGTAGGATGCTATGCACCTTACTTTTGCCATTTGATAATCTACTGTTTCATGTCAACGTGCATAGTTCCAGTCACTCATTCCAATGGTAGTGTGACATTATCTTTTACAGGAGTTATCATGCAGTTAATTCCTCTTTTTTATTATTAGCAATATTGCTGCAATATATTTTATAGGAGAACATCACAGAGGAAGTTCCGAGCAAGGATGTGTGGGGTCTTTCCATTCTGAATTTTGACTGGTGCTGCCTCATTCAAAGTTGCTCCAATCAACATTGCCACCAACAGTGGGAAGTGAGAGGCCTGTTCCTTTATTCACACAAATACAGTTCTGATTTTCCATTCTTGCCGATTTGGTACATAAAACATAGCATGGGATTGTTCTTTTGATTTGCAATTCTTTAACCATGAGATAGATTGAGCGCATTTCCAAATAGTAACTGGACATTTCATTTTAAGTATCTACCTGTTTATAGGTTCCACTCATTTTATGATTGGATTATTCACTATTATCTTACTCACTTTAAGTGTTCTTTAAAATACAAGAACATTAGTTATTCAGTCTATGTAATTATGTATTATTAAAACTATCCATAATTCTGCATTTTTGATTTTATATTTATATTATATACAATCAGAAATGTGACCACCAGAAAACTAAATCTAAACAAAATCTTCAACATTTATTTATTAAATTATGGGTAGTCTTTGAGATTTTTGTCATGTCTAAAAAGACCTTCCCTACTCTAAGAATTTTTTTTAATTTAAACTTTTTTACTTTTTTTGGTCCACATTTTAAATACAAATATTTGTTTCTTCATAGTTCATTTTACAGGAGGAAGAAAGGTACAGATTTACCTTATTTTTTTCCCTAAATAATAACTAGTTGCCCCAGCCGTATTTCTGGAAGATTCACCTCTCCTTCACCTAATTGAGCCACCTTCATCATGTAATAAATCCCCACATATATCTGGATTTATTTCTAGACTTTCTCCAATGCTATTTAACTGGTTCTGCATCTAAGATAATTTGAATAATAGGAATTAATCAGCCTAATCCCCACTTCATTTTTTTTAACTAAAATTCTCCTGCCTTCTCCCAGTGGACTGGATTATGGCTCAAATCCTGACTCTTCCACCTACTGGATGCTTCCAATTAAGCATAAGTTACTTAACCTTTCTTCACCTCACATAAAATACTGATGTGGATAGAATAATGTTGTGCTATTTTCATTTTAGGAATTTTGAAGTTTTTGTTAGATTTAGTTTTTCTGGCAGTACATTTGTAATTGTATATAATATTAAAATCTCATTGCTTTGTTTAGTGATTTCCAGCAGCATTTCTTCACTCTGATATCTACCTTTCTTCATTCCTCCTCATTCCCAGTTTAATACATATTATTCCATGTTTTTGTGTTTAAAGCATCTATGTTTTATAATCATAACTCTGCATGTGTATAGCTTTGAAAGCTCACCAACACTTTGGTTGTTGTTTTACCCTTACTGCTCCATTCCTGAGTTCCTTTGAATTATATCTTGGTTGGCTGCATTTTACCATCTGTCAAGAGCTGAACTTGACCCCATTCTCAGTATTCATATGTTGAAGTCCTAATCCCCCAGTACTTCAGAATGTTACTGTATTTGGAGACAGAACCTTCAATTAAAGCAAAATGAGGTCACATGGGTGGGCCCTAATTCAATCAGACTGGTGTCCTTATAAGAAAAAGGCATGAAGACACAGACCCATACACAGGGATGAGCTTGTGAGGACAAAGAAAGGAGATGCCATTTACAAGCCAAGGAGAGAGGTCTCAGGAGAAACAAAATCCCTGACACCTTGACCCTGGACTTTAAGCCGGTATAACTGTAAGATAATAAATACTGATTAAGCCACACATCTGTGGCA
This sequence comes from Leontopithecus rosalia, assembly GCA_028533165.1. Lineage (NCBI taxonomy): Eukaryota > Metazoa > Chordata > Mammalia > Primates > Cebidae > Leontopithecus > Leontopithecus rosalia. Next base: position 54,014,100 of record CM052665.1, read on the forward strand.
CTTTGTCATAGTGGCACAGGAACGTAATACAATGTCTCATGTAATATTTCAAAAATACTTTTAAAGAGAAAGGAAGGATTCATTGTTTATCTGAAATTCAAATTTATTGTGTCATTCTGTGTTTTTATTTGCTGTATCTGGTATCCCTTCCTCCATCAGTCTGCGTCACTCTAAATTTGGCAAGGTGGGGCCAGTTCCTAAGGTTTTTAAAAACTTTGTCCATTCAAATTACCTGGCCCTACTGCTTGGTACAGGAGTGAAGACTGGGTTCAGGAGTTATTTCCTGAGATTGCCTCTTCTCCTTGGAGTTCTACTGAAGACCCACTTTGTTAGGACCATTACCTCCTGCCCTGTTGTTAGTTTCTGCCCATATACATTTCAGTGTGTTTTTCTTCATACATTAATATGTAGGGACAGGGTGTTCTGTGACCCAGCTTCACTCTGCTATTGTACCCTAGCTGTCATCTTAAAGTTAATTACTCTGAAATGTTAGCTAAACTTACTAAGCATGTGAATATTCACACAAAGAGAGAACTGACCTCTGATTGCATTATTTTAATTTTTTAAAAATATGCCAACCATGTTTATTTCAACAAAGGCTAAAGATGCCAATCTCCAAAGTGTACACATTCAGTTGAGGAGACCGGTGACAAAGAGGCATTAGCAGTTGGGCATAAAAATTTCAAAAGGTGCTCTTCACAGGTCAAGAAGCATTGGCAGAATTGACCTAGTCCAAGCTACACACATGAACCCTGAAATGTTCTGGAAGGTGTGAAGCATCAAGGTGAGGCATTCTACCAAAAGAGAGCTATAATAACAGCCAATATTTATGTCACTCTTACAATGTGCCAAGTCCTGCTTTAAGCATTTTATGTATTTACTCATTTAATCATCATGAGAGCCCTGTAACAGAGTATTCTCATTAATAACTTCATTTTACAGATGGAGGACCTGATACAGAGAGATTCAGAAACATCTCCAAAGTCACCCAGCTCCTCAGCAATAGCACCAGGATTTGCACACAGACATGTTGGCTGCTCAGTCTCTGCTCTCTGTCATCATGCTGCAATGTCTCCTGAGGAATTTTGGATGGCCATTATTTCCGGGATTCTTATATTTGTACACAGACTGATCTAAGCACATTCTGGTCACAGCTGCTACCTGTCCAGCCTGGGCCCATTCATTGCATAATTATGGAATACTGTTTAATTCTCCACAGAGTCAGGCCTGGGAGAACATCCAAATGTCTTCCAGTATCCACCTGCATTTAGTATATAAGAAGTCAGAGGCCTTGGTTCACATTTGCATTATGCATCATTTATATTAAGTATACATATTTACCCAACAGAGTTGTAGAAATAGCAAAGTAGGAGTAGATCAAATGGCGAAATTTTCTACCAACTTCCTATGTCAATATAGGCAAGTGATTTAACTTCCCTCTGTCACCATTTAGATTGCTTGGAGGAAAAAAAGGTGATATGGTTTAGCTGTGTCCTTACCTAAATCTCATCTTGAATTGTAGCTCCCATAATTTGCATGTGTCATGGGAGGGACCCAGTGGGAGGTAATTGAATCATGGGGGTGGGTTTTTCCTGTGCTGTTCTTGTGGTAGTCTCACAAGAGTGGATGGTTTTATAAAGGACAGTTCCCCTGCACACTCTCTCCTGTCTGCTGCCATGTAAGACATGCCTTTGCTCCTCCTTCACCTTCTGCCATGATTGTGAGGGCTCCCCAGCCATGTGGAACTGTGAATCCATTAAGCCTCTTTTTCTTTGTAAATTACTCGGTCTCAGGTGTTTCTTCATGGCAGTATGAAATACACTAATACAGTAAATTGGTGTTGGTAGAGTGGGCTCCTGCTAAAAGATACCTGGAAATGTGGAAGTGCCTTTGGTATTGGGTAACAGGCCTTTATAAATTACCCATTCTTGCATATGCCCTTATAGCAGCATGAGAATGGACTAATAAAAACTGTAACAAAGAGTAGAATGTTCTGTTTAACAATCCTTTGGGGGACGGCTTTCCTTCCTGGAAAACACTGAGCTCAGAAAATGCTCTTTTACCCTTGCAAAAAGCAAAACATTGGCTTCCAGCTTCAAACATTAATGCACAGGGGTAAACAAGAGATACACAGTAGATTTTCTCCCTGTCTCTGTCTCTCTCTCTCTCTCTCTCTCTCTCTCTCTCTCTCTCTCTCTCTCTTTGAAGGAAGATTAAAGAACAGAGAGGACTTGAAAAACAGAGAAAGAAGAAAAATCCAAATGCATGACCCGAGTTTATAACAACTTTGTTGGACTATGTACAGTATTCACAAAAGACTCTTCAGTGAGGAACTGGCTTCCTGGGAGTAATCACAAGGAAAGAGTTGGTAGAAATTAATCACTACCAAATAGTCAACCCAAAGCAGATTGGAGATGGAAAACCAGGCCAGGAGCTCTGATGGGAACCAAAAGCAGACTGACCTGTTTGTTCCTTACAGCATGTGGCTCTTTAAGAGTTCCATCAGATGAGAAAATAGTTATTGACAAGTAAAGGGATACCTTCCATGATTCCAAAAAAGGAAGCAAATGTGAACCCTAGAGACTAAATTTCAGATACTCATAGTCAGACTACGACTTCCTCAGAGAATATTTTACCCCAAAATGATTGTTTTGAACTTGACACACACAGTTCAAAGTCATAATATTTAAGATCTACTAGACCAGTTGCTTCCTTATAACAATGATTCATTTTTCTCTCTTAACATTTCAGGTAAAGAAAAGTCAATTGTGTGGAGTGTTACTGGCTGAAATGTGTCCCTACAAAATTCATGTGTTGAATCTCTAATCCCCAGTAGCTCAGAATGTGACTGTGTTTGGAGACAGGGTCTTTAAAGAGATATTTAAGGTAAAATGAAGTCACACAGGTGGGTCCTGATCCCATTTGACTGGTGTCCTTATAAAGACAGGAGATGAAGATGCAGAAACACGCAGAGGGACGGGCTTCTAATGACACACAGAGAGGCCTCAGTAGAAACCAGCTCTGCTGACACCTTGATCTCGGAAATCCAGCCCCCAGATTTGTAAGAAAATAAATTTCTGTTGTGGAAGGCACCTAGTCTGAATACTTGGTGATGGCACCCTAGCAGATTAGTACATGAATTGTCTATGTACACTAAACATGGTATATGATACTGGAATATTTCTGTGGCCATAGTTAAGGTGATTGATTTTGTTAAATTCTACAAAATCAAAACAAGATGTTTAACATATATATCTTGAATTATTATCAGTGTTTTTAAAATAATGCAATAATACCATTTTACACATTTTTTTGAACATGGAGTCTCACTCTGTTGCCTGGGCTGGAGTGTAGTGGCGCAATCTCAGCTCACTGCAACCTCCGCCTCCTGGGTTCAAGCAATTCTCCCACCTCAGCCTCTAGAGTAGCTAGGATTACAGGAGTGCACCACCATGCCCAGCTAATTGTTGTATTTTTAGTGGAGTCGGGGTTTCACCATATGGACCAGACTGGTCTCAAACTCCTGGCCTCAAGTGATATCCACCTGCCTGGGCCTCTGAAAGTGCTGGGATTACAGGCGTGAGCCACTGCACCTGGCACATTTTGTACATTTGTAATTAATTGTGTGTATACTTTTCAACATATGAATGGCAGATCATCAGATTAGTAGATAGCAGTTATTACTGCAATCACTCTTCCAATGTACATGCAGCTGACTCCCTGAACAACATAGATTTGAACGGCCCAAGCCCACTTACACACCGATTTTTTTTAACCAAATACAGCTTGAAAATGCTGTATTTGAGGGATGGAAAACTGAAGTATACAAGGTTTTGGATATGCAGGTTCTATATGACTGACTTCTGAACTTGAGAATGCCTGGATTTTTATATACTTGGAGGTCCTGAAACCAATCCCCAACAGAGAGATGAATGTACTGAGCTCACACTGTGAACTAGCTAATTTTTCTTTGCATTTCCGTAGAAACCACCCTAGCCCAGGCCATTATTGCTTCTCAACAGTCTTCAGCTATGTCCTACTTATATTCTGTAGCCAAGCTGCACTAGGTTTCATCATTAAACGGTCAAGTCACTGCATCCTTTCCCCATTTTTACTCTGCTTGAAATACATTCTCTTGCAGTCCTGCCAGAAATTAAGCCCCTCTCCAAGCCCAACTCCACTGGTACCATGTCCAGCAACTATTTCCTAACCAACTGACCATAAGTGGCCTCTGCCTTTCTTAACTTCTATTTTACTTTGAATCGATAATGGGCTTTCGTTTTAATTATTGGCCCAAGCATCTTAGTTTTCATCCTAAATTATAAACTTCTAAGAGAAAGGAAGTGTCACTTGTGAGTTTGAAAATTACCTACTGGTTGGAAACAGTGGCTCACACCTAAAATCCCAGCACTTTGGGAGGCTGAGGCCTGAGGATTGCTTGAGCCCAGAAATTTGAGACTAGCCTGGCAATGTGGTTAAATCTCATCTCTACAAAGAATACAAAAAATTAGCCAGGGTGTGGTGGCATGTGCCTGTAGTCTCAGCTACTTAGGAGGCTGAAGTGGAAGGATTGCTTGAGTATAGGAGGTAGAGGTTGCAGTGAGGCATGATCATGCCACTGCACTCCAGCCTGATCCATAGAGTGAGACCCTGTCTCAAAAATAAATAAAATAAAATAAATAATAAAATAAAATCACTTTCTGCTTTGTATATAGCTGGGATTCAGTATGTACTTATTAAATAAATAAGCACATATTAAGTAAATATGTACTTATTAAATAAATACATAAGTAAATACATACTTATTAAATAAATAAGTACATATAAGCCATATTAAGAATTGCTTCTCCATAATGCAAGTGACCTTCCACTTACTTTTGTATGGTAAATTTTAGTTGAGAATTCAGGTCGGTCACACTTTAACATGACTGCCCTGAGGTTGATCACATAGGGATTACATCATCTAACTTCATGAAACATAGGAGGGAAATTCAGATTATGGTGCTCGTGCCTTGAACCAGCCAGGGAGGTTGCTGGTGGTACTTTATTTATTGATTTTTTTTTCATCCTTGAGACAAACAATGCAACCAAATTCTTCATAAAAGAGAGAGAGGAGATGGTGTAAATGTGGACGTTGGATAATACTTATTCAATAACAGCATCCTAAAGAAGGAATCAGACATTGCTGAGACTGTTACATAGCAACATAGGCAGGTTGCAGTTCTCACTCCAGGGAGACAATTTATCCTAAGGCCGGCATTGATTTACAATAGATGAGGCGTGGCACTGCGTTTCAGTGCTGACCAGCACCAGCACATGGGATTACAGCAATCACCTGCAGCGACACATGCAGCAATACCAAACTGTGCACTTGGAAACCAGAGGTGGGGAGAAATTGCTATAGAATGGGTAGCTTTAAACCTACTACTCTCTGTATGTGTGTGTGTCAGTGTGTGTGTGCATGCACACAGGTCTGTGGGTCAAAAATAACAATAACCACTAAAAGACCTTGGTTCTGCTTTTGGAGACGAGTCATTCTTTAAAAGGACTTCAATGGGTCAAGTAATATCTGCCATGGGTGACACAGGAAAGGCACCTGTGGAGTCACGTGACCCAAAGAGCTAAAGGCCCACACCTCTCAAATTGCTGCACAGAATCCCAAGCAGTGGAGTGGACAGCACCAGTGGGGTGAAACTCTTGGAAGACACTTTTAACTTGTCACATGTAAAACTGCATGAAAATGTCTTTCATATGTCCATGAGCACTGCATTATCGAAGGTAAAAGCTTTAAGGATGCCCAAATTGAAGAATCCATTGCTTCCCAAAGAACTCTGGAGAGCATAACCCAAAGTAGCCTTAAAAGCCACATTCTTCTTTTTCTTCACATACACACCTTTCAAAAATTATATATTAAAATATATAAAAGTATTTTATATATTTATGTTTGTTATTCATTTTATTAGAGAATATATAAAAACATGTAATAAGGTTCTGCTCTGTGTCCCCACCCAAATTTCACCCTGAATTGTAGTAATCCCCATGTGCTATGGGAGAAACCCAGTGGGAGGTAATTGAATCATGCAGGTGGTTTCCCCCATACTGTTCTCATGGTAGTGAATAAGTCTCACAAGATCTGATAGTTTTCTAAGGGGTCTCCTCTTTTGCTTGGCTCTCATTCTCTCTTGCCTGCTGCCATGTAAGATGTGCCTTTCACCTTCCACCATGATTGTGAGGCCTTCCCAGCCACATGGAACTGTGAGTCTATTAAACCTTTATAAATTACCTAGTCTCAAGTATATCTTTATCAGCAGCATGAAAATGAACTTATAAAACATGCTTTGGATTAATGTGTAGAAACAAATCAACATTTACTAGAATCACCTTTGCACAAATGTGTTTTATAGGATGAATATCTGTGTCTCCCCAAAGTTCACTGTTGATATCCTAACATCCAAAGTGATATTATTCAGAGGTGGAATTTTTGGGAGGTGATTAATTCATGGAAACCTGCAGGAATGGGATTAGTACCCTGATAGAACTGACTCCAGAGAGCTCTCTTGTTTTCTTTCCACGATGAGAAGATACAGGGAGAGGATGACCATCTACAAACCAGGAAGCAGGCCCTAACCAGATGATGAACCTTCTGGTGCTTTAATGTTAGACTTTCAGCCCCCAGTACTCTGGAGGAAAAATGTTGGTTTTTTAAAACCACTCAGGTCTGATATTCGATTATAGTAGCCCAAATGAGCTAAGACAATATTCATTCTACACAAAGCCAAATCATGGTTTGATGTTTTATATCCATTTAAAATACTATTTAGTCTTCTAATTCATAGAGTCTAAAGGCACAGAAAGATAACTTCCAAGTCAACTAGATGATTCTGCACTAAACACTTTTTAGAAGTAAAGATCAATGCAAATAAAATGGACATAAATTTAGGTTTGGGCAAAGCAATTGGCATTAAGCCACAAACATAAACTGTTTTTGGTGAGATTCAAAGCTACGATTCTCTACTGCACTAATGGACAAATCTGTGAGAAATAGCTTTTGAGAAATGACTCAATTGATTGTTGTCCTCCAGGAACTATGATAACACTAATAAGAAAATACTCCCTTGTAAGGAGCTTCAGGGGTTGCAAGAGAAGTTGCTGAATCCATCCATTCATCCTTTCCTAAGCTTACTGTGGAATTACTCTGATGGAAAACTGCCTTTGTGGTCCTGCCACGTAACAGGTGCTCCTAAAGTTTCCTAAAATAAGGGCAGGAAGGCCTCGCTGGCCAGTACACTTATCAGGAGAATAGTAGTAAAGACATTTAACAGAAAGTAGAGAATGCTGTCAGTAAATAAAAGACAAAAGCAATGCTTTCATATGCTGCCTAAATCGTAATCTTGTACATATCTTTCAGTTACCACAGTATGGCTTCCCCCACAACCTCTGGGATGTGGCATGTAGTGAGACTCCCAGGATGAAAAGATTCAGTGTCCGGTCATTCATTCATTTATTCATTCATTCGGTCATTAAATATGTATTGATCTGTCTGTGCAATGCCAAGAAAAGCCATGAGCATTGGGATAGAATAGTGAGCAAACCAACATATCTGCCTCCTCAGAGAATTTACAGTCCAGAGGGGTAGAGATGGACCCACCTAAGACAGTGGACTCAGTTTCTTTCCTCCCCACATATTCCTACCATCATCTTCCATTAAGATGGTATTGTCCATACTGCTGAAATGCAATTATCTCATGTAAAAGAAATCGTCCACATATCAACTTCAAGCATGCAGATATCATACTGATGTGTTCCCAGCCCTTGCTACCTATAATGAGGTCCATGGACCACCAGCATCAGCAGCGTATGGGAGCTTTTTAGAAACACTCTTGAGCCCACCTGGACCTAATCAATCAGAATCTTCAGTTTAACAAGACACCCAAGAGTCTTGCATGGATGCAGAATTCTGGGAAGTAGTGCACTTAGATGCTTTCTCAAAGTGTGCTGCAGGGGACGTGGTGTCTTCATGCTAAGTGAAAAAGCAAGACCATTGGTCAAATAGAGTGAGAAACTGCTGGTTAAAGCAAGTCAGTGACTTCTTCACCATGGGATTCTTCAGAGTTTCTAATGTCTATTTTAAATACTCCCGAGAAAGAAATTAATACGAATTATAATAATTATAGCAAACCCTAATTTTTGTAGTATAGTTACTATAGGCTACACACTAAAATTGTTTAAATATGAATGTGGATATGGAATCCTATTTAATCATTAGTCAAATCCCCAAATTAGGTGTTATTATTCTTATTTTTCATATTAGGAATCTGAAACTCAGAGAGGCTAAGTTACTTTACCAAGATGACATAGTTCACAAATTTGCCAACTGGAAACCCAGTCCTCCCTGATTCCAAAGCCCAAAGGCTCAATTGAAATATATGGAAATTTTCTAAATACACTCAATCACTGAACATGGACACAGCTTGTCTCTATTTTGCAAAGATCCCCTTGGACTAGTCCATGAAATACACGACATTTGCCATAATGTGTCAGGCCCCTACTCAGGGGCAGAAACACCCTCAAACATGATGTCAATTTTAAATGTGTGCCTGGCATACTAGCCACTCAGAAGAGCACAAAACAATTTAAGGGTTTTTTTCCAGACCTGAGATATCAGTTACATCTTGCCAAATGATGTGTCATCATCGGCATATCAGATTTAACATAAAAATTACATGTGGCCTAGTCTAGACACACTGGACTTCTGTAATCTCTCCTCATCGTCACTAAACAGCTGGTACAAATGAATCTGCAACTGCCTCATATCAGGCCCCTGACTTAATGTCTCACACCATTCCTCAAGTAAAGAGGCACCTTCCTCATAACCCCAAACGCTTGGGTTATCTCGCAGTGTTTACAATTGAACAGTGGCTCATCTTGGCAGTCACGGTTTATTCAAACTCACTTTTATTCATCCAGACCACTCATATTTACTGAGTTCCTGTTTTGTGCCAACAAGCAGTTCGGTGTAATACGAGGCCCTTCATATTTACAATTATGAGGTTGATTATAAGCTCAACCCATAATTGATATACACTCAATAATGGCAGCCATTGTAAGTACATTCTGTGAAACATTCCATCCATATATAAACTTAAGGGAGTATAAGGATCAGATTTCAAGGTCAGACCCACAAGATACAGGGAAACAATGAGACTATAACATTGATCTCCACACCTCCCCCAATTGAATACTGAGGAAAGGAGTTTAAAATGGTCGTTAATAGCAAACCTGAAGTAGTAAAAGAGACTGCAGAAAAACACGATATGATAAAGAGGATTAAAAGTATCTGCTGGTTGTCAAAGTTGGCCCCAGGTGAAGAATGTTTCTCTGGCCTTCAGAAAGCTTTGACTGTCTGTGTAATATCCAAGCAAATCAACACTGGAATAAAAAATGTTGTCTACTTTCCTCGCCCTCTTTCAAGAATCACTTCAATATTCCCAATAAACTAAATGCATTTAGTTCTGAAGTGAATGCATGTTATTCAATAAGGAATCATTATGACTCAAGCGGATCTACACTTCTTTTCTGAAACTAAATTTCTGTGTTCTGAATAAAAATGAAGATTGCATCAGCACGCATTTCTTCTTAATCTAGAAGGACAATATTATACAAATTCAGGCCATAGGAATGTGACCCTGTTTATCCTCATTTGTTTTGTTTTTAAGTAAATTTGGTCCCCCTTTGAGTTAAAGTGTAACTTTGGTTAGAGAGACAAACAACTTTTGTTTTATAGCTTCAAGAGAGGAAATACTGTACCTCGGCAGTCCCAGTCACAATGGGAACATAAGCATGGCCTCCTCAGTAGAACCTGATGTGTCTGTTATCCATGTAGGTCCCTTTCTTCCATCTGCTTTGGATTTGGAATCACTCACTCTTATCTCCAACTTCCCCAGCCTCAAGGTAGTAACGTTAGGTAACTTGCAGTGATAGCTTTTTTGACCACCTTCTCCAAGTTCTAGCATCCTATAAATTCATCCATTTAGGCCCACACAATATGTCCACCTCCCTAGAGAATGTTCCATGTGAATTTCTTTTAAAACATCACAATCTCTTGTCTGTAAACGCATATGGAAGGGATTCTATAATGATTTAAAACTAAAGCCACAATGCAACTTCTAACTTAAACCAGATTATTGCTAGGACAGCAATAATCAATCATAAAGATTAGTTTAACGATTGACCTTTTTTACACTGTTTTATGGATTTCAGCAATCATATAGCACCACAATTTAAGAGGTAACATTTAAAAGAATTGTTTTCTACTTAGCAATCAGAATTTCTATGAGAAAAAAAAAAGGAATACTTTTATCTCATTGGCTGGCACATAGTTGGTACTCATTATGCCTGTAAAAAAAGTATGACTAAGGGTCTGTGAAAAGCATTTTACCACAAATGCTTCATCTTATCCTTTGGGAGAATCAAATCATATTGCACACTGACCTGTTGGAAGGGTGCTTATAGAGCAGACAAGTTTGATAACACCAAGAAGACAAGAGAATGAAACCAGAGAAGCATTGAGACCTTCAAGATGATGAGGAAAGACAGCTGATAGCCAGAAGAAGACAACCAAGATTTAAAAAAAAAATCAGTGTTACAGAATAACTTAAATTTTAATCTTTTGGCTCCAAAAAACAAGTGACAGCCATGGAGTAATTTTCGGAGTTGGCCAGTAAATCAGGCTTAACACCTGCTCTAGAACCTAAGCATGCTAGATATGACAATGAGACATTTAAGTAGCTAAGCGGTTTTGTAAATAATTGGAACAAAATTCTATAATCATAGCAACTGCTTCATTAAGTCCTAGTTTAAAACGTCACACACGATGCAAGGAGTAGATGATTGATTTTTCTGCTATATTTCTTAAAGTTAGATGTTCATTCTCAGCCTCTCAGGACAGAATGCCACCGTTAAGAGTCATGAAATCAGTGCTGGAAAGCCTGACTACACACAGTCTACACGGCTCTGATTGGTGACTTTGCCAGTTTAGCAGAAGTAGGTCTTGTGTGTATTTCCTAACTAGGGTTGAGTCTTCTCTTAAAGGCTCAGTACAGAAATGGATGACTTCTTATCCTCTCTAATATCAGAGGTTCACAAGCCACTATCCGGAACTCACAGGAGCCATAGACCTTTTCCTTAAACAGCCCCCTAGGGTGCAAACATTTGTCTTTCTTTTCTTCCTTTTGTTGTTGTTGTTTTGTTGTTGAGATGGAGTCTCGCTCTGTAGCCCAGGCTGGAGTGCAGTGGCATGATCTTGGCTCACTGCAACCTCCACCTCCTGGGTTCAAGCAGTTCTCCTACCTCAGCCACCTGTATAGTTGGGATTACAGGTGCACACCATTACACCCAGCTACTTTTTGCATTTTTAGTAGAGATAGGATTTCGCCATGTTGGCCAGGCAAATGTTTATCTTTCTCAGGCTTCTCATAGTTAGATTTTTCTTATAGGCCCTGATTACAGTTCATTTTATGTTGCACTTAATGAAACCTATACTGGGTCTGACTGTTTTGCCCTCTGCAAGGGAATTGCTTTGAGAATTTATCATCCTTCCACGTCATTAAAATTTAAAGAACACAATATGGGATAAAGTTATATAAATGATGGGTTGATTGAATTTTGGGGGAAGTAATTGTGTGTTTGAGCGTGGCCTGCACATGTGTGAGTGTGCGTGCAAGCATGAGAATGTTGTCTCTAGTGTAACACAGCATCACAGATGTTTAGAATGCTACAGCAAACAGCACAAGTAAATAAGAATTTGTAACATGTTCTGGGCACCATGTAACAAGTAAATAGTAAGTATTCCACTCAGATTTGTTATTCCACCCAGAATGCACAGTTGATTCTTTATGGAACAGGGAAAATGTCTTCCTAGAAATATGCTCAACTCTGACAGGCTGCTGAAGCAAAAGCCTTCCCAAGTCCTCATGTGGACATGGCCGAATGGCAGCATGAGCTACGTCTATCTTCCAAGAAGCTCTAATCAAGTGTGCAACACTGACAATATCCTGTTATGTTGCCTTGGTATTGCTAGTTATTTATATTGTAAATAGAATAATGAAACCTTTTCTTTTTTTTTTTTTTTTTTTTTTTTTGGGACGGAGTTTCGCTCTTGTTACCCAGGCTGGAGTGCAATGGCGCGATCTCAGCTCACCGCAACCTCCGCCTCCCGGGTTCAGGCAATTCTCCTGCCTCAGTCTCCCGAGTAGCTGGGATTACAGGCATGAGCCACCATGCCCAGCTAATTTTTTGTATTTTGAGTAGAGACGGGGTTTCACCATGTTGACCAGGATGGTCTCGATCTCTTGACCTCGTGATCCACCCGCCTCGGCCTCCCAAAGTGCTGGGATTACAGGCTTGAGCTGCTGCGCCTGGCTGAATAATGAAACTTTAGAGGTATTATTATAGTTGTTGGAGTCAAGATACAGTCAAATGCTTTCTTGTCCTATTTCTAAGAGGCTTCATAATTGTTGGAGCTATAAATCAAGGTGACTCTCCTCACATTGTCTAAATCCCAACCTTAGGGACCCAGATCACCAAGTCCAGCACTGCAGTCCATTTCCCCACAGCTCCCTGAATGTAGACTGATTCGGGGAATGCTGCTTACTCTTGGTTTCAGGACTAGAGATGGTGTCTTAGCTGGCTTGGGCTGCCATACTGAAAGACCAGACTCCGCTCCTTTTTTTTTTTTATTTTTTTCGAGGTGAGGGTCTCACTGTATCGCCCAGGCTAGAGTGCAGTGGCGTGATCTCGGCTCACTGCAACCTTCACCTCCCAGGTTCAAGTGATCCTCCTGCTTCAGCCTTCTGAATAGCTATGATTACAGGCATGCGCCACCATGCCCAGCAAAATTTTTTGTATTTTTAGTAGACATGGGATTTTACTGTGTTTGTCAGGCTGGTCTTTTAACTCCTGAACTCGTGATCCTTTTGCCTCAGCTTTCCAAAGTGCTGCAATGACTGGTGTGAGCTACTGCACCTGGCCCCTCGGGATCTTAAACAATAGAAATTTCCTTCTCACAGTTCTGGAGGCTAGAAGTTTGAGATCACAGTGTTGGCAGGGTAGGTTTTTCCTGAGCTTCATATAGGGTCGTTTTCCTCCCCACATCTTCACATAGCAATCCCTCTTCGTGTGCTGGTGTCCTAGCTAATCTCCTCCTCCTCTTCTTCTTTTTTTTTTTTTAAAAAAAAAAGAAAGAAAAAAAACAGAGTCTCACACTGTCACCAAGGCTGGAGTGCAGTGGCATGATCTGCTCACTGCAACCTCTGCCTCATGGGTTCAAGTGATTCTCCTGCCTCAGCCTCCCAAGTAGGTGGTATTATATGCATGAGCCACCATGCCTGGCTATATTTTTTTTTTTTTTAGTAGAGACAGGGTTTCGCTTTGTTGGCCAGGCTGGTCTTGAACTCCTGACCTCTGGTGTTCCACCAGCCTCAGCCTCCCAAAGTGCTGGAATTACAGGCATGAGCCACCACACTTGGCTATCTCCTTTTATAAGTACCAGTCGACATTAGGGGCCACCCCAATGACCTCATTTTAACTCAGATACCTCTTTATATACTCTATCTCCAATACAGTCACATTAGGAGTTATAGCTTCAACATATGAATTCTGGAGGAGCATGGTTCAGTCCATAAAAGAAAGAGGAACAGATATGTGACTAAAAATGAGGAAAGACAGAATTCTGCCATTAGGAATCACAGTGTCAGGGGTCTTGAGATGTCACTGGGTTAAAGAGAATGGAGCAGTACAGAAGCCTGTGACACCTGGAGAGGAGGGGACCCACAAAGGGCCACATTAAAGAAATAAAACCCCTTCTGGCCAAGCAAGACATCTGTGGGATGAGACCATCCATTTTCTACCCCTGCTGTAGAGTTTCTGACAGCTCTGAATGTTAATTGAAAGCTGCCTGGACTGACATTTGTGGCCCAGCTGGTGTTTTCTTATTTTGTGTTTGCTTTTTGATGGATGATGAGTGTTCAATTTGTTATGGGATTTGGGGGAGAAAAGCTGATTCTCAGATCCTATTTAGTTCTTAGATATATTTTTATGTCCAAAAGGTAAAATGCATGGGCCACATAATTTCCTGAAACATTTTCTTTTTTTCTACACATAATAGAAAGAACTCATTTCTGCAGACCGAACTAAAGCATAAGGCGATAGATATTTGCATGTAGTTAAGAATTGAATTGTTCATGTGCCAGATAAGATGTTATCGAACTCTTAGTCCTTCAGCTGCTGGGACAGATGGGCAGTAGGTTTTATACCACGTGCCTAGAAGGGGCTGGCTGGAGGCCTGTAGCGGGACGGATTCTGGGGTTTAGACTGGACATACAAAAGATCATGATCTCATTAATTAGCCATATCTGCCAGGAATGGGGAGGGAGGGTTTTCCAGCATTAGAACATGATGGCATACGAATCAAACCAACTTTCCAGGATACTCTTGTCTCAGAAAGGTCCAGCGTGACTTCAGATACATAAATCCCTTGCTTTTTAGGTACAACAAATATGAAATTGTTCTGGTATACTTTTTTGATACCCAATCTCGCTCTGTCCCCCAGGCTAGAGTGCAGTGGCACGATCTTGGCTCACTGTAGCCTCTGCCTCCTAGGTTCCAGCAATTCTCCTGCCTCAGCCTCCCAGGTAGCTGGGATTACAGGCATGCACCACCACGCCTGGCTAATTTTTTATTTTTAGTAGAGATGGGGCTCTACCATCTTGGCCACGCTGGTCTTGATCTCCTGACCTCAGGCGATTCACCCACTTCAGCCTCCCGAAGTGCTGGAATTACAGGCACGAGCCACTGTGCCTGGCCTGTTCTGCTATTTTTAATGAACCCAACAAACAAAGAGAGAATGAAGCATTTCACTGGGCATAGACAAAAATTAAAATCATGTGAAATATAAAAAGCACACAAACCTACTTCATAATTTTAATATGAAATCCAGAGAAACAAATGCTTATTAGTTATGATGTGTGTAGGGTTGGTGGTTAGTATCCTGCATTTTTGATTTTTTTTGAAAAAATTATCTCTATAATAAGCTTATTGATTTTTGCTCTTAAAAAGCAATATTCTGTGGGAAAAGGCCAACCATTCTTGGCACTGCCTCCTTTATCTAGAGATTATTAATTTCTTTTTAATAGAGCTCATACTGCAAAATCAAATTTTTATAACACAAAGGAATTTACATTTATCTTGAGCTGCACACTCTTCGTCGTCTTTCAAATTGAGTTTAAGTTTCTAATTGAAACAATTTTTCAAGTGTTAAGCAATAAAGAAGCAATAAGTGATATATTTAAATTATTTATTCATCTTATTTATAATTAATTCATTTTTTTCCTTGCTGCACAGTGAAGCTAACCCGATGTATTTGATTTTTCAAGTCCTTTCTATCTTTCGTTAACAACAGAAGTGGCTGCTTTTTCTGTCCCACTTGTATTTTATTGGTCTTTGGGGACCCAAGCAACATCAGTTTAAATCACAGTTAAGTTTAACACAATAACTTTGTTTTGCGACAGACTGCACCAAAAACAAGTGTGTCATGAGTAGCGCACGCCTGTTCTTATTCAAATAGAAAAAAATGATTACCTCTTAGTACAGTGAGCCATTGCATTAACAAGAATCTCAGCCTTCAGCATTTAATGGCTACGTATCCCCTGGCCTACACTCCTTTTACATAATAAGATTGATATGCCTTTAAAATGCACTGTGTCATTGATCATCAACTAGTTGACTTGGATAGCTGGTCTGCAAATTATCTGAACCCCTTTTTCCAACATCTCTGTCTTGTTATACCATTTGCAACACAAACTCTTGGCCCCAGTTGAATGCATTACCTCCTCCCAATTAATGCATTACCAGTTTAGGTTGGGGGTGAGTCCCCAACCTAAACTCATGGCCTGTCCACAATTGCTTGGACTGATCATCCTCAGAGCTATGCAGCCACTGGTGATTTTCCTCTCCCATAAACACATACATCCACACCCCATTCGCTACACCAGGCTCTGGCTCACAGCCCTATAATGTCATTCCACTAAGTGCCCTACGACAGCCGCTCCTACAACTTACACATAAAACCCACGATTACTTTTTTCTAAATCCAAGGTCATATTCCTGCACTGTTCACAAGCTATGATTCCCCTTGGCTCATTAAATATGCTCAAGCTTCCCAGAGGCCTCTTTATTTAGGCTGAATTTCACTTTTGCACTCTCATCCACCACTGCCTGGCAATTAGATAACAGCGAATGGGGGTTTGCTTCTATGTAGCATGTACTCACAAGCTTTCATTCAATAGTAACCACACTTTCTACGAATCTTTGCTTCTCACACAACAGCTGGCTTTCACTGGATGCTCAATATACACCTATAGAATAAACAACCCAAGAACAGGCCATAAAACAAATTGAGAGAACCATCAGGGGAAATCAAGTAATCTGAAACTCAAGTCAAAAACTCAGCAAATAGGATGGCCAGGAAGAAGTCACTGCCTAAAATTATTTGGAAATAACGGATTGTGTGGTAATCCAGTTTTCTTCAACAGCAAGTGAGCATCTAATTGATCAAGTGGCCTCCAGTGATCTGATTGTTTGCTATTTAGTGGGTCTCGGTATGTTTCATGTCTTATGAAAGGCAGGGAGAGGAACTTTTCTCACCCTCAAAGGTACAGCAACTGTGCAGTGAGGCCTACGGTGAAGTATGAGAACAAGAACAAAACCTATGATTACAGACATTTATTGAGCTTCCCCTACGTGTCATGTAGGTACAATGTACTATCCGTTTTAGCTTATTCAATCCTCAAAACAATCCTGTGAAAATCACAAGAGTACCTAGCTAATAAGCCACGATGAGAAAGTGTGTTCTTGCCCCAACTTTCACTCCCTTTACTGCAGGAGGCCACATGTCTAGACGTGCTGTGTGTGGAAGGGGTCTACTTCCCTGCCTCACTGACATTAGCCTTGGCCATGTTCTTCACTCAGGCCAGTAGCATGTGAGTGGACATGACACAGGCAAATCTGAGCAGAAGTTTTAGTCATTTTAGCTTCCCAACAGATGAGGGGAAAATGGTATGTCCCAGAGAAGACTGTAAAGTGGTTCCCAGAATTTGCAGACTTCTGGCCAACAGTAAGTCCAACATGCAATGTGAGCACAGAAGAAATCTTTGTTGTCATTGATTGCAGAAACTGTCAGGTTGACTGGTACCACACAAGGCTTAGGAGAAGTAGAGGCAGAATTCACACCCAGAACCTGCACTTACTGAGGCAATCTCTTGCCTCAGTAAGCTCACATGTACTATTATGAGACAAGACTCTAAGTCTATGAACATGGGTTCTGCTGTCTCTATCCTGCAAGTTGGAATCAGTCAGCTACTCAAAATATGGTCCACGGACCAGAAACAGCATGGGCAATGCTTGGCAGCTGGTTAGAAATGCAGAATCTCAGCTCCCAGCCAGGAATCTGCATTTTAATAAAATTCCCAGAAATGAATG
This sequence comes from Leontopithecus rosalia, assembly GCA_028533165.1. Classification (NCBI taxonomy): domain Eukaryota; kingdom Metazoa; phylum Chordata; class Mammalia; order Primates; family Cebidae; genus Leontopithecus; species Leontopithecus rosalia. Next base: position 54,031,635 of record CM052665.1, read on the forward strand.
TCACAATAAAAGATAAGTGCTGATTTAACGCATGCTCATGGACGCGTATGTTTCATGAATAATCAAGATCGAGGAGCTATGAATTAGAAATGGAAAAAGCATCCACTTCCAATTCTAATTTCCAGATTGGAAAGGCAAGAGTATCTACTTATTTTCCTCCTCTCTTAGAGATCAGAGCGGTAGAAACAATGTGTTGTAACTATGATAGTATTACTATAAAACATTCTAGGACTTGCTCTAGTCACTAAATATCACCCTTTGATAGAGCAGCTTACACCTCATTGCTAGACATGCTGACCTCTTGTTCCCAATCCAATGACTTGTTCATTGAACAAATAAACATCAGGGCCTATTAGTCCTCATTAAGGACTGTAAGCATGTAGGGGGAAAAAATGACACATTGTGCTTATCTTGACTCTCCTGTTCCAAGATCCCACTATTGGATTGTCACTCTTTTGATGAGTGACATTGACCATTAACCATAACAGTAAGCATCACAGCTTTCTAAAGACAAGTTCTCATCATAATTAGAGGAGGAATATAGCACTTAGGAATGCTGCTTAGCTGGTAAGTCAATGTTATGGTCTCTTCTCCACACTGTCCTGAAACCCAGTAGCAGTGAGCCAGAACATCCAAGAAGTAATGGAAATGAATAGTAATATTTCAAGATGGAGGATGATGTAGGTAGAACAACCACTCGTGCATTTGAGACACACTTTCCCCAGTGAACACTAAGGTTTCTGACAGGCTGGTTTATGAATAAATTCATGACATGAGACATTTCCAAAATGTCTGTTAAGAACTGCTTCAAAATGAAGTCATCAAAATTACTGCAAAATGTACACTTTAAATGCAAACAGCCAGGGGAAAGAGTGTACTTGTTATGTAGAATTCATTATCAGTATTTCGAAGTGCAGCCACTATAAACATTTGTTTGGGATGGCTTTTATGCAATCGTTTGAAACATAAGCAGAGAAAGAGCTGAATGGAGACATTCCGGAAGCACAGAGCTTGTTCAACTTCTTTTTTCTCTACCTTGATAGAAAGAAATTACTTTTTTTTCAAATTTAATACAATGGAAGGATCTGGTGTTTTCTAATTTAACAGTTTATGTTGGCAATAATGTGGACATTACCAAAATATAAAAAATGGAAACCACATGCTAGGAATTTTCTCTTGTCATCTGGGGCAAAAAAAAAAAAAAAAAAAATCTTTCATTAGATGCAAATTACATTTTTTAGGTATTTAACTCACAATGTAAGCATGTGCATATTTACAGAATCACATAGCAATGCTATCCTTATGTTTATATTTGAATTTGGCATAGAGCTGCTTTAAGCTGATTCACACCATCAAGTTAGCCAGCAGATTTAAGGTCAAAAATATGCTAAGTGGAAAAAAAGTATTCTTAATACAGAATAAAGCACATGGTTAGTTAAGGACTAAAAATACCACTGCTCCCCTGTGTAGGAAATATGCATGTGATCTAAAAGAATAATAGAGTTAAAATCCAGTATACCAACAAAATGAAAAAAATCCATCTGTAAAAAATAGAGAATAAAAGTCACCACAGACACACCCAAAATGTTAGATTACGTAAAATTTAGTAATGCTTCTATATCAATAAAGCTTAGCATGAACAAAATTAAAAGGCAAATAATGACCTTTGAAGATTATACATATCTTTTACAAAATTAATAAGTCTAACATTTATAAAAGCTTGCAAACCTACTTTTCAAATAACATACCAAAAGAAATGGGCAAAGCACATGAATAGGCAATAATAATACTTCAGGAATAACCTGAATCTACAGTAGAGAATCAGCTAATAGTAGCAGATACATATGATAAACTAGGATGTTGTCATTATAAGTGTAATATAGAAGAATATTTACAATTGTAAAGAAAATGTTCATGTAGATGAAAAAAGACTAAAACAATCACCTAATTGTAAATGTTTGATAAAAGACAAACCAGACTGTTAACAGTATCTCTCTACATTGCAGAACTACAGTAGTTGTTTTGTGTGTGTGTTTCAAGTGTTTTACAAACTCTGCCCTTTCAGTATATATTGCTCTTTAATTAAAAATAAAATAAAGATCCTACAAAATTTTAAAAAGTTTAAAATTAAAGCAATTTAGATAAATTTACCATAAAAACAGGAAAAGTTCAATCTCAATGCTATAAAATTATAGCCTAACCCATTAAAATGTTTTACTTCTAAAATTAAGCTACTGACTTTTGAAAAAATGTTATTATCCTACAATGACATTTTTAGATACCAATAGTTAAGTCTGTAGGCAAAGGACAGTGTTGAGGCATATAAAGGACAAAGGACATGTAGGACATAAAGGCATGTAGGACAAATGACAGTGTTGAGGCATGTAAAGCTCAGAGTAAAATGAAAATTTTAGTTGTTAAGTTGAGAGCCTGTATTTATAACATTAGTGACTCTCTTACCAAAATATCTGTTGTACTCTGGGAGTGAAATGAGTTAAAAAACAAACAAACAAAACAAAACAGATTGCTGGGACTTTAAGGTAGATGCTGTGTTCTCTCTATTTTGAATCTATATTGCCAATAGGTAAATTGAGAGCTACCACATTAACTCAAGTTTATTGCTCACGTATCTTTTCCCATGCAGGAAAATTAATAATAAAAATTCGTTAGAATGGCTGACTGGTGAAGCTCAGGGAAAAAACAAAATAAATTATTCTATAGTATTAGATTCTTATTGCCACTATAACAAACTACCCCAAATTTGGTGGCTTAAAACAATGCAAATTTATTCTCTTATAATTCTGGAGGCTGGAAATCCAAGTTCAATTTCACCCAACTAAACTCAAGATATCAATAGGGGTGTACTCCCTTTGAAGGAACATGGGGAATATCTGATTTCCCTTTTCCAGGTTGTAAAGCCTTTCTCAGCTTGTACAGACCTCCTGAATTCCTTGGCTTGTGATTCATCATTCCAACCTCTTGTTCCCTCATCACATCTCTTGTTCCCTCTTCACAACTTCTACTATCTTTCTGATCTCCTGCCTTTCTCTTTTAAATATTCCTGTGACTCCATCAGGATTAATAGTTAATCCAAAGTAATCTTCCAATCTCAAGAGCCTAAATGTAAATACATCTGCAAAATTCCTCTTGCCATATAAGAGGAATTCATATTGCCATATGGAATTCCTCCATATTCACTGGTTTTGGAGATAGTACACCGTTTTGGTTTGAATGTTTGCTCCCTCTGAAATTCATGTTAAAATTTAATCTCCAATGTGGCAATATTGAAATGTGGACCTTTAAGGGGTGATCCATTTATGGATTAATGGATTAATGAGTGAATGGATCAGTAGATTATCACAGGAGTGACATTAATGGCTTTATAAAAGGAAAAAATGAGATTTTAACAATAACACACTTCCTAACCATGTGATGCCCTGCAGCACCTCAGGACTTTACAGAGTCTCCTACTAGCAAAAAGACCTTCACCAAAATGTGGGATCCCTTGACCTTGGACTTCTCAGCCTCCATAACTGTAATAAACAAATTCTTTTTCTTTATAAATTACCCAGTTTCAGGCATTCTGTTATAAGCAATATGAACTAAGACAGAAAGTTGGTACCAGGAGTGGAGTGTTGCTGATAATGAACACCTGAAAATGTAGAAGTCGCTTTGGAACTAGGTAATGGGCAGAGGATGGAAGAAGCTAAAGGAGCAGGCTAGAAAAAGCCTGGATTCTGATGAGGGTTTAGAAGACAAGAAAAATGAGGGAAATTTGTAACTCCTTAGAAATTGGTTAAATGGTGGTGACCACAATGCTAAAAGACATATGGACAGTAAAGGCCATTCTGATGTGATCTCGGATAGAACTGAAAAACAGCGTAGTGGAACTCTAAGCAAAGGCCATTCTTCCTATAAACTGGCAAATAATTGGGTTGAAGTGTGTCCCTGCCCAAGGGCTTTATGAACGGCCAAACTTAAGAATGATGAACTAGGATACCTGACACAGGCATTTCTTTTTTACTTTTTATACAGAGTTTCACTCTTTTGCCCAGGCTGGAGTGCAGTGACATGAACTCAGCTCACTGCAACCTTCGCCTTCTGGTTTCAAGCAATTCTCCTGCCTCAGGCTCCTGAGTAGCTGGGATTACCAATGCCCACCACCATGCCTGGATAATTTTTGTATTTTTAGTAGAGATGGGGTTTCAACATGTTGGCCAGACTGATCTCAATCTCTGGACCTCATGATTTGCCTGCCTTGGCCTGACACAACGCATTTCTAAGCAAAATATAAAAGGGGCTTCATGATTACTTTTGGCTACTTATGCTAATATTTGGGAGCAAAGGAATACTTTTAAAACATAATTTATACTTTAAAAAGAAACAGAACAGAAAGATTTGAAAAGCTTTCATCCTGGCCAAGTGAAAAGTGAGTAAGTGTGTTCAGGAGAGAAAACCAAGGGTATAGCTCAGAGATCATTTACTAAACATGTTAGTATAAGTAAAAGGGAGCCAGGTGCTTTTCCTTAAGACAGCAGAAAAAAAAAAAGATTTGAAGACATTATAAACATCTTGAGGCTGCCACTCTCATCACAGGCCCAGAGGCCTAAGAGGGCAAAATGGTTTCAGGAGCTAGACCAAGGGTACCCTCCATAGGCTCAGTGCCCAGGGACACTGCAGGACTCTGTTTCCTGCTCCCTGGAACAGTACTCCACAGCAGCCCTAGTCAGGCTCAAGAGGCCCTAAGTATGGCTTGTGCCACAGCTTTGGAAGGTGCCACATGTGGTAGAATACATGTGGTGCTAATTCTGAAGACTTGCGAAAGCAAGAGTTGTAGAGGATTGGCAGCCTCCACCCAGATTTCCAAGGATGTCATCAAAAGCTTGGGGACCCAGGCAGAGACTTGTCACAGGGGGATTGCCACCACAAAGAGCTTCCACTAGAGCAGTGCTGTGTGTAAATGTAGGATCAGAGCTGCTGCAGAGAGTCCTTACCAGGGTAATGCCTAATGAAGCCATGGAGGCAGGACCTCCACCAGGATCCATCCCAGAACTGTAGAGTCACCAGCAGCATGTAATGCCCACCTTGGATGGCTTCAGGCACCAGAGTCTAGCACAAAGAAGGAGCTGCATGGGCTACACCCAGCAAAGCCACAGGGACAGGACTGCTTGAGGCCTTGGGGACTCAACTCCCACCCCAGTGTCTCAGAGGCTAAGGTGGAGTCAAAAGAGATTACTCTCAAGCTTTACAATTAATGTCTGCCCTTCTGGGTTTCAGACTTCCTTGGGACTAGTTACTCTTTTCTTTTTGCCTGTTTATCATTTTGAAAATAGAAATCTGGGGCCGGGCACGGTGGCTCATGCCTATAATCCCAGCACTTTGGGAGGCCAAGGTGGGTGGATCACGATGTCAAGAGATCAAGACAATCCTGGTCAACAAGGTGAAACCCCTTCTCTACTAAAAATACAAAAATTAGCTGGGCATGGTGGTGCATGCCTGTAATCCCAGCTACTTGGGAGGCTGAGGCAGGAGAATTGCCTGAACCCAGGAGGTGGAGGTTGCGGTGAGCCGAGATTGTGCCATTGCACTCCAGTCTGGGTAACAACAGCGAAACTCCATCTCAAAAAAAAAAAAAAGGAAAATAGAAATCTGTGAGGCTTTCTAGGTATCTTGAAAGTAAATAACCTTTTTGATTTCACAGACTCACAAATGAGACTCTGTACTTTAGACTTTTGAATTGTTGTAAGAATAACTTAAGACTTTGGGGTTATGGGGATGAATAGCATATATTTGTATGTGAGAAAGACATGAGTTTTGGGGGATGGGGCAAAAATCTGTGATGTCAGTGTTTATTCCCTCTGAAACTAATGTTGAAATTTAATCTCCAATGTGGCAGTATTGAGAGGTGGGGCCTTTAAAAGGTGACTTGGTCATGAGGGCATAGCCCTCCTGATCGGATTAACTCATTCATGGATTCATGGGTTATCACGGCAGTGACTTTCATGGCTTTATAACAGGAGAAAGACAGAACTCAGCCCTTTACCATGTGATGGCCTAGGCCACCTCAGGACTCCACAGAGGATCCTCACCAGCAAGAAGATCTTCACCAGATGTGGCCCCTTGACCTTGGACTTGTTAGCCTCCATAACAGTAAGAACTATATTCCTTTTCTTTATAAATTACATAGTTTTTAGGATTCTGTTACAAGCAACAGAAAGCAGACTAAGAGACAGTGACATCCTGGGGAACTGACAGTATTACACAGCCAACCACACCTCACAGCTAGACAGGCAACGCAGCACTGACAGAATTCCTTTCCTTATGGCAACACTTTGGACTGTTTCTGCTGATATTTTACAGTGATGAAAAATCTCTGATTCCCTTTGGAAGTGCTAAATTTAGGGTAAGTCAGAGAAGTCGGTTTTTAAGAGGAAAATAATACTCATCCCTACATTTCTTGCTCTTTCCCCAAGTCTCCAATGAGTACTGCACAGCTGAAAACGCATATGTTTTTCAAAATAATTATGGAACATCTGCCATATGGTAGATACAGATGTGATCACTGGCTTTTGCTTTACAAATGCAAATGATGCCTTTGATGTTCTCATTGCCTCTCTTTGCCAAGAAGGCAGTGAAATGATGAGAACTCCACTCTGCCACATGAGCACACATATGCCACCCCAATCACCCACCTCAAGCCTGACAAAACACCCAGGGAAGGACCACTAAATCCATCTATGGGGGTGATGCAAATTCTGTTAAAGCAAAACACAAAATATTCGTGAATGTGAATGTGCCATGATAGATCTGATCAGCTGTGTGATGTTCTAGCACTGCAAAATGCTCTAGTCATTAATCTCGGGCCCCTGGACCTCCCCATCTCTTTCTCCTCTCAAGTGAATAACTTAGAAGGGTAGCATATTTGTGATTCTATTCTTGCTAAACCTCATAGTTGTTTGGTGAGTTAGTAATTACTAGAATCTACAGACTTTAGTATATATAGAATATACTGACATTTATATAGAATAGGTGGGTAATGAACTCCAATTCGGATGGATTAGAAAAGGAAGAAAAAGAGGAAGGGAAGAATAGAAAAAAAAAAAAACAACTCCTTTATACCTGTATCTGGACTGTTGAGTGTTGTTGGGGAAAATCCCACAGCTGGGAATATTTGCATCACAATAAATTACAGTCATCAGCCTAAATGGTCCTTCAGTGTCTCTAAGGAGCCTCCCTTCTCCTGCTCTGCAAAATGACCATTTCACCTTCTCTAACCTACTCAAGCCTCAGATTCTTTACTCTCAGCAGCCAATCTTCCCTTCAGCTTAATAAAGAAAGGGGTGGGGGAAAATATCTAAAAATCTTTTAATTCCATCACCACCAAGTCTGTAAACACTCCAGGTTCCAATCCACTCTTCCCTCACTTAGGTTAGAATGGAGACAGTGACCTGTGCAGCACAAGGGCACTCCTCCAGTCCTGTCCACAGGGATTGGAGAGGCTTCCTGGAGCTCTGAATGTGGACATGACCTCGCTGATGGAGTGTGCTTCAGAATCAAGGGATCCCAGAGTCCATGCACCTTCCTTTAAATTGAAGCACAGAAGGTTGTTTTTCCAGAGGTTCATAGAAATCCAAAATGCATGCTCTGCAGGATCCACGACTTCGGCTTCTGCATTCCAACCTTCACTGATGATTCTGTTCCACCTGGACCCCTGTCTTCTCAATCACCATTGCCTCTCCACTGACCCTGGTCACCATTTGTATGTACTCAAGTCCTTCCTTCCCAGCAGGGCTCTCTCTGCTCTTACCACCTTCTGCCTGCTGGCCTCTCTCTCCCCTCCCCATTTCCAGCACAGCTTCCTCCAGAAGATGAAAGCCCCTGGGGTTCCATTTTCTCATTTCTCAGCCACTTTGCAACTCACTCTAAGCTGCCTCCCACCTTGCCCACTTGGTTTCCAATTATTTATCTATTCCTTCTCAGTCTTCTTTACTCAGTCATCTGTCTCTGCACAATCCTGAAATGTTGGCATTTTCAGGGATTCTGTCCTAGGCCTTCGGTATCTTTTCATGCTACATGTGCTCTTTAGAGACCTCTACCACACCCATTGCTTAAATTCCAACCTGTTTCTTTCTTTTTTTTTTTTTTTGAGACGGAGTTCTGCTGTTGTTACCCAGGCTGGAGTGCAATGGCGTGATCTCGGCTCACTGCAACCTCCGCCTCCTAGGTTCAGGCAATTCTCCTGCCTCAGCCTCCCGAGTAGCTGGGATTACAGGCACGCACCACCATGCCCAGCTAATTTTTGTATTTTTAGTAGAGACGGGGTTTCACCATGTTGACCAGGATGGTCTCGATCCCTTGACCTCGTGATCCACCCACCTCTGCCTCCCAAAGTGCTGGGATTACAGGCATGAGCCACCGCACCCGGCTTAAATTCCCATCTGTAAGTCAACACTCCCCTCCAACCAGGCCTACATACTGAGCTCCAGGCTTAACTTCCAGCTGCTACTTAGTATATATAGAATATACTGGTATATTCTGGTAGTGCCCTACCTGATTGTATTCAGAGGCATTTCAAACTGACCATGATCACATCTACACTTAAGCTTTCTCCTTCCCCACCCCCATAGCTTGTCTAAGGCTAATGTTTCCTAAATCAGTGAAAGGCACATCCACTCAGCTGTCTGAACTAGACTCTTCTGTTATTCTGAAATTGGCCCACTTTCCCCCAACTCCTAAGGAGTTGTCGGGACCTCCCAAATAGCCTTCTAGAATCCACCTTGCTCCTCCCAAATCCACCCTCCAGTCTACTTCTCTTCTTATAATAATCTGATTACACTGTTCTCCTGCTTGAATGCTTTGATGACTGCCCAGTGATTTCCAAGTAAACCTTCATCCTTAGTATGAGCCAAGTATCTCTTTAACATCTGGCCACCTTCAACTTTCCTAGCTCTCCGTATGTGTTTCACTCTTTCTCCCTCATGCTCTTTGTGAGGGTCCTTCTGCTGGCTCACTCCCTCTCCACCCTGCCTTCTGGCCCATGTAGCTGACCAGTACCCATGACATCAGTGAGATTCTATGCCCTCTGACTTTTGGTGTGTTCAGGGACATAGGAGTCCCGACAGGAGACTTGGGTGCAGTAGGAGAGTAAACTTGGTCATTCATCTCCCTGGCTTGCTCCCCAGTGAGCCTACCTATCTTGTTCCATCTGTCAACCAAAGTTCCCTTCCCCTTCCAGGTTCTGGGAATTATGCCATGACGCTTGACCCCTCCAGGCCCTAAGGATGGTGGCAAGTCCATCATCAGAGAGCTCAGCCCTACACCATCTACCCTGTTGTCCTGACACTCAGCCCATACCTTGGTAAATAGTCCCTTTATTAAACACTTGACATTTTCTAACATAAGCCTGCTATCTGTTTCCTGTTGGGGTTTACTGGGATACACTTGCCGGCTATACCTCAGCCCTATTGGCCGCTTCTCAGCTCCTTCAGCATGTCATGATTAACTATCCCTGGAAGCCTTCTCACTATGAGGCTAGTCCTTCTTCCCTGCCTGGCCCACAAGCTAGATGAAGTCCCCCATGGCCTTCCAAAGGGCATTCTACTTTGGTGTTGAAATGCTGTGAAATGCTGCCATTATTGACGCGATTGCTTTCCTGTCAGCTCCACCAGGGTGGGAACCAGGTCTGTGGTGCCCTGATTCTCCCAGTGCCTGGCACCCTGCTGATGCACAAAAAGCCTGTGTTGACCAACAAGCTCATTTCTGTGAGCTTACCTGGCAGAGGTCTGATGATACTTTAAAGCTCCAGTCTAGCTCTTCCATTACAAATGTAGAGCTGCTACACAAGCGCTTTGAATGACCTCGGGTAAAAAGTGACAAAATGTATTTCCAAATCCTAGAGGTATTCAAAATCCTCCCTTTATTTTAACAGTTGTGAGATCTGAAAAAAATTGTGAATGCTACAATATGTACAAATATATTCAAGGGCTGGATTTCTATTAGTTATGTCATCACCCTGATAAATTAATATCTCACAGGAGAAAGATAATACACAAGGATAAAACATTATAAATATTTTATTAGGGGTTTATTATTATTGAACTCTGACCATCTAACCATATGGTGTTCAAAGTCCATTTCTGTAAGGAAAATATCTATGTCCTTAAACTTGTGATCCCCCACATGGCTTCTCAAACCTGTGTCCCTCCAGGCCAGCCACCTGAGGCTTTGGATGGAAACTAAGGAACCAGTTCCTATACATGGCCTTTTGTTGACCCCTTAATTGCCATTAGCCAAATTCCAGGTTCATGGTCCTCCTGCCTTCATGTCATGGGGCAGGGTAAAGGGGGAGCAAAGGGGAGGAGGACAGGCTTCCTGTCCACTCCTCTTGGAAAGCTTCCATCCATTCTCTAGACCTCTTTCTCCTGATCAGGGAGTACAATACTCCTAGTTCTTCACCAACACACTAAGAAAGAAAAGGCCTTTATCATTTGTAACATCTAACAATATAAAGACCCAAAGGTCACAACAATATAAAAAGACACCATCTTGCAAGTGGGACAGAGAAGTAAGAAAAGCACAGCTGGAACCAGAAAGTAGTCACGCTCTGGCCAGAGACAGGAGAAAGAAAAAGGGAAGAGGGTTAGGAAGTGGGGAAAAGGGACAGAAGCCTGAATTTCTATCCACCTTCTATCATCCGTCCAAGGGGCGTTTTTATATATTATAACATATTAATGTGAGGAATGTTACAGTTCAAGAACCTCAGTGCCGTTTGGCTCCATGTTCACGGTGTGGCTTTTGTTGTCTGTAGTAGAAACTGTGGTTTGCTACCCAGATTCCTACTTCAGAGCCTAGGTATGCATCTTCTCACTTGTTAAGTACGTTGCTTGCAAAGTGTTCAGAGCTGAGTCCTTCAATGACCTCAACCAAGGAAGCTTCCTCCCCAAAGACACCACTCATCCAGTGACTGGTCAGTGGCTGCTGCTAGAGCCCAAGTCAATTTCAGACAAGTCTGAATGACATCCAGCTTCAATGTTCCTCAAGGGATCAGCTAAGGCCCTGGAAGCAACTTCCTCCCAGTGAAGCGTCTCCTCTCTTCTAATTCTCACTGCTTTATTTCCTCACAAGTATTGTTTATGGGATCATTCTCTCCCAAATGTTCTGTATGCAAATAATCTCAGCATTTGTCTCCTTGGAATTAGCCTAAGACATGATTCCTCCCTATTAAAAGTGTTGAAGCAATGGGGGGACTCCATTTTCCTTGTATCAGTCAACATCTCTACTCACTGGACCTCAAGAAGACCAATAGGCCCAAAACTGCCGACTGAAGATTGCTGATCACACAAAGACCTGAAGGTCACCACAAAATGAAAAGGATCCATCTTGCAAGTGAAACAGAGAAGTAATAAAAGTGCAGCTAGAACCACCGAGTGGTCAAGCTCTGGCAGGAGATAAGAGAAGAAAGAGAAAGGTCCTTGAGAGTCTAAGTAGGCCTCACATTAATATACCCTCCCTCCCTCCCTCCACCCTTCCCTTCCTTCCTTTCTCTCTCTCTTTCTTCTTTCCTTCTTTCTTTTTTACTTTCTTTCTTCTCTCTCCCTGTCTCTCTCTTCCTTCCTTCCTTTCTTTATTTTTCTTTCTTTCCTTCTTTCCTTTCTTTCTTCTCTCTCCCTTTCTGTTTCTCGCTTCCTTCCTTCCTTCCTTCCTTCCTTCCTTCCTTTCTTTTCTTTCTTTCTTTCTTTCTTTCTTTCTTTCTTTCTTTCTTTCTTTCTTTCTTTCTTTCTTTTCTTTTCTTTCTTCTCTCTCCCTCTCTCCCTTTCTGTCTTTCTCCTCCTTTCCTTCTTGCTTGCTTTCAGTCTCTCTCTGTGTCCCAGGCTGCAGTTCAGTGGCATGCTCACAGCACACTGCAGCCTTGGTCTCCTGGGCTCAAGTGTTCCTCTTGCTTCAGCCTCCCCAGTTGCTGAGACTGCAGGTGCACCACTGCCATACTCAGCTAATTCTTTTACTTTTTGTGGAGATAGGATTTCACCATGTTGCTCAGGCAGATCTTGAACTCTGGGTTCAAGTAATCCTCCCATCTTGCCCGCCTAAAGTGCTGTGATTCCAGGCTTATGCCACCATGCCCAGGCCCATTCTCATCATCTTAAAGTTGAAGAATACTTTGGAGGTCACACAAGAACCTGCTATTCAGTGTGGGCTGGAATCATCCCAAAGGCAAATGCCATTTGCAGATGAGCTGACACTCTTTGCCTTGTTAGGTGACATAACCCTCCTGGGCCATCAGCTGCAGGCTCCTCAACCTGCATCCAGCCTCTGACTTCTGCCCCAGAGACTATCTGATATGCTTGACACGGACCCACTCCGAGGGTCAATCTGATTTTTCCTGAACAATCTTTGGTGCCCCCTCCTCTTGGGATGAGACCCTTGTCCTAACTGGCAGATTGGATGAGAGCAAGGGTCTCATCCAATGAAATAAGACCAGAGCACCCACCCAGCTCTGGCCTGTTGGGATCCATAGCAGAATTTCCAGGGTTCCCCAGGGCAGCACAGCCACCACCACAATAAAGGCAAGAGACAGCAGCTGCCACTATGTCCCACGACAGACTGGTAGCTCGTAAGACTGAACAAGGGGCACTGTCTTGGTGTGAGTTCTCCAGAAGCAGATCCTAACGTGAGGAAAAG
>CM052665.1:54044412-54098446 GCA_028533165.1 Leontopithecus rosalia
TATAAAGAATGTAGACAGCAGCTGTTGACTGGGGGTGGAGCTCTATAAAGAATGTAGACAGCAGCTGTTGACTGGGGGTGGAGCTCTATAAAGAATGTAGACAGCAGCTGTTGACTGGGGGTGGAGCTCTATAAAGAATGTAGACAGCAGCTGTTGACTGGGGGTGGAGCTTCAGAGCAGGGATGGGAAGTGACGTGAATCGGCAGGAGGATATGCTGGGGTAGTTGTAAAAGGGCGATAGCCGCACCACTCTGAACTTGTCAAGAATCAGCAAATTATACAGCACATTAAAATAAGTGAATCCTATGCTATGTAAATTATAGCTCAATAAAGATGTTAAAAAATATAAGAATGCATTTCAAAAGTAGGTAAGTGGCTCACAAACTGAGCCTTGTAAACTCCCAGCCTAGACCCCACCCTGCCTTGGACTGAAGTTGCTTCACTTGGATCTGGGTCCTCTAGGAGACGTCATGCCTCTGTCAACTGGCATTTTCATCTTTGTTATATTCACAGCAAGTCCCCTGCCTATGGAAATGATTTAAAAATTATTTGATGAATTGAACTCTGGTGGATGGATGCATTTCCCAGGACATCAAAACGATGCCTTAAAGAAAGGTTTGACAGAGCCCTTCCTCTCAGATTGCCCCTTGCATGTGACTCATTCACAAGCACTAGGAAAAGTGCGATGACATGGCTGTGAAAAAGAGACAAGACATTTACCGACAGACCCAGCAAGTCAATCTTCAGGAGAAAAATATCAGCAGCGCATTGCACCATTGCCTCCTGATTACAGGCGAGATGGCAGTGCCGTTCCAGAAGAACAGCCGTCCCCACCACCTGCTTCCCAGTAAGGCCAGAGGCAGCAGGGCCCTCTGCTGAAACTGTGAAATTACAGCCCACGTGGCTGAACTCGAAGACAAAGAGGAGGGCAGGAGCTGCTTTTCACTGTAGTCTGAGTGTTATTGTGCATCTCCCGGTGGAACAACATTGATCAAATATAGCCTTCATCCTGATCCAAATCTGCCATTCACCCTCTCAAAAGTTCCTAAGGAGCTAGAACATTGAACCCTCAGGACTGTGCACAGGAAGGAGGGTATGGTAATCATCAAGGGGAAAAAAATTATCTTAGCAGAATGGAAATTGTTTCTACTCCAGAGATTTGCTGAAAACGGGGAGAGAAGTCATGTAAAAAGAGATGAATTTATTAGACGTTCTTAACCCAGGAGGTCCCCAGTCTGTTCCTGATGGGTAGTTTGGTAAACCAGGAACACAAGAAGGCTGGGTGGAGTGTTAGGCTTTGGAGTCAGAGAGATCTGCATTTGGATCCTGGCCCCACCCATAATTAGCTGCCCCAGGGCTAACCTCCCTGGACTTCAGTTTTCTCACTTGTACAGCTGAGATAATAATGAAAATTTTCTCAGCTGGATGCAGTGGCACACACCTATAGTCCCAGCTACCCAAAAGCCTAAGGCAGGAGGAGTTCAAGACCAGCCTGGGCAACATAGCAAGATCCCATTTCTATGAAATAAAAATTTAAAAACTCTCCAGGCATGGTGGTGTGTGCCTGTACTTCTAGCTACTTAAGAGGCTGAGAATGGAGGATTGCTTGAGCCTGGGAGTCCAAGGCTGCAGTGAACCATGATTGTGCCACTGCACTCCAGCCTGGGGAACAGAGCAAGACCCTGTCTCTGAAAAAATAAAAATAAATAAATATGTTTTAAACAATAATAATTTTTTTCACTTGGGGTCACTGTAGGTTTGCAATGAGAGGCTATACCATGATGGGGACATCGTGCAGGAGGTAGCGAAATGCTGCTGAAACCCCAGAGATGAACATTTCGTTCAGTTAATATAATGGAGGCCCTGGCACAGACTGTCATAAAACAACATGGGAAGGCTCAGTGTGTCCCTAGTCAGCGTCTCCCAAGTCCTTTCCACTGGGCTTGAAGCAATCACTTTCAGGCTACAGCGTGCAGAATCACAGAACAAGAAACAGAGCCTCCATGTGATATTCAAATACAAACAGACTTTTTGAGGGTATTATCTACTAACCAGAACCTCCAAATTAGCATCAGTGACTCTGCATTTCGAACATTAATTCAAATGATTGCTTCCTTTTTAAGCTTATACCTGCCAAGATTAAATCCTGACTTGACTCAGTCAAGTGCCCGATAACCTAGCAAATACTTGATGCTTGCTGAATTTTAATTGATTTAAGTATTCTCACAAGTTCACCAACATGAAATCTTGAAAAGAAAGTGTATTATAAAGAGTTTTAAGGTTCACCCATAAATGAGCTCATGTGCTATCAGATCCTTTTCTCCAGAAATTGGGAAGGGGGTCCTGGAGCATCAGGACTGGGTGGTCCATGCTGGAGAAGCAGATAAAGGCAGTCTGCAGAGAGAGAACAAAATCCGATGCAGACAGAATGGAGAAACCCTCGTGGGTGAACCGGAGCCTGAGCGAGCAGTTAGCTCAGCTTTGGGTCACTTTCCAGGCCAAGCCCGTCTTTCTCATTTTGGTTATTTGAGAAATATTTCCCACAAAACCTCTCTGTGGGCTGAGCCAAGAGGAGTAAATTGTGTTGAAGACCCCTGGGGGACCCTATGGGATAGGCACCTGGGACCACAGGAAGTCGACTTAGCTGTTGGCCCTGGCCTTTCTCACTTCTTAGTGCCCGTAGATTCTGATTCACCCTCACTGTGTTCTCCAAATGAGGCATCCTTGCTTCAGCAAAAAGAGAATATTTCTTCCTCATCTCCCATATTCCTGGTATCAGAGAGTAGAAGAGTTAGCTTACAAGGAGAAAAACAATAAATCAGAAAGAGGCTTTGAGGTTTACAGGGAAATTATCACTGAATAAGTGAAAAGGGAAGTATTCTTTAGATGTGAGGAGACAGCCAAGGAGGAGCAGAAATATAATAGATATAACTAGAAACACAGAATCTAATCATAGAAATATAGCAAATCAAGTGAGAGTCAGAATTCGTTACCATCTGACCTCACAAACTGCCACATCTCAAGTACTCAGTCTTAGCAAGAATATGGTCTCCTGTTCCATGCAGGTACTCAGGTCAAAGAAGCACCATCACACCAGAGTGTATGA
The DNA here is from genome assembly GCA_028533165.1 of Leontopithecus rosalia. NCBI lineage: Eukaryota > Metazoa > Chordata > Mammalia > Primates > Cebidae > Leontopithecus > Leontopithecus rosalia. The sequence continues at coordinate 54,047,519 of CM052665.1, forward strand.
AGGAAGTCTTCACACTCAGATAACCCAGCACACACATCTTCAGATTGGGAGTCCATACACTCCACCCTCACAATGTGCCCAACAAGCGGACAATGAACCCTGAGCCACAGCTCTCACCAAGCGATCACACCATGGCTCCCAAGACACCCAAATTCCCTTCTACCACCTGTGCTCTCTTTTTGGGTACATGTGAACCATGACTACCCCACCCTCATGGTATGGCCATTTGTGGGGCACAGAAGGAGATGGAACTTGGTTAGGATTACTAGCTTTCAAAGCAACTTTGAGAGTTCCAACTGGATAGGTCCAGACAATTGAATATATAGGTCTGAAGCTCAAAGTAGAGCAGGAAATAGAAAGTTATGGGCGTGCATTTACCATTCTGGAAGATGGTGTAGAATAAAGATAGAGGAAAGCCTTAGTTTGAACTTCAGAAAATTCACTTAAAGGTCATGCACAACCTGGCTGAAATAGAGACTAGAAAAACAAAAAAAGGCAGCAGAAAGTGGGAAGCTGGACGCTAAAGCAAGAGATTGTTTCAATAAAGAGCGTGGTCACCGGTGTGGAAACTGTTGTGAGGATTAAAATTGTCTGCTGGATTCAGCAATCTGGACGTCACTGGTGATCCTCAAATAAACTGTTTTAGTGAAAGGATTGGCAGATTGAAACTCCCCAGGTGTTGAGGGAGTGTAGGCAGGGACATGAGTAAGTGGGTTTCGACATGTCTTCGGAGAGCTCTGGCTTTGAAATGTGAGGGAAATACAAAAAGCTCCTTTGCATAAAAAATAAAGCCTAACATTTCCTAAAGATTATAATAGAGATGATGATTGAGAACAGCACAAATGAAACACCGTTTCATGCTATAAAAGGCTAGGGAGGAGTTGATTGGATTTGAACCCACATCTCTTTGACCTAAAAACCACGGTTGGGCAAGAGAACTTATGAGGCCACATAATGTTCATTAACCTAAATAACTGTGGTATGTGAAGACAGGGGTATTATTTAGGATTTGTTCGTTCTTGTTTCTCTAGTTCCTTGAGGTCTGACCTCAGATTGTGTGTTTGTGCTCTTTCAGACTTTGTGATGTGGGCATTTCATGGGGTGAACTTCCCTCTTAGCACGAATCTTGCTGCATCTCAGTGCTTTCGATAAGTTGTGTCGCTATTACCATTCAGTTCAAAGAATTTTTAAATTTCCGTCTTGATTTCCTTGTTAATCTAAAGATCATTCAGGAGCAGATTATTTAATTTCCATATGTTTGTGTACTTTTGAGGGTTTCCTTTGGAGTTACTTTCCAGCTTTATGAGGGGTATGAGGCAGGCTCGGTTCCCTGAATCTTTTGGTCTCTTGCAGTTTTCCAGCGGCCATCAAGGCAGCTGAAATTTCCTGCTGCAGCCAAGCAACCACATAATACCCAAGAGGAAGCAGAAAGCACAGGCATTAATATAAGCACATGTGACCAAAATGCAACTGGAGCATACTAAACAGGAGCTTTATTTGTGGCCTCCAGCATGGGCTGGGGTGTGCCAACTGTAATTCTCTCGTGCACGAAGAACCACAGAACCATGCAGAGCCTCTGGCTGTGCACAGGTCCAGTTGCATACTTCTTAACCCTTTTAGTGACGTTTTTCAATATTTAATCTCAAACTAAAATTCTTAATTGCTTACTATTGCTGTCACTAAAAATGCAGGAATAATCCATATGGAAGTCCCACCCCTTAGCAGTAGAGAAAGGACCAAAGTTAGAAGTGCAGAATTTCTCTTGAAAAGATATGCTCTGACAAAAGAAATACAGCTTTGTCTGCCTTACATCTAGTAGCTATTTTAAATGCTCACATAAACACATGGATTGATGAGGAAGGGAGCTGTCCATCTCCATTGTGGTGACACTAAAGGCTTAACGGCAACACTGACAAATACATAGTTGATTGATGTCAAGGGATTTTAGTTAATCATGAAGAAAAGCGGGAAAAGGATGTAATGGAAAACAAAGATGAGATGTTGACCTGCAGGTGCCATTGACTTGGAACCACGCCCTGACAACCGCAGAGGCAGAAATAAAAACACTGGGACCAACCACAAGAGGCAAGTAGGTAATCCAGTTAACAGGAGGTAGAAGAGATAACGAAATGTCAGCTTCATGGACTGACCTTCCATTACCTCATGGCAAAGGAAAATATTGAGAAGGCTATTGATCTCGTATTCTTATTCATGAAAAACAGCGATTGGCGAGGTGATTACAAGGTTTGAAAATGTGACAGCAATTTACAAGTCCAAGATATAAACAAGTGAAGACAAGCCCTTGAGAAGAGCCACGTATCAAATCTTCGAAGCATGACTTGATCTGCTTTAGAAAGAAGATGCCGAAATGCTGTAGCCCAGTGATGCAGGCAGTGAGACCTGACAACGTAGGGGCTGAATGGAGGGGAGAGGTCGTTCTCCACCTTCAGATCGTTGCCATGTTGTTATTTCCAGTTGCCAAAAAAAAAAAGAAAAAAGATAACCTAATCTAAACAATGTTTGTACATGATGAAGGGCCTATCAGTTGGTCATTTTCTCAGAACAAATAGGAAGGGACAGACTGACATGAAATAAGGCTATTTTACCCCTGAACAAAGCTCATTTCTTTTAACAGGTAGCCTCCATCCCTAAGCCCACAACCTGGGCTGACACAGATAATGCCTCAAAGGCAGGCTGCCCCTCACATAGACAGAAGAATCTATTCAGCAAATATAAGCAAATGTAGGTCCCTTTATCTCCCAGGATAAGGCCAGTACCAACCCTCTGCCAGAAAAATTAAAAGACAAAATTTTCCACCACTAATCAAATCTCTTCTATGCAGTGAACACCGCTGTCTTCCAGGGCAACTGTGATTACGTCCGTTTCCAAATGAAATCCTGAGAAAGTGGTAACAATGGAAGTGTCACAGGCACTCAGGGTGTGTTTCCTTGTTTTCAGAGTATTTTTCCTCTGTGATGGCCATTTGCTTTGTGGTTTACAATAAGTTCATAAGGTGGACAGGATAGGAAATACAAGTTTAGGGATTTGGGTTATCATACTGTTCCTAAAGTCAGGTGATGTGCGTTCAAACTGAATACACACCTCTAGTGACCTTCAGCAAAGTTCTCAACCTTTCTGTGACTCGGTTTGCTCATCTGTAAAGAAAGAGGATTCGAGTGAGAATGAAGTGTGATGATGAAAGATCCTATACAGTGCCTGGCATTCAGAAGTGCTCGGTAGTTTGCAGCTGTCATCACTCCACCTGTCACCCCCGTGGCTGTCATCACGGATGAGGCAACGTGGCTGATATCCCTGAGATCCCGAAGTCAGAGATGCAACCACAGGCAGAATCCACAGCTCCTGATTCTAATCTATGGCCCCTTCCCATCTGCTATAGAAACAATATCAAAACAGCAAAATCAGTTTCTAAAAGGTGGGAATAATGTGTGGAATGTGTTTTTTAAATGAATGAAAGTCAAAGTGGTGTACAAAGAGGAGAGGTGTGATCTGAGGCTTGAGCAAAGGCTCAGAAAGGGTCCGGATTTGTCCTTAGTTCTGTCCTGCACCATGTGATGATGAATTTGAGATGTCAAGATGCTAGATGCCCTTCCTACCCCCAAATGAGAAGAGGGAGTGGTTGATCCTCTGCACCAAAAGGGACAATATCAGGAGGAAAGAACTCCGCTGTGATCGGCCGTAGAGACCTTCACAGACTCGCAGGAACCCAAGTCACACCCCAAGGGGATACATTTTTTTCTTTTTCTTTTTTTTTTCTTTTCTTGAGACGGAGTTTCGCTCTTGTTACCCAGGCTGGAGTGCAATGGCGCAATCTTGGCTCACCACAACCTCCGCCTCCTGGGTTCAGACAATTCTCCTGCCTCAGCCCACCGGAGTAGCTGGGATTACAGGCACGCACCACCATGCCCAGCTAATTTTTTTGTATTTTTAGTAGAGACGGGGTTTCACCATGTTGACCAGGATGGTTTCAAACTCTTGACCTCATGATCCACCCGCCTCGGCCTCCCAAAGTGCTGGGATTACAGGCTTGAGACATTTTTTTCTTATTAAGCAATGTTGCTGGTTCGTCTTAAAAATGAATCTATTTTCTGTTGAGTCTAGAGATTTTATCCCCATATTTATTTTTTAGAGACCCCAATAATATTTCTAAGGGTCTCAGTCAACTAAAAGTTTTCCAAAATATAACTAGAATACACCTAGGAGAAATAAAATCAAAACAAAATTCTACACATAGCTTCAAGCTCACTCTTTTTTGAAATTCTTTAGAGCTGATGCTGAACCCTGGAGGTGAATTTCATAGCCTTTAAAATCATGCCATTCACCTATTCAATAGGTAAGGATTGAAATCTCATTCAGCCAAATAATGGGTTATTCTTATTTAAAGATATGCAGTAAATTAGATTTTTTTTTTTTTGGTGCCAACAATTAGGAATACATACTTCCTGTTTCTAAGCAATTTCAGGTTTAATTAGGATTCTCTAAGCCCCATTTGTCTTAACAATTTGACAGCTCCAGCTTCCCCTTCCACACCCACACTTTTCCTTTTTTACACTCTCCCCCATTTGTAGTATTTTATTCCACATAAATGCCAGGAGGGAAAGGGAGGCAAGTTAAGTGCAAATCAGATCACTTGTTTCTTCTCTGGAACACGCCACTTTCAAGGCACCTATGATAAAAGGTTATTTTCCCTTGACTGACAATTATCTCTAAGCTAATTATTAAAGTGTCATATTAAAATGTGTGTGTTTTAGGGACTTCCGAAGGAAGCAGTGATGAAATCCCCTGGAAGAAGAATATGACATCACAGGAGTACTGTGCAGGAGCGCGCCCTGTTTGTCCATCTAAATTAGTCTCATCATCCATAACAAGTGTTTAAAAAGCAGAAAAGCAAGCGTGATGCATAATGCATTGGGTCATGATGCATAATAATTAGGCCTGCTCCCCGCCACCCCATCTCCCAAGACTTAAAAATCTCTCCGAGTAAGCATTTTGTTCTAAAGGCTTTGACAAAAAATGCCATTTAGGGACTTTCAAATTTACAGCTAGGCAATTTGTCATGATTTATATGAGAGGGGAGAAGGTAAAAGGAATATAACACTGCACGGTTCATCACTTCAAGAACCTCCCGCTGATGAAAGCTCCCTGGGCCTCAACATGGTAAAGGAACACCTGCCCGTCCAGGCAATACTGCCTGGATGGAGTCACCCCGCCCCTATGCGATGTGTTGTGTTCTTTTTTTAAAAAAAGACAAAGTCACTTAAGATATTTATCCCATGCTTTAACATTTAGTCTAGGAAAGCCAAAGTTACTTGAAGGTTTAGACATCAATTTTCAGCTCCGGACATGTTCCTTCTTCTCCAGCCCTGCATCGACACTGAGGTTAAGAACAGGAGGACAATTAAATGTATTCTTTACTCTAAAATAGCATTTTCTTGAAGATGTGATAAAATCTAAGAGAACAACTAAATTCAGATAACGTCTAAAACAGAGCTGAACCAAAAATGGAAAGAGATGGTCTTCAGAATGAGACACTGTTACCTTAAAATAACCACATAATTATTTTATAAAAAAGAGCTTTTTCTAAATTTAAAATAAAACTTAGATCTGAGGTACAAATGTAGCATTCCCTGTTGAAGTACAAAAAGAAACCAGGATTTGAGGTCTGATAAGCCATACGGGGAACCCATCTACACAACATTTATCCACCCATTTGCACAACACAGACTAAGAATCCTAAGGTACATTGGATTCTTCACTGGGGCCCAGAGCTATTTGCCCAAGAAAACCCAACTGAGGAATAATGAGGAACAGAAAGATGGTTATTTTAGGACTGGTTAGAAAGGGTTAATGGAAATAATTTAATGATTTATGGAGTCCAAAAGACAGACTCAAGTGACCAGAAAAATTCTCTTTCAGCTAATTTAACATTTTACCATAATTGAACACAGATTGCCTCAAACTATGGTACTGTGCTGGGCTGCACCCAGGCAGAGGAACTTTTCAGCCTTGTGTGACTCTGCCCCAGACAGTGGGGGCAGTCTATGTCATCAAAACTCATTACTGGATTTTCATTCTATAAGATGTTGAGTCTCAGAGAAAAAAACAAGGGCCAAATACATAATGGTTATGTATATGTTTCCAGTTCCAGTCATACTTAGTGTTCACTGAGCCATAAATTTAGGAACATTGTGCTAATACCATGTAATTACTAATCCTCCCAAATTTCTAGTGTGAAAAAAAAACCCTTCTCAGTCAACTAACGAGATCACTCTGGGCCAACCTATTGGGATATATCACTCCATCAAGCATGGATATATTGATTTGCATTGGCTTATCTGTGAATTTTTAATTCCTTCCAACATTCTTCTTCTTAATACATTTGCCATGATGGAAACTGTCTAGAGCTGGGAGATAGGCCAGCTTGGTTTGGGTTCCAGCTCCTTCCAAATTGTATTGTGCCTTATTAAAGAAGTCACTGTATATTTTTAATCTTCACTCCCCTCTTATCTTTCAAATAGAAGATTTTGGCAGGTGATTACCAAAGGTCCTTCCATGTCTAACTAGGACTCTGGGGCCTTAAGTCCCAAAGAACAGGATGTCATCATTAGGAATCAGATCTGGCAGGAAGTTGACAATTTGTGGAGAAAAATAATGTCTGTAGGGACATATAAATAAGGCCCCTGCATGTGACCAGAACTAGAAACACCTCTTGGGTAAAAAATTAGGGTCATGCTCAGCAATCTCATTACTGGGTATTACCCAAAGGATTATAAATCCTTCTATAAAGACACATGCACGCACATGTTTATTACAGTACTATTTACAATAGCAAAAACTTGGAACCAACCCAAATGCCCACCAATGATAGACTGGATAAAGACAATGTGGCACATATACACCATGGAATACTATGCAACCATAAAAAAGAATGAGTTCATGTCCTTTGCAGGGACATGGATAAAGCTGGAAGCCATCATTCTCAGCAAACTATCACAGGAACAGAAAAGCAAACACTGCATGTTCTCACTCATAAATGGGAGCTGAACAATGAGAACACATGGACCCAGGAAGGGGAACATCACACACCAGGACCTGTCAGGGGTAGGAGGCAAGGGGAGGGAGAGTATTCAAACAAATACCTAATGCATACAGGGCTTAAAATCTAGATAATGGGTCAATAAATGCAGCAAACCACCATGGCACATGTATATCTATGTTACAATCTTGCATATTCTGCACATATACCCCAAAACTTAAAGTAAACTTTTAAAAAATTAGGCTTATAGGAACCCTTTTGAAGATGGATGAATAGGAACAGCTCTGAAGTGCAGTTCTCAGCGAGAATGCAGAGGGTGCGTGACCACAGCATTTGCAAATGAGTTTTTACTGCCCACAGACAGTGGGAGATTCCCAGGTGGAAAAGCACCATGAGTCTCCACCATGGCTGTTTCATCTGGTGCAGCGGGACGCAGCACAAAAACTCACACAAATCTGGATGGCCCCTGGAATGCCTGGGAGACACAGTCACCCATTCAACTGAAAAAAAAAGAGGCTGAAACAGGGAGCCAGGTGATCTGGCTTGGCGGGTCCCACTCCAACAAAGACCAGCAATCTGAAACGTTCTGGATTGAGAGTTTCATAGCAAGCACAGCTGGATGAACCCAGAACGGTCCAGCTCTGTGGGGGGAACGGTGTCTGCCATTACTGAGGCCGTCCACCACTACCAAGGCAGTCGCCATTACCGAGGCAATCCGCCATTACTGAGGCAGTCCACCATTACTGAGGCAGTCTGCCATTACTGAGGAAATCTGCTATTACCGAGGCAGTCCACCATTAGAGAGAGAATCCACTATTACTGAGGCAGACCACCATTACCAAGGCAATTCTAACTATACCTCTATAAACAAAACCACAAGGAAGTTCACACAGCAGCTGGGCAGAGCCCACAGCAGCTCAGCAATGCCTCTGCTGGCAGATTGTGACTAGGTTAACTCCTTGCTGGGCAGGACATCACTGAAAAAAGACAGCAACATGTCAGGAACTTACAAATAAAGCCCCACCTTCCCAGGACAGAGCACCTGGGAAAAAAAGGCGGTTATGAGTTCCACTGCAGCAGACTTAAAAGTATCTGCTCAGCAGCTCTGAATGGAACAATGGAGCTTACAGCTCAGCACGTGAGCTCCTATAAGGGTCAGACTGTCACCTCAAGCAGCTCCCCAACCCCCATATATCCAAAGAGATACCTCATAAAGGAGAGCTCAGGCTGACATCTAGCAGGTATCCTTCTGGGACAAATATAACAGAAGAAGAAACGGCAGCAACCACTATTGTTCTGCATCCACCACAGGTGATCTCCAGGAAAGCAGGGTCTGGAGAGGACCTCCAGCAGTCCTGCAGTAGAGGGGCCTGACTGTTAGAAGGAAAACTAAAAACCAGAAATAAATAACTTCATCATCAACAAAAAGGACATCCACTCCAAAACCCCATCCAAAAGTCGCCAACTGCAAAGACCACAGGTAGATAAATCCACAAAGATGGGAAGAAATCAGCACAAAAAGGATGAAAACACCCAAAACCAGAATGCCTCTCCTCCTCCAAGGGATCACAACTCCTCACCAGCAAGGAAATAAGACTGGATGGAGAATGAGTCTGATGAATTGACAGAAAGAGGCTTCAGAAAGTGGGTAATAACAAACTTCTCTGAGCTAAAAGAACATGTTCTAACCCAATGCAAATAAACTAAGAAGCTTGAAAAAAGGTCTGATGAAATGCTAATGAGAATAAACAGCTTGGAGAAGAATATAAATGAATTGATGGAGCTGAAAAACATAACACGAGAACTTCCCAAAGCATACATAAGTTTCAACAGCTGAATTGACCAAGCAGAAGAAAGGATATCAGAGATTGAAGATCAACTCAATGAAATAAAATGAGGAGGCAAGATTAGGGAAAAAAGAATAAAAAGAAATGAACAAAGCATCCAAGAAATATGGGATTATGTGAAAAGACCTAATCTACATTTGATAGGTGTACCTGAATGTGACAGAGAGGATGAATCCAAGCTGAAAAACACTCTTCAGGATATCATCCAGGAGAACTTCCCCAACCTAGCAAGGCAGGCTGACATTCAAGTCCAGGAAATACAGAGAACACCAAAAGATAGTTCTCAAGAAGAGGAACCCCAAGGCACATAATTGTCAGATTCATCAGGGTTGAAATGAAGGAAAAAATGCTAAGGGCAGCCAGAGAGAAAGATCGGGTTCCCCCAAAGGGAAGCCCATCAGACTTACAGTGGATCTCTTGGCAGAAACCCTACAAGCCAGAAGAGAGTGGGGGCTGATATTCAACATCCTTAAAGAAAAGAACTTTCAACCTAGAATTTCATACCCAGCTAAACCAAGCTTCATAAGCAAAGGAGAAATAAAATCCTTTATGAACAAGCAATTGCTCAGAGATTTCATTACCACCAGGCCTGCCTTACAAGAGCTCCTGAAAGAAGCACTAAACATAGAAAGGAACAACCAGTACCAGCCATTCCAAAAATGTACGAGATGGTAAACATCATCAGCACAATGAAAAAAAAAAGTACGTCAGTTAATGGGCAAAACAACCAGCTAGCATCAAAATGGCAGGATCAAATTCACACATAACAATATCAACCTTAAATGTAAATGGACTAAATGACCCAATCAAAAGACACAGACTGGCAAATTGGATAAAATGTCAAAACCCTTCAGTGTGCTGTATCCAGGAAACACATCTCACATGCAAGGATACACATAGGCTCAAAATAAAGGGATGTAGGAAGATTTACCAAGCAAATGGAGAACAAATAAAAGCAGGAGTTGCAATCCTAGTCTCTGATAAAATAGACTTTAGACCAACAAAGATTAAAAGAGACAAATAAGGGCATTACATAATGGTAAAAGGATCAACGCAATAAGAAGAGCTAATGACCTTAAATATATATGCACCCAATACAGGAGCACCCATGTACATAAATCAAGTTCTTAACAACCTACAAAGAGACTTAGACTCCCACACAATAATAGTGGGAGACTTTTTAGCATAAAGGGCTATAGAATTTTGTTGAAGGCTTAAAAAAGAAACCAAAAAAAGAAAAAAAATAGTGGGAGACTTTAATACTCCACTGTCAATATTAGACAGATCAACAAGACAGAAAATTAACAAGGATACCCAGGACTTGAACTCAGATCTGGACCAAGTAAACCTGATAGACATTTATAGAACTCTCTACCCCAATCCACAGAATATACATTCTTCTCAGCACCACATCACACCTACTCTAAAACTGACCACATAATTAAAAGAAATCACTCCTCAGCAAATGCAAGAGTGGAAATCATAGCAAACACTCTCTCAGACCACAGTGCAATCGAATTAGAACTCAGGATTAAGAAACTAACTCAGAACCACACAGCTTCATGGAAACTGAACAACTGGCTCTTGAATGTTGACTGGATAAACAATGAAATGAAGGCAGAAATAAAGACATTCTTTGAAACCAACAAGAACAAAGACACAACATATCAAAATCTCTGGGACACATGTAAAGCAGTGTCTAGAGGAAAATTTATAGCAATAAATACCCACATGAGAAGCAAGGAAAGATCTAAAATTGACACCCTATCATCAAAATTGAAGGAGCTAGAGGAGCAAGATCAAAATACTCAAAAGCTAGCAGAAGACAAGAAATAACTAAGATCAGAGCAGAGCTGAAGGAGATAGAGACACACAAAAACCCTTCAAAAAATTAGTAAGTCCAGGATTAATAAAAAAGAAAAGAGAGAAGAATCAAATCAATACAATAAAAAACAATAAAGGGGATATCACCACAGATTCCACAGAAATACAAACTACCATCAGAGATTACTACAAACTCTATGCACATAAACCAGTAAACCTGGAAGGAATGGATAAATTCCTGGACACTTGCACCCTCCCAAGCCTAAACCAGGAAGAAGTAGAAACCCTCAATAGACCAATAACAAGAGCTGAAGTTGAGGCAGTAATTAATAGCCTACCAACCAAAAAAAAGCCAAGTCCAGATGGATTCACAGCCAAATTCTACCAGACATACAAGGAGGAGCTGGTACTACTCCTTCTGAAACATTGCAGCACTGTTTACAACAGCGAAGACCTGGTACCAACCCAAATACCCACTGATGATAGACTGGACAAAGAAAATGTGACACATATACACCATGGAATACTATGCAACCATAAAAAAAAGATGAATTTGTGTCCTTTGTAGGGACATGAATGAATCTGGAAACCATCATTCTCAGCAAACTGACACAAGAAAAGAAAATTAAACACCACATGTTCTCACTCATAGGTGAGTGCTGAGCAATAAGAACACACGGACACATAGAGGGGAGCATCATACACTGGAGTCTGTTGGGGCAGACTAGAGGAGGGACAGTGGGGGTAGGAGTTGGGGAGGGATAACATGGGGAGAAATGTCAGATATAGGTGACGGGGATGGAGGCAGCAAACCACATGCCATGTTTGTAGCTATGCAACAATGCTGCATGTTCTGTACATGTACCCCAGAACCTAAAGTGCAATAAAAAATATTTTTTTAAAAAATTAGGGTTATAAATATATATTATAAAACAATTATCTTACGGTTGAACTCTGAAACCATGGAAAAAGACAAAGAAATAAAATCAAGAATGAGGGAATTTGGAGGAATTGCCCAGCGTGGCCCAGAGCCTACCTCCATTCAAGATTTATGCACACTTGAACATAAGGAACCTCACAGGTTTCAGTGTTAACCTTAATTTCCTCATTAAGCAATAACTTCTCTAGAGCACAATGATAGATTATATTTTATTCTGATTTTAACTTAGTAAATTGTCTTAAAATATATTATCAATAATCTAGTACAGCAAATTTTTGTACCCAAACCAGATATATCTATATCTAGATAGATATAGAGATATACACATGCACATATACATATATATACACACATATACATTTATATATATCTTCTGCAATTTCTTGAATCATCTTCATGGTTTTGATTTTGTCAAACTGTCTTTTTGACTTTTCACAACTTAAGAGTCAAGACATTTTTCATTTTATCTTTTGGCTCTGTTGCACACAACTTTGCTCTGAGAATCCTTGAAAGCTTCTCACTGCAGCCTGGAGTTTGCTCTTCAGGCTCCTTAAGTTCCATCCAGTCTCCAGATTTATATGTGCACGTGTGTGTGCGTGCACACACACACACATGCTTTCACACTCACAGTCTCACACATACACACACACTCACTGTCTCACACATACACACACATGCTTTCACACACACTGCCTCACACATACACACACACTCACTGTCTCACAATACACACACATGGTTTCACACTCACACAGTCTCACACATACACTCACACATACACACACATGCTTTCACACTCACACACTGCCTCACACACTCACACATACACACACACATGCTTTCACACTCACACACTGCCTCACACATACACTCACACATACACACACTCACAGTCTCACACATACACACACACTCACTGTCTCACACATACACACACACGCTTTCACACTCACACACTGCCTCACACATACACTCACACATACACACACTCACTGTCTCACACATACACACACACAGTCTCACACATACACACACTCACTGTCTCACACATACACACACATGCTTTCACACAGTCTCACACATACACACACACATACACTCACTGCCTCACACATACACACACACGCTTTCACACTCACACAGTCTCACACATACACTCACTGTCACACACACACATGCTTTCACACTCACACAGTCTCACACATACACACACACTCACTGTCTCACACATACACACACATGCTTTCACACTCACACAGTCTCACACATACACACACACTCAGTCTCACACATACACACACATGCTTTCACACTCACACAGTCTCACACATACACTCACACATACACACACACACTTTCACACTCACACAGTCTCACACATACACACACACTCACTGTCTCACACATACACACACACGTGCTTTCACACTCACACAGTCTCACACATACACACACTCACTGTCTCACACACACACATGCTTTCACACTCACACGGTCTCACACATACACACACACTCACTGTCTCACACATACACACACACGCTTTCACACTCACACACTGCCTCACACATACACTCACACACTATCTCACACATACATACACACACACACACACACACACACAGCCCACAGCAGTGCTGTCAATGCCCAGGCCATCCCTCAAACTGCTGGACAGCACTGATCCATGTTCCATAGGATTCTGTGGCAACAGCTTCTCTTCCTTGAAGCCCTCTTCACCTACAGTTCACAAAGCTTCCTCCTTCCTTTATTTTTATATTTAACATTTTTAGCTCCATCCATGTCCCTGAAAAGGATAAGATCCTGTTCATTTTTCTGGCTGCACAGTATTCCATGGTATGTATGTACCACATTTTTCTTTATCCAGTCTATCATTGGTGGGCATTTAGGTTGGTTCCATGTCTTTGGAGCTGGAGGTCATTATCCTTAGCAAGCTAGTGCAGGAACAGAAAACCAAATACCTACGACATGTCATCACTTATAAATGGGAGCTAATATGAGAACACACGGACACATAGAGAGGAACAACACACACTGGGGCTTATTGAAGGGATGAGGGTGGGAGGAGGGAGAGGATCAGGAAAAATAATTAATGTGTACTGGGCTTAATACCTGGATGATGAAACAATCTGTACGACAAACCTCCTGGCACAAGTTTATCCATGTAACAAATCTGCACATGTATCCCTGAACTTCAAATGAAAGCAAAAAAAAAAAGAGGCCAGGCAGGGTGGCTCACATCTGTGATCACAGCACTTTGGGAGGCTGAGGCAGGCAGATCACTTGAGGTCAGGAGTTTGAGACCAGCCTGGCTAACACGGTGAAAACCCGTCCCTGTTAAAAATACAAAAATTAGCCAGGTGTGGTGGTATATGCCTGTAGTCCCAGCTACTAGGGAGACTAAGGTGGGAGAATCACTTGAACCTGGGAGGCAGGGGTTGCAGTGAGCCAAGATTGGGCCACTGCCTGGGTGACACAGTGAAACCTTTTCTCAATAAACAAAGAAATAAAAACAACACTCTTTTGAACCATCAGCAGCTCATTTTATAATATAACTACATTGGGTTACTCAGTCAGTCTCTATTTTATTAGTTTATATCACCTCTGGGTTTTTAAAGATTTTGTTACCTTGTACTTATCTGTGTCATGATTTCCTAATGAAATGGACAACAAAGAAATCATATTTATACTGTTCTTATTTCCTATTCCCAATGGACATAAAATAAGCACAGTAAATATCTTCAGGTTAATTAATGCTCTCCTTCTAAGAAAGCGTGTCGGTGAGTTTATTGGTTTCATGTTCCGTCATTGATAACATTGTAACATTCCCCATCATGATCAGGCGACTTAGATAGCACCAGTTCCCCACAACCTGTTTCATGCTGAGATGAGTATATACTGTATGTAAACCTTACTTCTCTTTATTTTCAGTTTTGAACTATAACTCTTTATCAATAAGTACAAAACCAAAGAATCTAAACATAAACTTCTTATAAGAAATAATACTTCAGCCAGGCACAGTGGCTTACGCCTGTAATCCCAGCACTTTAGGAGGCCGAGGCAGACAGATCACCTGAGGTTGGTAGTTCGAGACCACCTTGGCCAACATGGCAAAACCCCATGTCTACTAAAAATACAAAAATTAGCCGGGCGTGGTGGTTCATGCTTGTAATCTCAGAGACTTGGGAGGCTGAGACAGGAGAATCACTTGAACCAGGGAGGCAGAGGTTGCAGTGAGCTGAAATCATGCCATTGCACTCCAGCCTGGGTGACAGAGTGAGACTCCTTCTCAACCATCATTCTCAGCAAACTGACACAAGAACAGAAAACCAAACACTGCGTGTTCTCACTCAGAAGTGCGTGTTGAAAAATGAGAACACGTGGACACAGGAAGGGGAACATCACACACCAGGGCTTAACGGGGTTTGGGGAGTTAGGAGAGGGACAGCCGGGGGTGGGGGGACTGGGGAGGGACAACATTAGGAGAAATACCTAATGTGGATGACGGGGGCTGGACACAGCAAACCGCCATGGCACGTGCATACCTGTGTAACAAACTTGCACGATCTGCACATGTACCCCAGAACTTAAAGTATAATTTTAAAAAATTTAAATGTGTATCAACAGAAAATGCATAATGATAAATTCATAAAGTGGAATACAATACAACAATCAAAATGAATAAACTAGAACTACACATATCGAAATGGATGATGTCAAAGAAATGTTTACCAACAAATTAAAAAAAAGAAAAAGAATGATTAATCTTAACACACATAGATTCAACGTGTGTGTGTGTGTGTGTGTGTATGTGTGTAAGTGTGAAAGATGAGAAGAGAAAGGAAGAGAGACAGTAAGTCCAAAAAAAGATAAACCATAAAAGAAACCCAGTAAGTTTCTCAACAAAAAAGCAAGGCCACAAATGTGAAATGTGAGATGAATTGTAAATTATTTTGAGGTTCAAGCTATACTAAGTTGAATCCTGTAAATCTCAATTCAAGGTGTTTAAGACTTTGGAAATTCACAACGAGGAATACATTTTTACACTTAAAACTTTTCTTTATGTGAATGAGGAAAAATGGAATTTGGGTGATATTGAGTCATACTACATAAAAAATATTTATACCTGTGCTTAACCCTTCATTTCTTGGTTCCTGTAGAACCCAAATAGCTTTATACTAACAGGAACCAAAAGTGAGTGCAGTGATCTGTAAAATAATAGATGGCGATTGCTACAGTGCAACCTCACCCAAATTCATGCTGTCAATACTACATTTTTGCATGCTTCAATTTCAAGAGCAATGCAAAAAACAGAAGAAACTAAACTTGTCAGTCATGAGTCGACTGAAGCTGATTACCCCACCAGGATGTGCCCTCTGATCTGCACACACTGCAATGCAGTCAGGTTTTGGCATCGCTTGGGTTATGCTGTGATAAAATTATAGAGTAATTCTTATCAGTGACTCCATTCTGGCACATGGTGTGCAGAGAGGCAGATTTCATAAAGTCTCAAAAGAAAAAGAAATGAAGTAGGCAGTATTGGTAGTAATTCAACATACAAGGATACAAAATCTATCCACACCCCTAGTTTAACGGTAAACTCACACCATGGGTCACTGCCATGGGGATAATCTAGATCTGATTTCACCAGCAGTCATGCTTGGATCATGTCCACTGGGCTCCCTCTCTCCCCCAGCCTCCCACCTCTGTCAGCACCCAGCCACCACCACTGTCCTGGTGGCAGGTCATCTCACTCCTGCACAGCGCCACGGAAGTAGCCTTTGCTTGGCCACCCTTCCACCAATGCTCTCTGCTCTCCTATGTGCTGCTGCCAAAATACTGTATTGATTGCAAAAATGTACATGATCACTTTAACACACAAATCTTCCATTCGATTCCAACTGAATTTGAATTCAAATCCTTCCATAATCTGCTGCTTATCCCATTTTTATTGATGATTTTTATTTATTTGAGATAGGACCTCGCTTCTGTCACCGAGGATGGAATGCAGTGGCACAAACATGGTTCTCTGCAACCTCAACCTCCCAGGCTCAAGCAATTCTCCCATCTTAGCCTCTTGAGTAGCTGGGACCACAAGTGCATGCCACCATACCCAGATAACTTTTTAAAAATTTTTTTGTAGAGATTGGGTCTCACCACATTACCCAGGTTGGTCTTGAACTCCTGGACTCAAGCAATCTTCCCACCTTGGCTCCCTCAAAATGCTGGGATAACAGACATGAGCCATCTCACCTGGCCCCATCCCCTTTTCAGATGTGTCTTCCACTAGGACTTTGCACAGAAGCTTAATGGAATTCAGCGTCTCTCCCTCCACACCCAAAGACTTCCCTCCTTTTCCTCTTTTCTCCTGCCAATCTTTTCACTGCCCACCTTGCCCGGTCAAAAGCATATACAACCTTAAAAGTGAAGTTTTGAAATCCCCTTCTCATTGAAGCCCTTTTTAAACAGGCTCATCTGAAGTTGTTTTCTGCTTCCACAAACACTGCAGAGCTTTTTCTGTGTGTACACCCTTCTGAAGTCGTGAGCATGTCCTATGTCCTGGAGACTTTGCCATCACCTACAAAGGAGGAAGTTGTTTTGTTTCTTGGATAGCCCTTAACAGAGTGGTTTTTACTCATTTATTCAATAAATATGGAGGGAGCAATATACGTGTCAGTCCTTGTTCTAATAACTGAAAATACTACTATGGACCAAGCAAAATCCCTGCTTTGTTGGATGTTACAGTTTAGCACATATACCATAGGTGTTCAGTAAACATGTTCTAAAAAAATTTTAGAAATTTTAGAACCAAATATTTTTGTATGCCCCAATGTATATACAACATATCAGAAATTACATGGGTGGTCAACAAAGTTTTTTTTAAAGTAACGTGTTTTATTGTTATGTCCTTATATAGGTGGGGTGAGAGTTGGGAATTCTAGGGCATAATGCTTGTTGATCTTTTTTTTTTTTTTGAGACAGAGTTTCACTCTTGTTACCCAGGCTGGAGTGCAATGGCACGATCTCGGCTCACAACCTCCGCCTCCTGGGTTCAAGCAATTCTCCTGCCTCATCCTCCCAAGTAGCTGGGACTACAGGGGCGTGCCACCATGCCCAGCTAATTTTTTGTATTTTTAGTAGAGACAGGGTTTCACCATGTTGACCAGGATGGTCTCGATCTCTTGACCTCATGATCCACCCACCTCAGCCTCCCAAAGTGCTGGGATTATAGGCATGAGCCACCATGCCCAGTCGTTCTTTCGATTAAAATACATGTGCAGACCTTCCAAATGAAGAAACTACTGTTACACAGAGATATACTGTCATTCCATCGGCAAAAAATAAAGAAGAATTGAAAAGACAGCAATGACATCAAGTCCCTAAGAGCCACACATTGGTTTAATCAACATTCATTAGTTTAATTATTCAATCACTAAACTTCTTACTGGGCACCTGCAGCCCGTTAGTCACTCTTCAAGGTGAGTACAGTAGACAAAATGTGGGATTCCCCAGTCGGGAGAGACAGATAGTAAGCCTCTAAGGATGTGATTTTAAGTACTCAGACTTTGGCAAGGAGAAACTGAGCAATCAGGGAGCCCGCTTTGTTGTAAATCAGTTGGTCCTGGAGGCCTCTGGTAGGTGGTGATATTTGGTCAGAGAAGTGAAAGAAATGAAGAAGTGGGGCATGGAAAGGCCCAGGGTAGAGCATTCCAGGCAGAACATGCAGCCAGTGTGAGGCTGCTGAAGGAAGGACAAGCTCAGCAAGCTGTTGAAACATCCAGATGGCCAGCGTGGCCCTGTGGATGGGGTGTGGTGGGCCAGCCCAAGACAGGCCACGGAAGGGCTTTGAGGTGTGCAGGCCATGCTGTATTTTAGGGATGAAGGGAGAGGCTTTGGAAAGAGGAGTGATGTGATCTACTTTATATTTTGAGGAGGTCCCTTGGCTACCGGGTGGAAATTCAGCTGTGAGTTGGCATATTATCGAAATAATCCAGGCAAAAAAAGAACACAGCTTGAAAAAAAGTAAAAGTTGAAGAAATGGTCAGATTCTTAAAGTAGCATCAATACATATGTTGGTGGTTTGAAAAATAAGATGTGAAGGACAGAGAGGAATGAAGGATGACAGATTTCGGTTCTGTGCAGTGAATGATGAGTGATGCTCAATTTGAATAACCAAAATGTGAGATAGAAGTGGGTACAGGGAGAAAAATCTAGAAATTCTGCTTTAGAGAGATTAAATTTTGAGATGCCTGTGAGTTTTGTAAAAGGATGTTGAGTAGGCCGTTGGATTTCAGGGCCTGGACCTGAGCTCAAAGGAGAAATTACAGATAGAATGTAGACATCAGCAGCATACTGAGGGCATTTAACACCACAACCTAAATTAAATCATAGATGAAGTATAGAAAGGAAGGGAAGTAAAAGGAGGCAGAGAGGAAAGGAGAGACGAAATTAAAAGGAGAGAATTAATCCCTGGAGTGGGCTACAATATTTAGAAACTGATTTGAGGGAAGAAGTTTGCGGAAGACACTGAGAAGAAGTCTCAGCCTCCCAAGTAACTGGGACTACAGATACGTCCCACCACAGCCGGCTAATTTTTGTAGTTTTTTAGTATAGACAGAGTTTTACCACGTTGGCCAGGCTGGTCTTGAACTTCTGACCTCAGGTGATCTTCCCACCTCAGCCTTACAAATTGCTGGGATTACAGGTGTGAGCTGCCATGCCCAGCCACCCTGCCCTCTTGTTACAAGAGCTATTTCCCACAGCTCCTGCTAGTTCCCTCTGTATGGCCTGCCCCGTCCTCCTCCCCTGGGCTATGGGAATACTTGAATGAAACACTACGGTCAATTTCATCTGCCCAGGGCCATGTGTTCAACCACCCCTGTAACTGAATCCCCCCTCATAGTAGGGTAGAAGGGAGGCAATGAAAACAGGAGTGGACACTGATCGCAGGAAAAATTGAGTGTGTGTGTAAGCGTCAGAGGGCAAGGAATAGTCCAAGCATTCACTTGATTCTTCTGGTTTCTCAGTAAATCATGTGAGGTTATTGACTCAGAGTCTGAGAAAGGAAGAAGAGTTTGAGGTTTGGGGAGGGGAGAAAGGTGTGAAGTAGTCTTTTCACAGACACAGAAAGCAACGAGGGCGGTAAGGTGAGGTTGAGGGCACAGCTAAGAGCCCACTCGAGGTTTGTGGTCGTGCATAATGAGACCAATCAGAGCACAGTGTGTGTGCAGCGAGAGCTCCTTGGTTGAGTGCAGCTGCTCTGATGCAGTGGCAGATAGGCTGGGTGGTTTAATCAGGGAATCACCAAGTCTACAGTCTCTGATACATGGGAATTCAGAGTGGGTGTGAGCACCTGGTGAAACAGGTCAGAGGAAAAGCCAGTCGGAGAGAAAGCAGGTGACAATGTCAGCTGTCAGGTTACACATAGATAGGTCACGGTATCAAGATCACTACAGCAGGTTGTGGTCACCTAGCGCTGTCTGCTGGAATTTGGAGCATTTAATTTTTTTATCCAAATACCATAGAAATTGATGTGGAAACATGGGTGACACATGCTGCATGTTGGGAAGTGGCGTGACCAGGTGCTTAGTCACATGGAGAGGCCACAAGTGCTTGGCAATGTTTTGGTGACTGAGCCTCTCTCTCATCTCAGGAATGAGCTGAGATTGCAGAAATGCCGGGATGAAACCAGCCAACCCTGAGACTCGCAGGTTGTTCCCGTATTGCCATGTTTTCCCCAGCATCTTCCTTCGGAGAAACTTAAGAAAGCCATGTTTGCTATCTGGCTCCTCTCAACTCTCCACATGACAGTTCCAGTTTCCCGGATAAGCACGGCCATTTGTGTTAGGTCATTCTTGCATTGCTATTAAGAATATTATGCAGCAATCAAAAATGATGAGTGCGTGTCCTTTGTAGGGACATGGATGAATCTGGAGAACATCATTCTCAGCAAACTGACACAAGAGCAGAAAAGGAAACACCGTATATACTCACTCATAGGTGGGTGATGAACAATGAGAACACATGGACACAGGGAAGGGAGCACCACACACTGAGGTCTATTGGGGGAAATAGGGGAGGGACAGCGGGGGGGGGGGCGGGGGAGGGATGGCATGGGGAGAAATGCCAAATATGGGTGAGGGGGCAGGAGGCAGCAAAACACACTGCCACGTGTGTACCTATGCAACTATCTTGCATGTTCTGCACATGTACCCCAAAACCTAAAATGCAATAAAAATTAAAAAAAAAAAAAGAAAGAAATACCAGAGCCTGGGTAATTTATAAAGAAAAGAGGCTTCATTGGCTTACAGTTCTGCAGGCTTTACAGGAAGTCTGGTGCTGTAATCTGCTCAGCTTGTGAAAGGCCTCAGGAGGCTTATACTCATGGGGAAAGGTGAGAGGGAAGTAGGCAGATCACATGGTTAAAGCAGGAGCAAGAGAGAGCGAGAGAGTAGGTGGGGGAGGCAACACACACTTTAAGATGACCAGATCTTGTGAGAACGCCCTGCCATGAAGACAACGAAGACAGTGTAAACCATGAGGGACCCTCATAAGGGATGGCACCAGGCCATGATCTAAACACCTTCTGCCAGGCCCCACCTCCAGCACTGGGGATTGCAATTCGACATGAGATTTGGGCAGGGAAAAATATCCAAACTATATCACCACTCTACACACTCAGAAACCAGCTGACCTATCTGGGGCTCATTCATGCAGGAAGACAGCCTGGAAGTCAAGTGCAAGAATTCTGGAATTAGACTGCTCAGGTTCAAATCCTGCTTCCACCCCTGGCTGGATGTATGCCTTCTTTAGGAAAGACAGTCACCTTTGTGAGCCTTGAATTTCCGCAAGTGTGAAGTGGAAATAATATCAATAAGCACCTCAAAGGCTTGTTTGATGATGAAAGGGATGGTAAAATAAAGTGCGTAGCACAGCTCCTGGTACATCAGAAGAGCTCAATAAATATTAGCAATTATTGTAAATAGGTTCATTCGCCACTCCATAAAACGGCGATTCTATCAGTATCATCACAGCTGTGAACCTCAGGTTGCTTAGGCAGCAGACAGGAAGTCAAATATCTTCAAATCTCTCTGCAGTCAGACCCTCCACAGGACCCCTGGCCAAGGGTTTGTGAGGTGTCTGATTGGACAGGATGAAGGCAACCTTCACAACAGGGGTCCAATCGGTGGATCGAGGCTGTGGCTTCATTAGAACAGCCTTCCAACCAGCACCATGCAGTGTATACCCTGCAGAGGGGCCACCCAGGCAATAAACTGAGTTCCACCACCTTGCAGTCAGCAGCCCAGGGAAGCACGGGTGTTCAAGCTCTGAGCTCAGAGAGCTTGAGAGCTCCAAAGTGCAGGAGTTCTGGAATTAGATTGCACAGGTTCGAATCCTGCCTCCACCCCTGGCTGGATGTATGCCCTCTTTAGAAAAGGCATTCACCTTTGTAAGCCTTGAATTTCCACAACTTTAAAGTGGAAAAATACCAACTACTATTTTTATCACATTTGGACAACGGACACACTCCACGGAAAGCAAATTTCCTTTCTCAGAGGACGTATATCACATATGAGTAGCTGGCTTGAACCTTCACTCAGTGTGAGAGACCAATAAGAAT
Organism: Leontopithecus rosalia; assembly: GCA_028533165.1. Taxonomy (NCBI): domain Eukaryota; kingdom Metazoa; phylum Chordata; class Mammalia; order Primates; family Cebidae; genus Leontopithecus; species Leontopithecus rosalia. The sequence continues at coordinate 54,069,823 of CM052665.1, forward strand.
ATCACCATAGCGCAGCACACACATGCACACACGCACAGGCACATACAGATATATCTTGTTCTTATTTATTATAAGAGCTTTCAGTCAAGCTGAGTACGTGAGAATGTCTAGGTAGTATTTTCTAAACTCTTCAAGACACATGTTCTGTGGACACTTCCAGTAAAATAATTCAGCTTCAATAAGATTCAGACTCTTATTAACAAACATAATTTGGGTCTTTTTTTCAGAAAGGCTCTAACGGATACAAAACTCACAATTTCAGCCTCCAATTAGCAATTTCAAAAAAAATTTGATTCTGATATTTTGGAATTGAGAAAATTGGTAGTCATTTCAGGACGAATGAAATATAGTGAACTTAAAGACAGACGCATGATTTAAACCTGAGAGTTGGGTAAGGGTTCTATCCTGCAATACAAATGTAATATAACTGTCATCTGGTCTCCAATTTTACTCTTGCCAACAGAATGCAATCTCCTGAAATAGTTGCACCTGTGACGTGGGTAAAAGTTAATTAACCTGTCTCTTACTTACCTAACTTAAGTAAGTGGACTGGCTGACACAGAAAGGTAAATGCATTTCCCACATTTATACAGCGATTTTTAAAAATCAATCTTTCTCTTTCCCAAAATAACTCCTTAAAGAAATTTTAACATAATCATTTTCAGCTTGAAAACTTCAAATGAGTGAATGGGGCTTTACTGGGGAGAAGATTTGAAGACTGTGACAGGAGATAACCTGGGCTCGAAGTGCTATTCTCAGATCACAGTTGCTACCCAACCAGGGTCTGAGAGTCAGCATCTCCTGGTTTCACAATCTGTAAAACTGAAACCAAAAATACTTACCCATTTGACTGAGTGAACAGAGGCATAGGTCTCACTCTGCCATTCAACAGTTGTGTGACCGTGAGCACACGGTCTAACCCTGCCTTCTCTGCGACGGTGATAGTAACAATACTCACATCTAGTAACAAATCATAAGTCCGAGCTATTGTTATGATGATCATTACTGCTGTAGCTGACAAACATAACTAGTGCAAATCACATGGTACCTCAAGCATCCACACACCTTAGATGCCCCGTACATATGAGTTTCCTTTTACCCTCATCCTTTTTTAGGGAATTAATTACAAGGAAGATTTCTTTCTTCAAAGAAAACCAAGAGATTTTAATTTCTATGAAGGAGATGACACAATATTCGAAGAGGTATGTGAAATCTATGCAGATATGTACTCTCTATATGAGTAATTCTTGTGGCCCATGGGTTCTTAGGATGAGGGAAGCCAGAATGGTGATATGCGGTATCATCGTGTGGCCTGCTCTGGAATGCAAGAGGCTATGAGTTCCAGCCAGATGAAAACACATTTTGATTTAAATAAACTGTACACATTCTACATGCTCATATTTCTTGTATGCAGACTGCCCCATTATGCTAATATAAAGGGAGAGAAAGTGATTAGGCGCAAGGAAAAATTCAATCATTGCTAAGCTCATCAAACTACACAATGAGCCGTGGGAATCTGCAGCCTTAGAGTGGAAACCCATCAACGACACCACCACCATCGATATTTTCTACTCACATTCTCTCCTATGCATTCCCAATCTTCTTACATTAGGAAGTATTTTGTCAACATTTTAAGTCAACAACCCCAGTCTAAAGTACATGGCACACGACAGCAAACTTAAGCTGTGTTATTAGAAAATGAAACCAAATGATGGGATACCTTCTTTGGGAAATATTAACTTGGAAATATTAACTAAGAGAGCCTTCCTTGCAGGGCCACCACATACACAAGAGGCAGATCTTCAGGCAACACTCGGAAGGGAAAGGAAGGCAAAGGGTGAAACGTCTCCCAGAGTAAAAGACTGCATGGACTTTGGGGCCTCTACAGCTGTCTCTGCACACAGACGCTCTCTCCTTTTCAAGCGTTTCTCCACATCTAATATCTTCAGATCGTTAGTGCTTTCTAACTAGGGTGTCAATATTTCCCAGAGGCCTCTCCAGTCCAGCCTTTGCCTGAGAGAACAGGTTACAAAAAGATCCCCTCTCCCTTTTACCAGGCAACAAAGAGAATTTGCAGTGCTTTGAAAACAGAAATCCACATCCACGGAAAAAGCAGGCCTCCGCCAGCCGCAGAAAAGGGTGCTTCGGGCACAGGGCAACCAGGCGAGAGAAAATGCATTCAGAGCGGTTAGCGCACAGCATTAATCACATTATAATTTAATCATCTGATCAAACACTAATTAGCATAATTGCTTGAGGGAGAAAAGGCTGGAGGAACCCAGGAACACCCCTAGCATCCTTGTTCTTAATGACAAAAGAGGGAACACAGATTTGGCTTCCCTTTCTTCATAAAAAAAGGAAGAAAATAGCAAATAAGATTAATCAATGACAAGCATCACCTTTGGAATTACAACTGAAATTCATGACAGTATCCTTCCTCCTCTCTCTCCAGAACCACTCTAAAATCCAAGGAAAAATCATAGTACTGATGTTACCGTAACGAGGCTCTGAGCTATTTAAGTCAGGGTTCTCACCCTTGGCACAATTAATACGTGGAACTGGGTAATTCTTTGTCATGGGGAGCTGTCCTGTGCATTGCAGGGTGTTGAGCATCTTACAGTGAGTGTCCCCTCCAGATGCCAGGAGCAACCCCCAACCAGAGGTGGGACAACCGAAAATGTCTCCAGACATTGCTCACTGTCCCCTGTGGGGGCAAAATTGCCCTCGGTTAAGAACCACTGAAGAACACAATTTGTCCGAGGCATACTTCTCTTAGAAGTAATCAAGTCATAAAAATAGAGGGAGGACTCTTTTTATTCCCATCTGGCAAAAAATAATGAGCTTAAAATAATTGTTGCCCCGTTTCATGGATTTGCCTTATTTCTCATGGCTCTGACCAGAGCTTTATAATAACCTTTAATGCCTATGCCTGTGCACTTCAGAAAAAATAATTAAATACCAGCCCCATCCATTCAGAGATCCTTAGGGAGACACTTCCAGGAGCACCTTTTAATGGGGATACTCACGGGTTGAAAGAACAGTAACCCTTGCTTCCACACTTCAGTGTGCCCTAAGCAGGCAAGAGATCACAGCGATGTCTTCCGCTACTCATGAGAGAGCAAACCACCAGTGACTTTGGAAATGAATAAATCCAAAGAAGGCCTGCAGACCCCCGGGGAAATACAGTTTTCTCCCTCTACTCTCACTGAGCACACATAAGCTCTGATATTTGCTTCCAGTTTCTAAAGAGAAAGAGAGAAAGGTAAACGTGCTGGAGAAAGATAAAATGCAGGCTGCTCCTCCATATCTTGCAAATATATCTCCACTACAATTGATTCGTTCATGACCTTAACCTGACTTGGTCACTAGTCAGGCTGGACCTAATAATATTCACTCTTAACAAAAGACGCTAGAAATCCCTGGGGAAAATGCCCAACACTGATCACTGTATGAGAGGAATATTTTCTATGTGTTAAGGGGATTTGTTCTAATAATAATACTAAGTCACACTATTTCTCATTTTTATTTTTTGTTTCACCATTTACAATTACTCATGAGTCTAATGCAGGTTATTAAATCTGATGATGGAAATATTTATGCCCTTTCTGTGGCGGAGAGATGGGAAAAGATTGACCTACTCTACTATAAAATTTAAAAGAGAACAGTCTGTGCTATACCATGTAGGTTGTGAAAACTCCAAATCAGAGAGGAGTTGTGAGCTATTTTAAACTGAAATCTTCTTCTACAATTCCCCTGTCAGAGCTTGTGACTTCTTAATATAATGCCCCCACCCCCTTTTAAAGGAACATGAATATAGGAAACTATTATTGCAAAGAAACAGTCTACCCTAATTCCTGTAGTGATGAGTAAGCAGAATTCACATTTATTCAGCCTACAGTGGCTTTTATACCATTTTCTTCTAACGCTGAATTTCAAATCAGCCACTCGAAAAGGTAATTTCTATAGCGAATCACAATAAAATCACCAAAGGATTATAACATCGAACTTGTTTAAGATGCCTAGGAGGGAAAGTTATTTTTAACATTATCTAAAATAAGATCTCAGGACAGAAAAAGATATTTTTAAGGTTCTGAATTTAGGCCTCTCTCCAGTACACATTTGAGTCTATTTTAGAGCAAAAATCAAGGGCACAATGTTTTGAAAAAATTAATCTGCCACCAATAAGTGCCCTCAATTCTATCATACATGTAACAAGGTCTAAAATGTACATATGCCCTTGTATGTAACAAGGTCTAAAATGTACAGACACCCTTGTATGTAACATGGTCTAAAATGTACATACGCCCTTATATGTAACAAGGTCTAAAATGTATATATGCCCCAGTATGCCAGTTTCTCTCTTTTTCTGACAACTTAGCATAATGACATATGCTTTGTATGATAAATACAGTCAGCCTGTGACTATTTACCTAAAAGAAAGCCAAGAAAATCCAACAGAGCAAATAACCCAAAGTCCTTTAGATCTGTGTCTGGAATGAACTTGTGCCCTGAACAAAGGCATGTCCAGCAACCCAGGGCAGCATCAGAGCAAAACCTCTAGCTGCAAACAGATCTGCTCTCTGGCCCTGTCTCACTGCATCCTAGCTCATCCCTTCAGCTTGCTCAAGAGTCACCCAGATGGCTTCCCACTGTGGATCTCTCACTTGAAGTCTCATGGTTACATGTAGGTTTCAAAGGGCTTCTCTGCTAGGACTCCAGCTGCTATGGAAGAAAGAGCCAATATGAGAAATACAGCAGAATCAAGACCATAGACAAAGTGCAAGCATTTATAAACCTGAATATCAGATGTGCTAAAACAAGAAGAAAAAATGGCACAGAGAGACTGATATTAATATGTGTGGATGATTCGTAAGCTGCTAGCATCCACACTGGGAGTGCCCTGGCAGGATCACATACCCCTCTTCGCAGAGTCTTTCTTGATACTAAGCCCCAGCACCAATTCTCCCTAAACCTGCCCAGATCCTTATGGTGGTCGGTGAAGCTCTAACCTGTATAGACATTCCCAATAAATTACTGCCCAACACAGAGTTCTCCAACAGAGCATGGAGATGAACTTGGAACTTCACTCTGTCAACTTCTTCACTAGTGTTTGGGCAGCCTCTTTGCAAGTGTGTGTCTTGCAAAGATGGATTATGAATCATGTGGATGGGAACAGGCAAAGGCATATGTTACTACTGCAAACTCATGGGCTGTGCATCCAGCAAGGCTACAGAATCAGACTCTGGTGCAGAATCAGACTCTCTGGTTATCAGACCTGAGACTACATAACAAACACGCAAACTGTAACTCGGGAGACCCCAGTGGTGGTGGGAAAAAGATGACAAAGGCACATGGGATTAGAAACACCTGGGGAGGTTTTCAAACTACAGCTCATTCCCCAGAATGCTGGCAGCAGAATTTTCAACAGGAGGCTGATATGAGGGGATGCACTTCAGGAAACTTTCATATCTTCTTTCTCTGTTCTCCCTGACCCAGAACACCAGAGTATTGAGAACCAGTGTCCTTGATCTTACCTGGAAATGCCCAGATAAAGGGATACTAACTAACATCCAGCTTGAAGTGTCAACTGTCTGTGTCCTTCTTCTTATCCAGATGTACGGGTGGAGGGGCTGCGTGGCTACGGCACTGGTTCAGCCTCTTCCTCCATATTCAGTCTTCCCATAAACATTGCCTCCGCGGCCTCCACACATCTCATCCTACAGAAGCCTACAGCATATTCTGACACCCGCATCCTCAGCAATGGGGTGGTAGAGGTGTGGGGGAGAATGTGGGGCCTCTCATGCCTGTGAATAGTAAAGGCTGAGGATGTAAGATCCCCCAAGACACAAATAAACCAACCGCTGGTGAGAATTCCTTAGCAAAACAAACACCTAGATCACCCTGAGGTCAACATTTTTCTACCCAGATTTCTATACAAATATTCAATCAAGCCTATTCTAAAACAGTAGCCACCAGGGATGTAATAGCTATTGATTTGGGTGAGTCGTAATAGGCACACACACACATCTGGTAATTAACCATCCTACCCATAGTCTGCTGTCATGTCAAGACCCCAGACCAAGGCTGCGAACTTAGGCTGCCAACTTAAACAACTTGTGAAAGGAGGATTCCGTCCCTTAGACACCATTCCACATTTCTTGTGCATTTCCTTTTCACTAGCCAACGAAATAGATAAATAACTAGCCTTTGCAGGAACCGCCAAGAACTAGATCCGGCAGGAGTGGTGAAGTAGCCACGCGCCCTTCCCTGCCGGGCCTTCCCTGCGGGGCCTTCCCTATGGCGCCTCTTTTGCTGGTAGAAGCCATTGTTAGCATTGTTGGGTGTATTCAGCTCATTCCTAAAGTCTCACAAGTAATATTCCAAAGCATTGTTATTTCTACCCTGCAAGCTACATACCAGTTATTAAAAATGCTCTACAGCCAAGATTAAAAAATAAACAGGGCAATTAAGCAGACTGGGACTTGGGTTTTCTTTCTCTCTATGGAAGCCAAGATCAAATCACACCACAGTATTGCTACTATGAAAAGAACTGAATATTGAGTCTCTTTTGTGAGAAAGTGTGTTTCCTCAAAGTAAAAAGTTTCCCTATTATAAAGGAAATATAGCTCATTTTTTTTGTATTTTAAAAAAAGAAATAAAATTAAAATACTCATAGAATTAATTATAGCAGTTTTAATTATCTTCCTATATACCTTTCTCTTATGATGTAATCATGGAAATGTTCCCATCATCCAGCAGTTCATGCTCATGAGAAGAATCAATGCTTTACTCGATATTCAGAAGAGTAATCAGTGTAAGAGAGTCCACTGCAATCACCCACCTGAAGTGGCATGGCTGGCTCTTCAGTGCACGGCATGGGCTACCTCCCAAAAGCTCCCCTCAGCCCCTCTGACCCACTCACACTGGTCCTAACACCAGCTCCAACCTGATCATTTTGGTGACTCCATGATAATGCTGAAGCCACTTTAGGAGCCTAAGGTCATGAAGGTCATCACTGGGAGTGGTGTCACCATACTACTGTTTTGTAGAAGGATCCAATAATGAGAAAGTTAGGGGTATTTAGAAAGAACTATAAACTAGTTTTTACTGTACTATTTTCAGTGGAATAAAAGGGTACATTTTGTGTAAAACCAGACTTAAAACTGTTTCCTGTTTCATCCTTTTAATATAAAAAGAGTCAAGGCTTTATGAATCAAAATCAGTAATTAAATGATTCAAATCTCTTTCCATCACCTTATCAAAATCCCAATTTCATAGGCTGGACAGACTAGCTTTAAAATGATCCATTTTATAGAAGGTTCTTTGTAAGACAAAAGGCAAACACTTTCCACAGAATCACATACTAGGGCAGGTCAGGACCTGAATTTTGTTCAGATTTCCAACCTGTAAATCAGCAGTATTAGCATACAAATTCAATGATTCTACTATTAATAAAACATAAAGCCCACTTGGAACCAGTAAAACCAGAATGCTGAAAGGAACAAACACAGTCCTAGAAAGAAAGATTATTTCATTTTTTTAATGTTAAATTTTATATATTTAAGGAACCTGGGAGATATTAACTAAGTGATATGTGCCAGACACCCACAAAAAAAATCCATGATCTCACTTATGTATGAATCTTTAAAAGACTATTTCATTTCTAAGAGCATGTGGCATTCTTTTCCCTTGTCCAATAACATTTCTGTCAATCACAAAGCCTGGGGTGATATTGTTGCCCCATACAGACTGACACATAAGAAGTGCACATGTTGCAATTTAAAACCCCTGAGTTTGAGAACAGGTTAGCAGGGAGGGACTTGTAGTAATCACAGGATCCTAAATTTGAACTCTTTCCTCAGTAATTGCTTTACTCTAAACGTACATGCAGCTTTTGGCCTCCTGCTATTCTGCTGTTAAACATCTTTAAGAAAGGCAAGTCTTATTGCAGAAAAAACATTTGCAGCAGTGAGTGCTTCAAGTTCAACGTCTTCCCTTCACCTTCAGTGTTTTGTTCAGACTTACTCAAGCTGTTTCCAGATAATATATACATTGCTTCCCCACCCCCAACTTCCAAGCTTAACATAGGCTTAAAGACTGAGAGCACTTCCAGAATATTCTGCAGAGAGTCCAGAGAGATTTCACAATATTTCTGCAAGGGTTGGTATGCTTTTTTTCTCCTAGAAAATGCTGTGCAGAGCTAGGACATTAGAGGAAGCTAGCATTTAGCATGGAGGCGATCTCTTGCATTTTCAATTCTTTCTTCCACTGTCTTTGCGGCTGCATTTAAAAACAGCTTTCTAAAAATAGGACTGCTTGCTCACTCTTAAATCTTACTCACTGTCTTCTCAGTAAAAAAATAACAACTAGGGATACGGGCAAGATTCATGAATCCCTGTCGTTCTATCGCTCTGGCAGCAGCCTCTTTCCTTCCTCTTATCTTGGCATATATCTTCTCAATCCCATTCACCCCTCCCTGTTAAACCATAATATATATGTACCTAATCCAGGGGCTTAAAGACCAAAACTTAATCCAGCTGGATGATTTTTAAAAATCAGCGTTGATCCCATAGAACAAACAGAGATCTCCAAAAATCCAAAGCTGATAAATATCTTAAGCTATGAGACACTTAATTTGATTTTTATATTTGGACAAAAATCAACACTTTGACAATGATTAAAAGATATTCTTTCCTGTTACTTTGATGAAGATACCAACTGTCATATTTGAATCCGCAAAATAAGAAATGAAGATAATGACAAGAAACCCATAAATCCATGGGATATTTAAGAAAACAGTAGTGTGTGACTTTTTAAAGATGATTAAGGCCTGAGAAGCTAAGCTTTGTTTTCGTGTCCTGTGTGGCTCTTTGATGAAGAAACGAATTCCCAGGAGCTGATGAGGAAATCTAAATGTCAGTTTGATGTTGCTGGCTGGCTTTCAGAACGTGACAGGGCAATAAACATCATACAGGAATTTTAGATCATGCCACTTAGCAGCATACACTTGAGACCAAGGGGTCCAGCACACGAGTGGAATTATTGTCTGTGACACTTGACCCACTGCACAGCAGGAAGAGCACCTAAAGTAATTATATAGCTGCTGTGCAACAGTGATTAAGTCCATCAGATTCTCGAAACACGAATCTCTTGCTGAAAAGAGAATGAAATGCTCCAAGCCACAGCATTTCTGGAAAATAAACATTTCTTCAGTGATTGAGTCACTACATCAGAAAAAGGTGGATAGAGCAACAGAGCCCAATGGTTTGGCCATCGGAATTCAAGATGGGGAACAGGAGAGCAAGCCCAGCAAAGAAACCTAAGATGGGAAGCCAATCAGATAGAGGCAGAAGAGAGAGGTGGATGGAGGGGAGAAAGGCTCTGCCTGTCACTTCATTCTTTCTCTCCACAGGGAACATCATCTGTTTCCACTACTCCATACCATGTGCTCTGCTCTGCGTAGGACATGCTCAGGCTTCACACGCATCTCAGACTGTGGAGGCTCCTATCTATCTAGTGAAAGAGGCAGTCATTAGTCAAATCAGCACTACATAAATGCAGAGTTAATGATTACCATGGACACCATCAAGGCAACAGCCAAGATTTTTAAGAAAAAAAGGATAATATGGAGGGATCTGATTTTCAGGAGCAGGTCTCTGAAACCCAGCCCTTCTGAACCAAAATCCTGTCCCTGCTTCCCTCCTGCCACCTTGACAGACCTTGCGTCACCTGCAGAAAACATCCGTGTGCTCCACCCTCTGAATTCAGAACGGCACAGTGGATACTCCGTGGGGCCACTGGAATCTTCCATTTCCCACTGCCTCATCTTAACCCAGAGATTCCGCAAGGGAAATGCAACTTTGAATTTTCTTGCATTTTCACAACATTAAAGAATACATAACTATAGTTGGGGGGAGGTGCAGGGAGCGATAAGATGAGCATTTTTGCGCCCAGGTCTTTGGAACAGGAAGAGTTAACCCCCCAGTCCAGGGGAACAGGTGTTCTCCAAGGGGCCTGGGGGAGAGAGAAGGGGGCTCCCGGTCCTGGAGCCTTGCCTGCGGAGATTGATGGGCTGCAGAGGAGTGGGCACGTCAGCATCACCCCTGTCACCATCAGCAGAAGCGGCGGCTCCTGGAATGACATTGGAAGGTCAGCCAATCAGGCGCGGAGCTGCTCCCGGAGCTGCCACCTCCGAGGCGCGCGCCACGCCACGGCTCCCTTGCGGGTTTGGAAAGGGGGGCGCCAAGGCACCCTTCTGCGGGCCCGCTGCCCCCTGCAATACCTCTTTCCTCTCTGGGCACCCTCTAGGTTTCTAGAGATTGCTGTGAATACAGTCCTCCGCTGTACAGTTGAAAACAAAGGCTGCCGGACCCCGCCTGACCTGCGGTCGCCTTTGCACGGTCCTCAAAAGACGAACTCCACGGCACGGGAGTCTGGGAGCAGTGAACTTGAGAGATCGTGGGGAGGCGTCTCCAGAAGAAAGACCCTGGCCGTCTGCACGGAGCCGTCCTCCCTTGGCGGCGGCCGGGTTTGCTGGCTCTGCTGAAGGCTGTCTGCAAGAGTCTGGTGAGGTTTGCCGCCCACTAGTGTCCTATGGAGGGGACACAGCCCGCAGGCAGGTAGCACCACCTCCCTGTCTCCCAGGCTGTGGGTGCGGACACCGAGGCCCAGCGTGCGCTTCAGCGCAGCAGCCGAGAAAATCCCCAGACACGCTTGTTTGTGTGGGCGCACCCCGAGGTGCCTGCCCTGCTCTGGCGAGGTGGGCCACGCAAGGAAGCCAAGGAAATCCAAGTGTCCATTTCTGAAATACTACTGAATACTACCTCTACCTATTGATTATTTATGAGCCACATTCATAATCTTACCCGTGGAATTGAGCTAATTTCAGGAAACCTGGATGCCACAGATTTTGTTAATGCACCCACTCAAGGCACCCGCCTTTTAATTTTGCAAACATAAATTTCCAATCTACAGTGTTCACAGGTCTTTATAAAATGACCTCCTCTCTCTGTGTGTCAATCAAGTTTTAATACACATTGAATTGAGTCTTCTGTCGAACTACTTCTTGCACCTTACCCCAGATACATCTAAGATAAAATACCTTGCCAGCTACCTGGGGGTCCAGGAATTAGACATTAAAATTGGCAACTTTTTTTAGTCAAAATTAGTTCCCCTACTGGAATGCTGCATTGCACGGGTTCTGCCCCCGTGACTCACTGATCCCCTGAGGCAGCAAACCATGGTCATACCAAAGCGACAAAGGAGAGAGTCAAAAAGTGGAGAAGGATCCACTGGCATTTATCCAAGGTCTGCATGGCATTTTGTTTTGCTATAGAGGGCATCTTGGAGGGCCATCAGCTGAAGTTAAAAGGCCTAGGAATTTTAGGGGAACCCTGAGATTTTGGGTAGACTTTTTTAGGCTGCTTAATAAAAATGGGGGAGAAAGGGAAGGGGAGGAAGCCCTGAAATTGTTCACCTGATAACATTTTTTTTCCTTACATATATGTATGTAAATTAAATAAAAATCACCTTCAAAGTCCTTAAGGTGAATTTGTGTTTACAAAGGTCTGCTTCTAATGAGATAAAATAGCAAGTGTGTGCTCTGTAGTTTCCTATCAAGCGAATGGCTGAAGCTCAAAGGTGCTGCATACTCACCTTCTCCTTAATGAGCACCTTCTTCCTCCCATCACCCCGCCCTCTCTAATCTCCAGGACAGTAAGCCCCATGAAAGTGGATGCAGTAAAGCCCAAAATCTCATGGCTCAGGAAAAAATGATGTCGGGAATGCATGCATGTGTGTTTGTGTGTGTGTGTGTGTGTGTGTAAAAACAGATTCCAGGATACTAGCAAAAATGCTATATATGATAAATCTGCTTCTCCATCATTCTGCTTGTCTGAAGGCCCAGCTATGCTTTTAGCAAGAATTCTAAACTAGAATGTGCTCGCTGGGGTTAAAACCAGGAGAAATGGTGATGAAACACAATGCAGTAGGAAGCCTGTGCTGAGAAGACACCGAGGGACGTGTGTGGGTGAGTGTCTGCACATACATGTACCTTGGCTTCTTGCACTGTAACAGAAGCTCACATGTATTTCCAGAACGTTGCAGAACAAACTGACTGCTTTAAAACACCATTACTGCACCTTATCAGGTGAGGTCATTCATTTAAGGGTTTAACCCATGAAGGGCTTGGTCACTGACTTCTATTTTTTTTTTTTTTTTTTTTTTGCCAAAAATACTGTCTGCAGCCTGTCTAGCAACCATACTTTTATTAAGAAATAAATGTGTTTCCCATACATCAACACGAAAAATGCTGTGGTCTACTATTAGAATGCAGATGTATTGTGGGCTTATTTTTAACACCCCCAAATATTAAACTGCACAGTATTTTACAAATGAAAAAAAATGTTATCATATCAGGCATTTTGATGCCTGAGGCCTAGCAATAGCCAGTTTGGGTATTAGAATTCATTAATCTTTTACCACACACATTCAGAAATTTTTCAAAATTAAGGTAAAACAAAATATGCCAGTCGTTGACAAAAATACCTCTACATTTTCTAAAGTGTAATTCAAATAGGTAGAAACCATGTACTCTTATATTTTTGAAATATGGCCTTACAAACAGGCATAGTTCCAAACTGGACTCTTATTTTATTTCAACATGTCTATGTATTTTGTGATCCTTTCCCCAGTATGCAGTGAACACCATGCCTTAAAAAACTGTTTAAAGCTGATTTCCCCTCCCCGCTTCAAAGATCCTAAAGCTTTACAGTCAGCTTTTTATTTTTTTATGCTTGGTCATATAAAGAGAAGGGCATTTTTATACAAAATAGTTCCATAGCCTTCTGCTAGATTGGATCAGAATGTAAAGTATTCATTTGTGTTTGCTGTTTATGTCTAATATTGTGGAATCTACCCATATTTATTACAGTAACAATATGGTGATTATCAATTGATTTTAAGTCTTGAAAATAATACAGAACTCACTATATGTGTACATACATAATCTTTGCATATATTTTTCATATTGTAGAATATTTGAGGTTTTATATAATTGGATTACTATATACAATTATTTCTATGATTTTTTATTTTAGTTGTGAAATGCTGATTCAGAAAAAAAATCACACACATATATAGCATCCCTGTATCAGAGGCTAATACTCTGCACCGATATCATCAATTCTTCCACATCATTTTTGTCAAATTAAACTCTAAGTAAATACTGGCTGACTGACAACCAGCACAGTTTCTTCCATCATCCTGAAACACATACTTCCCCATGACATGGAAATTTTGTTTCATTTTATAACAGAGGCCTTTCCAAGGAGTTCAGAAATGTACTCCCTGACAGACGAAACAGGAGGCCAAGGCTTTGTGTCTTTGGAACACATCTGTAGGCATTTGTACATTTCTTAGGAGGCTGCATTAGCAGAAGAGCAGAAAGCCTGACTTCCCTGACACATCTCCACATGTTCTCTAAGCAGATCTGTCCCCGAAGGGAAATTCCCACAAGGACACAGGACAGGTATAGTGCCCTCTGGGAAAGATGGGTGTTTTGTCAGAACTTGTTGCAATTCTTTCCTGCTAGGAAATCTCAAAACGAAAGTTTCAAACACTTTGCTTTAGGTTATATTGGAGAGCAAAGTATCATTTTCATGTTAATTTTGGTAGTACCTTCTTTCAACTATACCTTTTCTTAGTCATCATTTTTTTAAAATTTGACAATGTTCATGCATTTCTTCTGGCCTGTTGGTATGTTGATTCTTTAGGCACGGTCTACGTAGGCAAACAAAATGCACAGAGCCAACACACAGGGCTTCGCTGTGTCTCTTCCAGGAAAATCTTAGAACCTCCCCTTTGCTTCTCATATTTTCTCACAAGGGCCAGATTTCCTCTCATCTCTTCTTTTACCTCCTTCTCTTCCTCTCTCCCTTCTCTCTCTCTCTCTCTCTTCTCTCTCTCTCTCCCTTCTCTCTCTCTCTCTCTCTCTCCTCTCTCTCTCTCCCTTCTCTCTCTCTCTCTCTCTCTCTCTCTCTCTCTCTGTCTCTCTCTCTCTCTCTCTCTCCCCCCCCTCCCTCTTTCCCTCCTCTGTCTCCTCTCTTCTGGGTAGGGGATTCTGCTTAATGGTTTAATTTTAACTGTCAGCAGGTTATACATTTTATGCAGATGTGTATTCCAAAATTTGAAATGGGAATTTAAACTGTAACTACTCACAGGCAATGTCAAATGATGACAATTTCCTCTGGTTCCCACAAGAGAGAAAGCCATTCATACATGTAAGTTCATATTTACGCGGTGACGGGCAGCCGAAGGTACAGTCACACTAACTAATTGGGTCTGACTCAGTCAAGAGCAATAGCTATCTAAATACCCAGGAAGAAAGCATTTCAAAATATAATATTGGCTGGGCATGAGGAAAGGAATGTTATTTACAATATTCACCGATTTCATTTTTACAACTATACAGGTGATTTTTTTTAATTTGTCAACATTTCAGATGATGTAATGCTTATCAGTGCATATTTTTACATAAACGACTGTGAGAAGCGTGAAGCAGCACCGGGGTGCATAGAAGGACAGATCTTTCTTAAAGCCCTCCTTGGCGCTGGAGATACATTGTACAAGCATGAAATTACGTGTTTGAAAATCTCAAAAAGCATTGAATCTGCAGGCAAACGTTCTTTATTGACCCCTCCACCTGCGTGCACTTGGAATGTCATATCCCTTTTCAGTTGTAATACTCAAAGTGGCGATCTTCCTGTCTCTCCTCCTGTCACCAAACCTGGTTTATTCTGAATGAGACAGCTCTCTAGTACTGGAGTTAGGCTCCGAGCTGTCACTTGGCTAGGTAAGCGCCTTCCAATGATTACAGAGCAATTTCTCCCGGGCCTCTCCATGGCCACCTCTCCTCCAAATAAATAAATGTAATATTTAAAAAATAAAGCACGAAAATTTAAACACAGATGAAGGGGTGAAAGAACGAAGACTTTACCCATGCAACCAATGCCACCCCCCGCCCCCCGGGTCAATGATAAGGAATGAAATTCATCACAAACCGAAAGGCTCACCATTCGCGAAGCTCTGGAACAAGGAGAGAGCCAGTATCCACATGCCCCTGCCGCTCCCCGGCCTCCCGCGAGCGACGCGCCGGCCTCGCCCCCCGCGCTCCGCCCGGCCCGGCTCCGCTCGCCGCTCGGCACCTGCCCGGGGGCCGCCGCCCGCCCGCCGCCCGCCGCCCGCCGAGGACGCGCCGCCGGCGCCGCCGCCGCAGCTGCCGCTGCCTAGCCGCCCGGGCACGCGGCGCGGCCGGGCTCCGGGGCGAGGGCTGCGCTCACCGCGCGCTGCGCTCCTGCACACCTGCTCCCGGGCGCCGCGCCCCACGCTGCGGCCGGAGCCCAGGTGCGCCGTCAGCTCAGGGGGCCCCCGGCAGGTCGGCAGGTGGAGAGAGCCGCAGACGCGGGCGTGAGCTCATCCCGGGCACCCGGCGCCCAGAATGCGCAGCCAGCGGCCTCCCGTGCGCCAGCCCTCACCCTCCGCATCCAGGCAGCAGGCGGGCGGGCAGGCTCATCTTTGCCGTGCTCCGGCCTCAGTCACATGTATCCCTCTGCCAGCCTTCCCTGCCTGCGAGCCGGGCGAGTGAAGCAGAGCGCGGAGGCGAGCAGGGACCCCTCCCCTGCCTCTGGCCGCTGGGGCGCTCTGCAGTCTTAAAGCAGCAGCAGAGACGTGCAGCCGAACTGAGGCAGGACTGGGGAGAGCGCAGCCACCGCGCAGTCACGCACAGTCATCAGGAGGAATTTCTTAGAGGCTTAAATAATCGTTTCAACAGCTGCTTATTTTTAGTTATTTTCCTGCCGGCTGCTAATAAGAGATGGCCAGGGTGACTATTGCGGAAGTGGCCAGCCGCGGAGAGGTGACCATGAAATGCTGGTAGTTTTAATAAAATGTGCAGCTGGATTCCGATTCCGTGTTTACTCTCAGGGAAGTCCAGTTCATTTGCCTAGAGGGAAATGCTCCTTCCAAATCCTTGCTGCTGCTGTAAAGATCTCTATGATTTCACAGGCTAATTTTTAATTATCTTGAATACATTGCAGAATGCAAACACAGGCACTTCTAATTTTGCTCTCTGAATGGCGCATAGAAAAGCTGATTGAAATTGCTTATAATTTGAGTAATCCCAAACATATAACCCCTTTCACATTTCTGTGAAAAGCCAATATGTTAACACTTCCTGAATGTTCTGTATGATTCTTGAAGTCATGATAGTATTCAAATTAAAGCTCTCCCGAGGGCGCACATCTATCCATCACTCAGCAAGATAATGACCGGCAGGGCCGGAATGCGCCCAAGTGTAGGATCCAGGATGGAATGCTCAGAGGCAGGACAATAAGGACTAAGAAAAAGCATTCGATGCGGGTAGAGGGAGACGTTTTCAAGGGAAACTGAGTAGGCTGTTTCCTACTGGGTATCTTCTAACTAGGCTCATGTGCCCCTCCACATACAGAAGAACGATGCACACCTCAGACAGCTCACGAAACACAGGAGAAGCAAATGGTGAGGCAGAAACAAAATGGTGCTTTACCAGGGTTGGGCACAAGATGGCCAGGCCCTGTGTACCAGGAAGGGTCAGCTGAGCCGGTGATGCTGCCACAGCTCTGCAGCTGCAGGTGATCACGTGCTGCCACCCACTCAGGCTGCGCAGGCCCAGCCCCCAGTTCCACGCACCAGAACCAGTGTCCTCTGGCTTTGCAAATGCCAGGTCCTCAGTCCCTAGACCTTCCCAAATGCAGCCCAGGAAGGCAGGGGATGGGCCTGATTCTGTCCCTGCATCCAGCTGGTTGACCTATTCATGAATTCTTACCTGCCCACTAGCCACCTGCGAGGGTGCCCAGGCACTGGGGTCAGGCAAACCCTGGGTCAAATTGCAGCTCCTTCACTACCCCGACTTGAGGCTTGTGCATGTGACCTGAGCCTCATTTTCCTCATATGCAGACTGGAAATCATCACAGTTCCTAACTCACGGGGCTGTGAAGACCTTTCCACCCACTGGCAGCACGTGGTCGCTGTAGTCAGGGGTGGCTGTGGTTCACTGTTCCTGAGTCTGGGAGCAGGGCTGCAATCATGATTTCTGGGGTCCACTGCAAAATGAAAATGGAGAGCTCCTTTCTCAAAATGAAAAAGAAGCACCATGACAAGTACTAAAACAGAACGCTTCCTCCTTTCTTTCAGTCTCTCTCCACTAGTCATGGTGTCTTCTTCACGGGTGTGAGAATGCAGCCCTTCCAGGTGACAGTGCTATACAAGAGGCCTGCACTTGCCAGTGGCTTCCCTGCCCTCAGCTGCACCCACATGCTGGGACCAGCCAGTGGCCTGTCTCTCTCCCATAGGCTACTGTCCCAATGTACAGTGGACAGGAGATCCCTCAGGGATTGCAACCTCCATGCTGGGAAGCTCTGGGTACCTGGATTGGAGGTGGGCAGGAGGCTCTGGTCACTTGAGGAATGTGCCCTGGCACTGCCAGTGTGCTGAGGGATGGCCACTGCCAGGTCTCACTCTGATTCCCCACAGTGTGTGTCCTGCACATATACCCAAATACCCACCAGAGATGGCAGGTGGTGCCAGGACATAGGCTTGCTGTTCCAAACTGATGCAGTTGCCACCCTGTTGGGGAGCAGCAACTATTGCAGGGGCAGAGGCTGCTCAAGACCTGCGGGGTGCATGGGTTGGGAAGTGGGTGGTCGAGAAGCTCTCCCAAAGGAGAGGTTGCAGGTGGCAGGATGGTACAGGAGCCAAAGCTCCAAGCCCTTTTCATGTGCCATTGTCCCATCGGATTTAGAAAGGGTAAGGCAGAGGTAATCTTAGTACCCATTTCAAGAGGGCAACTACAGAGAATTTGACTTCAAGTGCAGGCCCTTCTTCTCCTGGGACCAAGTGGGACCCACACGAGTGCAACTCTCTGAGGTTGTCTGTTAGTGCATCTGCCACAGGCTGCATGGGTTAATGACCTTGAATGGGCCTAACACCTGCACCAGAGTCTTTTCAAATGTATTTACATAACAGACTTCGGTTAGAAAGATACTTATTTCTCACTAAACTGTGAGTTCCATGAGACCAGACACTCTTTTCTGTTCAGCGAGGTATTCTCAAGGCTTGACCCGAGTACACGCTGGGTAAGTGTGGGCTGGAATGGAGATCTCTAATGCAGGTGGAAGGTGGAGCCTGTCCTCAGTTCCGCATACATGTGTACGCATAAGACGCCGTGGAAGTTTAGGAGGGAGAGTGAGTACTGTACTTCACTCCCAGAAATCTCAGAGACAATGGCAGGTTCAGTTATGCATGAACATGCAAAGCTGAGTCAAGGGCAGGCCATTCTGCCTTGAGAATGCAGATGTGGAAAAGCCAACTTTATAAAATACCTTAGGTTTACAGCGATTCCTCCTTTTGTATTCCTAACCAGTGTAGCCTCTGGAAGATGAACCTTTGACCTGAAACAATTCCATCCAGACTTGTCCCTTCCCTGGTTCTGTCTTCCACAGCTTTGGGTCAGCCATCCTAGTGGAAGAAAGGTGAAGTCAAAGAGGACACCTTCGTGCCCACTTGACTGATGCTAAATTAAAACAATGCGCATTTGAGGAGTTACATCATCCAAGCATAGCATCTGCTATTCTTCGGTTTTCTGCTGGAGAATCAGGAAGAGCATATATGAAGCAATGGCCTTTGAGCCTTGTGCTAAAGGAAGGGTTGGGGGCCGAATATTGTCAGGGTTGAGTGAGGAGAGCATTTTAGGCAGGCAGGTCTCCACCGTGGGAAGACTCACTCCTGCTGGACCTGTGGGGTTCATTCCGATCAAGGCAATGATGATTTTCCCATGTGGGACCTATATTAGCTTCCTAAGGCTACTGAAACAAAGGTCCACGAACTCAGTGACTTAAAACAACAGGAATCTATTGTCTTACAATTCAGAATGCTAAAAGTCAAAGCCGAAGTGTTGGTAGGGCCCTCCTCCCTCTGAACCTGCAGGGGAGAGCTTCCCCTTTCTGGTCCAGCCTCTAGTGGTTGCTGCCATCCTTGGCACTCCTTGACTTACAGCTGCATCTTTCTGATCTCAGCCTCTGCCTTCACATGGCCTTCTCTCTGTAAGAGTCTCAGTGTCTCCTCTCCTCTTGTTACAAGAACAGTGATCATATTATATTAGAGACTCGCCCTACTCCAGTATGATCTTATTCTCAACTTATTACATCTAAAAACTTTGATGTCCCTACTTTCAACTGGGGTCCTACTCTGAGGTATTGTGAGTTAGGATTGCACCCTGTCTTTTGGAGAGAAGGGAACACAGTTAAACACCAATAGGATCAAAAGGCTAGAGGCATGGAAGGGTTTCCGCAGATTTGGGCAAGGACACCAGCATCTTGCTCTATAACTCACTTGAGCCATGTGTATCAGGGGCCATCAAGGTGCTCCCCTATGAGAGGAGCTCGGACTTTATCCTGGGGTCTCAACTTCTTCTGGAAAATGGAGTAATAATACCCACCCTTCCTATCTTAGAAGATTGTTGAGAGGATTCAATGAGATGTGGGAGTTGGCTCTGAGAAGACTACATAGAGAACCACTACATGATGTCATCACAGCTTACAACTGGAAATAGAGAAAAATTTTGAGGAAACATATTACTTGGGAAAGCCTTACTCTGGCTGTAGGGTGTTTTGCTTCATTGAAACCAGGCACTACCACACCTCTGGTTTCATAACTACAAAGGACAGAGATGACCAAGAACGTCAGCACGACCCACCCATTCTTCCTCCAATGAACTGCTTGAGTCCTTCCATAGATATTTGGCATATGTCTGTTATCTACAGGTTGTTACGGTAGTCCCTGGGGCGTTAAAGGTGGATGAGGATGAACTGGGATGGGTGCCGGAGTGCCTCTGGGCTGCTGGAAATGTCCTCCATCTGAATATGGATGAACGCCACACGGGAACATATGCTTAAGCCTTGTGTATTTTACATGCCTTACTGTGTATGAAAAACAGATGATCAAACCGCAGAGTCTACTCATCTCAATCAAGTGGAAAAATCAAATAATAGTGACAAAAATTTGATGAAATAAATTATATAATCAGGAGTTGACACGTCTAATTCAACTAGCTGGTGTGTGTGTGTGTGCATGCCTGTGTGTTTTTGTGCTGTACATGTGTGTCTTTCTGTGTGTGGTGTGTGTTTGTGTGTGGTATCTGTGTTTGTGAATGTGTATTTCTGTGTGAGTGTGTTGTGTCTATGTGTGTGTTTCTGTGGTGTGTGTTTCTATTTTTGTCTGTGTATTTTGTGTGTTTGCATATGTGGTATGTATTTGTGGGGTGTGTGTGTGTGTGTGTGTGTGTGCATGTGTGCGATGGAAGGAGCTGTGGCTGAGAGAGTGAACAGGGAAGACTTCCCTGCAGATACTGGAGCTGAATCCTGAACGCTCTATTGGCTTCAGCCTTGTACAGGAAGGAGCAGTTGCCGCCCAGCAGAGAGAGCTGAATGCAGACAGACACAGACTGGCAGGACACAGCAGGGTCATGGAAGGGCCTTGCAAGGAGGACTTGGGCTCCATCCTGAGGTTGAGAGGAAACCACTGATGTATGGTCAGCAGGGCAGTGACACAGTGAGGGGCACGCCTTGGAGACATTCCCTTCTGGGGACACACTGGGTAATGGCCTGAGGGATGTGAGAAGGGTGCAGGGAGAACTTTCTCGGAAGTGAGGAAGACCTGACCAAAGCAGTGGGGCTGGAATGAAGGCACTTGCAGCACGTAATAGTGAAAGACATTTGAAAGGCGAGATGATCAGGGGTTGGAAACACTTTTATCGGCATGACAGTGGCCTTTAGCTCATCACTGACACACTCGTTCAGCAATTGTATGTGCAGTTTTATGCCACGTGCTGCCTGTGCTCAAAATCAATTCCTTCCTGGGAGGTGAGCACTTCTTCTCTCCTCCCTGCCCTCCAGATGCAGAAGTGTTGAGCGGTCCAGAACTTTGCACCCCATCACCCAGCCAGTGAGGAGCAGAGCTTGGCCTGAACCCACGCACGACACACCATGGTCCAGTAGTGATCAGTCCCTTCTGAAGAAGGAGAGATGGGGCACGTGGGGAGAAACAGGGAAGATGGCAAATGACTCCTAAAGATCCATGGTGGATGCTTGTGTGGGCAGAAGAGCCTCTGACCAAGAACAGGTTCCCCATCATCTCCCATAGGCTTTGACATTTCTCCCCACTTCTTCTCTCACACACACAGCCTGGTCTCTGTAAAGCAGCTAGCTTGATCCTGCAAGCAATGCACACACACACACACACACACACACACACACACACACACACAATCATTGGAAGCCCTGGTCAAACTCTCCATTGCCTCCCTAGTCCTCACCATGGCCCTGAGCCCTGTGTTCCGAAGCACCAGCTCCTATTGGGGAGACCCCTTGCCCTGCCACCTTCCTGCTCACACACCCAGCGCTGGCTTCCTGCATTTTGCTTGGGCACACTCAGCACAAGCACACACTCTTCCCTCAGACACCCCAAGGGCTGCCCTCCCCTGCCATCACTGCTAACGTGAACACCTGCTCTTCGGAGAGCCTTTGCCGAACAAGCCCTCACACAAATAGCATTCTCTGTCCTCCCAATGTGTATCCACTGAGCTTTATTTTCTCTATATTGATTTATAAAGGTATGTATTTATTTACAGGCTTATCCTTTTAGATGAAAGCTGAGATTTTGCCTTTCTATTCACTTCTGCACTCATCACACCTAGAATAATGCGCAGCATGTAGTAAGTGCTCAATGAATATCTGCTGAATTAGGAAAGAGACTAGATTTTTTAAAAATGTATTGCACGAGGCAAGGCACAGAGACTTAGTGACATCTGCACTTCGCACCTTGGGAGACACAGAATTGTGACAGAAAAAAAAAACAGATGGAAGGGAATTTTAAAAAACAACTTCTTCGATGTCAAATCAGCTTATCAACTTGCATAAACATTTCATCAAAATACATATTTCTTTACTCTGCACTGGGCAGGTGGCTTGCTCATAGGCACTCTAACAAGGTATTTTTCAAATGAAGACAGGTACTGAGTCTAGGGATTTGAATTATAAGGAAAGGTCAAGGTGGGTTTTGTATCAAATAGGTTTTAGAAGCGGAGAACACTTCAAAGCAAACCATAAGCCTGTGTGGAGAGCACTGATCAAGACGGCCCATTGGGATTCGGCTGTGGGGAAGGATGACGCGGAGGGAAGAGGCGGGGACCGGGAGGGGGGGCTGCAGTTGGGGGTGCGGGCCTGGATCTGCCTGAGGGACCCGGGTTCCCGCCAGCCCCGGGACTCCCGTGGAGGAGCGCAGCGGCCCCCTCTTGAAAGAGTAGTCCTCATACAGAGTTCCCAGAGGCGCCAGGAGCGCCAGGCAGCTGTCCCTGGGGCCTCCTTAGGGGAGCGGCCTCCCAGATGAGACATGTGGAGAAATCCTGGTTTTTGCACGGGGCTTTCCATGTCTGGGGAATGATCCTGCGTGGCCCCGAGGGTAGCAGACTGAGGAAGCAGCTTGGGGATCCTTGTGTGACCCCCACAGACCCAGCCACAACTCAGCTCTGCGGTTTCCTGGGCGGCTTTTCAGACACCAGGGCAGACAGCCTTGATGACATGACGCAGGGTCTCTAAGGGAGCTCTGCGCTCACTGGGGAGACATTAAACAGGGAGGGGCAGGGGTCCCAAAACACCCACGTGGGGAAAGGCAAGGGGCCAGCCTTGTGTCCCCGCAGGAGTGATGCATTTCTGGAGCCGGGTGGTTAAGACCCAGGTTGGGTGTCAGAACCCCAGGGCTGCTGAGCCTGAGCCATGCAGGTGGCTTTGCCTCTGGCCTCTAGCCTCCAAAGACTGGTCTGTTAACCCTACCTATGCCACAGGGCTGCTGTGGCAGTCAAATGGCTTAAAACCTGCCAAGCACCTAGAACACCGCCCAGTATGCAGAGAGCAAACGATCCCTTACATGTAAGGGTTTACTATCGTTATTGCAGCTACAGCTTTGCTGTGTTTTTAGTAAGGTTTTATGCCTTGATGCAGGAGCAGAATAAAGGAAACAGCGTCAAAGACAGATCAAGAATGAGGAAAAGACAAGAAAGAAGGGGATGTAGAAAGCAGAAGTTGGAGGGAAATGAAGAAGAAAACTCTACAGGCATTTTCTTTCGATTGACATAAACCAAATTTTAATGGCTTGAGAGAAGTTCAAGGAATTGGGAATAAGATAAAATTGGAACTTACTTCATTTCAGACACATTAAAACATGCTAGTTTATGGAAAAAACTACACAAGAAAAATATTTTAATAATAAAGTTTAAGACCAAGCAATTCAGATAGAAGAATATTCTGGAGACAGCATATACATGTATATCCCAGGGACCAGGGATACATCTTTAAACATCACAGAAGCCCAGAATCGATAAAACAAAAGACAAACAACTGCAATATTATTACTTTTTTTTTTTTTTTTGAGACGGAGATCACTCTTGTTACCCAGGCTGGAGTGCAATGGCACGATCTCGGCTCACCGCAGCCTCCGCCTCCTGAGTTCAAGCGATTCTCCTGCCTCAGCCTCCTGAGTAGCTGGGATTACAGGCACGTGCCACCATGCCCAGCTAATTTTTTGTATTTTGAGTAGAGACGGGGTTTCACCATGTTGACCAGGATGGTCTCGACCTCTTGACCTCGTGATCCACCTGCCTCCCAAAGTGCTGGGATTACAGGCATGAGCCACCACATCCTGCAATATTATTTTAATGGAAAACTTCTGACCAAAACAAAGTCAGAAGACAAGTAATGGGAGGGTTAAGGGGCACACCCACCACCTGCAAGGTGATAAGGCCTAGTATCAATATGGGGTTGGACATTTAACAATTGATAACAAAAAGCAATCAATGGGCCTGGGTCT
Organism: Leontopithecus rosalia; assembly: GCA_028533165.1. NCBI lineage: Eukaryota > Metazoa > Chordata > Mammalia > Primates > Cebidae > Leontopithecus > Leontopithecus rosalia. The sequence goes on from CM052665.1 coordinate 54,093,778, forward strand.
TGAATGTGATTGTTTAGAGGAAATGAAAACAAAACAGCCAGTCAACCAGAGCAGAGGCTGAACCACATTAACGGGCAGGGAAATGTACATTTAAGTAACAACTGAATATTGCTTCTCATCCACTGAATGGAAAGGAACGAAAAGGCATGCAAACTCTAATGTTGGTGGGACACAGGGGGAAAGGTTACTTGTGGACATTGTTGGTGGAAATTTGATGGTTTTGTAGCTGTCTCTAATTTTAATGGATTCTGGCAATATCTATTTACAAACAAAACAAAAATCATCTACCTTCCACTGTGCAGTCCTAGTCTTAGGCATCTGACCCATTGAGGTGAAACCTCACCAGAACCTAAAGCTGTACAGGCAATGCTGCCGAATCATTTACTGAAACAAGAAGAAAAAGAGAGAGCGAGAAGAAGAAAAGGAAAGAAAGGATAAGGGGAGGAAGCCATCCAAATGCCCATCCTTGAGGGATGTTGAACAAATTCTAAGATATACAATCACTGGAATATTATGGTCATAAAAAGTCAGGGATGTGTAGACATTCCCACCACATTAACTTAAGGAAAAAAAGCAAGACACAGAAGAATATATAAAAATCTCATTTTCATCAAACAAGCAACATACATGTCTGCGTGTGTGTGTGTGTGTTTGTGTGTGTGTGTGTGTGTGTGTGTGTGTAAGAGAGAAAGAGAGAGAGAGATCTCGTAAGGGTGAAAAAATGTTGCACAGCAAATCTTAACGTTTGCTACCTGATTAGGTTGAGGTGGAGAGAGGAGGAGAAAGAAAAAATAAAATTAAAAACAAAAACAAAACAAAAAGAAAAGAAAGGGTTAATTTAGAAAAACAGCACGTATAACATGGCCTCGCTTATGTAAAATGTACCTATCAAAATAAAAATGGCAGTGGTAGTTATCTAAGTAGTGTGATGCCAGAATTTTTCTTTGTCTGTTATACTTTTCTGGCTGTTTGATTATTTCTAACCTTGTTCTCTACACAGGGGGAGCTCCCTGGCGTGACCCTCTAACTGGGGGTCACTAAGTGAGGCCGCCTACAGAGGGGCTGGGAGGAGGCTGAGGGGACCTGCAGGGGAGAGCTTTGCTGATCTCCCCACTGCACCCCTGGGTGCTGCCCTCCTCTGTAACCTCAGGAGATTCCTGTTGAGGCTTTTTCTGATGTTCTGTCTCCTGTTTTGTGTAACATGGAGGAAAAATCACACTCTCGGATGGCAGGCACTGCACAGGACTCAGCCTGGAGGGGGAGGCTGCAGTTCTTCCTCACCTCTCAGCCGTTTCCCTCTGGGATCTTGTTTCAGAAAGGGGCCCTTTCCTGGAAGGGAAGGTGGGAGGGAAAGCCTTGTCGAATGAGCATGTTTAAGACAAGGCAGACAGGGTTATGGGGAGAAGGAGAGAGATGGATTGATTGAGAACTTCTTAAGGAAGTGAAGGAACAAGGTCATGCTCACTCAGCTTTGTATTTTCAACAGTGCATAAGACCAGACGTCAAGAAGCAGGGCTAAGGAATGAATGGGTTCCCCACACCTTGGGTGAAATGATCAGAGGAGCAGCAGAACAGAACAAGGAAGCCGGTGCGACAGAGAAACAAAGGGATCAATGCCACAAAATAAAGAGAACGCAGGGGTCGGCTCATTCCAAATCCCCCACCAGGAAGCCCCTATCAGGAGGGGAAGAGGAGCTCCTTGGAACTGAACTTGGATGCAGCCCAGTTCAGCTAGAGAACATTTCTGAGGAACACCAGACCTCATCTCCTTCCGGGAGTGGCATCCAAAACCTGGCCAGACAAATCGGTGCTAAACAAAAGTGCACTGGGGGCTGATTTTAAATTTCTTCTTTATTTAAAAAAAAAAAGCTTTCTGGGTTTTTAAAACTTCTCCAATACATTAAAACCTTTTTCCCGCCACACACACAAAAAAAATAGAAAATTATGCTAAAAGGCAACAAAGAAACAGGATTCAGTAAATTATGAAACTTGACAAGACTTGTGTCGCACAATACAGGGAAAGGGTTCTCAGGCACACACTGGAACTAAATTAAAAGTCACAATTCTCTCATTTCCTTTTTCTCTGATCTTTCTGTTCCTGACTAGTTGAAACCTGGCAGCACCTTTAGGGAGCGATGTGAACCCACTTTCCGTCACGGTTGTGGGTCCACAGGCACGTTCTTCCCGTATCATTTGTCACTTCTCCCTCTTGTCATCCATATCCTCCTGAGAGTTCATAAGCAGCCTTGAAGGGATGTTTCATTCTGCAGCTCCCATTACAGTGGACATGCATTGGATGAGAGTCCATTTTGACCTTTTCTCATTGTTAAAAATCTCTAAATGAAGTAACATGCCTATATTACCCAGGGTTCTTAAGAGAAAACAGAGCCAATTAGATAAATACATTATAGACTACGTTTGTGAAATCTGATGTGTGTATAGATATACATACACATATATATGTGTGTGGGGGAGGTATATATATGTATATACATGTACATATACATATATGAGTATATATGCATCATAGATACATACATCTATATATATACACACACCCACATACATGCCTATACATACATGTGTGTGTGGAGAGAGAGAGAAGTTTACTCTAAGGTACTGGCTCACATGACGGTAGAGACTGAGAGGTCCCATGCCTTGCCATCTGCAAGCTGGAGACCCAGGAAAGTCAGTGGTGTAGTTCAAAGGCCTGAGCGCTGCAGAGCCAGTGGTGTACATTCCAGTCTGGATCTGAAGGCCCGAGAACCAGGAACTCTGGGGGCAGAAAACCTATGCCCCGGCTCAAGGGATCAGGCGGAGAATAAATTTAGCCTTCCTTCTTCTTCCTGTCCTACTCAGACGGTCAGCAGGTGGGATGAGGCTCCCCACAACGCGAGGGCCACCCACGTCACTCAGTCTGCCAATGCAAATGTGAGTCTCTTGCAGAAACACCTTCACAGACACACCCAGAAATAATGTTTCAGCAGCTATCTAAGCACCCCATGGCCCAGTCAAGTTGACAAACACAATTAACCATGACAGTACCCCACAGGATTTACTTCCTCATTCTCCTCCAGAAGGCTGGGCCATGGGGTAGGGAAGAGTCAGAAACAAAACCCCATGAGAGTAAACAAAGTGACAGGGGAGAAGAAACCCATTTTCTGCATTTACATAGAGCAGGTCCTTGCAGAAGTGAATGATTTTGGGGAATGGGAGAGATGTTGAGTGGTTTACCAAATAAAAGGGCATAGAGTATTTACAGGGATCTGTGGTTGGAGAGTAGGGAAAGGGTCATATTCAAATCCACCTGACCACGTGCTCATGGTTCCTAGCCTTTGCCTTGCACAGACACAGCATGTGCTAGGGTGACTGAGGGCAGTGCCGTCTCAGCTGAGGAAGGCCTCCAAGAGCAACTAGAGGCAGCACTCACAGTCCAGAGCACAGCACATGACACCTGTCTGCCAATGCCAATATGATTTCATCACATTTTCAGAAAAGTTTTAAAAAGCAACTCTCAATATTTGTAAAGTATTTTAGCTTTTTCATTACTGTTTCTCTAGGAATAGTAATGGATATTACTCCAAGGATGGGTGAGGAGCAATTTGAAAACTAAATATGTGACTGTGAGAGCTATTAATAGCCTTTGCTATTTAAGACAAATGTGACCTCTTCAGTGGTGGAAGATCTTTTCCAAAGCAGGTGAAAGGCTCAGAATGTGCTCCATAACCAGGGCACCTGTCCACTAATTAAGCAAAGGTTTATTGAGCCCCTGCTCCCAGCTCACATGGGGAACACATGGGGTGTATCAGTGAACATACAGAGAGCAACTATTTCTCACATGCTGCTTGCAGTCAACATTAGGCTCATTGTATGAAAATTACACTCACTCTTGTTTGTTTCCGAGAGCATTTCAAGGGCAAAAGGTTATTAAATCCTAAGTGACTCATATCCTAGTGTTGTCTTTGAGATTTCTCTTCCCATGCAATTTACTATCATTGAAAATATCAGTCACACACACATATGCAAAAATATAACTGGATGGATGGTGAGTTCTGTGATTATACCACAGCAACGGGATGAGAAAAACCCAGATATCCACCATTAGGGACCAATTAAACAATCATTCATCTAGATTATGGAATACTATTCAGTCATAAAAATGACAAGGCAGCTTTAGGGCTCATATAACAAAATCCCCAGATGTTTGGGAGCTAAACAAGTAATGAAATGAAATTAGTGGATACTGTGTGTTCCCAATCACATAAAGAAACGTGTACATTTCTATGTTTATACATGCATAGAAATGAAATTAGTGGGTACTGCATGTCCCACTCACATAAAGAAGCGTGTGTACATTTCTATGTTTATACATGCATAGAAATGAAATTAGTGGGTACTGCGTGTCCCACTCACATAAAGAAACGTGTGTACATTTCTATGTTTATATATGCAAAGAAATGAAATTAATGGATACTGCGTGTCCCCACTCACATAAAGAAATGTGTGTACATTTCTATGTTTATATATGCAAAGAAATGAAATCAATGGATACTGCGTGTCCCCACTCACATAAAGAAACGTGTATGCATTTCTTTGTTTATACATGCATAGAAATGAAATTAGTGGGTACTGCATGTTCCCACTCACATAAACATGTGTACATTTCTAT
>CM052665.1:54098546-54112889 GCA_028533165.1 Leontopithecus rosalia
AAACGTGTGTACATTTCTACGTTTATACATGCATAGAAATGAAATTAGTGGATACTGCGTGTCCCACTCCCATAAAGAAATGTGTATACGTTTCTACGTTATACATGCACAGAAATGACATTAGTGGATACTGCATGTCCCACTCACATAAAGAAAGGTGTGTACATTTCAACGTTTATACATGTATAGAAATGAAATTAGTGGGTACTGCGTGTTCCCACTCACATAAAGAAACGTGTACATTTCTATGTTTATATACGCAAAGAAATGAAATTAATGGATACTGCGTGTCCCCACTCACATAAAGAAATGTGTGTACATTTCTATGTTTATATATGCATAGAAATGAAATTAGTGGGTACTGCATGTCCCACTCACATAAAGAAACGTGTATGCATTTCTATGTTTATACATGCATAGAAATGACATTAGTGGGTACTGCGTGTCCCACTCACATAAAGAAACGTGTGTACATTTCTATGTTTATACATGCATAGAAATGAAATCAGTGGATACTGCGTGTCCCACTCACATAAAGAAATGTGTATACGTTTCTACGTTATACATGCACAGAAATGACATTAGTGGATACTGCGTGTCCCACTCACATAAAGAAACGTGTACATTTCTATGTTTATACATGCATAGAAATGAAATTAGTGGATACTGCATGTCCCACTCACATAAAAAAACGTGTATACATTTCTATGTTTATACATGCACAGAGAGCTCATGGAGAGGTCTACAAGAAGCTGTTATCCATAGTTACATCTCAAAAGATGGACTGCAGTAGGACATAGAAGGAATATATAATTTCATGAAACAGTGTTCTTTACTAAATAGATGTGTTCTTACTAATTTTGTTTCATTTTACTATGCACGAGTCTACTTTTAATTATGAAAAGACACCAATGAACTTTGAAAGGTTATTATATATAGTCCTACAACTGTCAAATATGCCAGCTGCTAGCTACATGACTATTTCAATTTAAAGGCAAATTAATTAAAATAAAATTTTAAGAAATTAGTTCTTCTTTTGCACTCGCCATATTTCAAGTGCTCAGTAGCCTCACATGGCTAGTGGCTGGCACATTAAAGAGTGCTGACATGTAGAACATTTCCATCCTTGCAGACAGTTACATTGGACAGTGCTGGAAACTCTAGGAACCTAAAGCCAGTAAATTTTTCATGAGATATCTAAGCCTTTGTTCTTCACACCACAGTTGACTCAAAAGAAAATTACCCAGTAGAATTGTGCATTATAGAACAAGACAGAAGTTTCCTCAAAATTAACACTCATCTCTCCTTCTATGTCCACTCATTACCCAGCAGGAAAGTTAGAAACTTATTCCTTCAATCTTTTTACAGTGTCATGATCAAGATTTTAAGTTATTTTGCATATATTTTAAGTATTACAATGTCCAGGTACTTTTCCACTGCAGCAAATTAATCACTGTTTATTGAGTGTTATTTATAAGCATAAGGTAATTGAAAAATAAGTACAAACCAACCCTAACCTGAAGTTTTTTTTTTTTTTCTTTTTTTTGAGATGGAGTTTTGCTCTTGTCACCCAGGCTGGAGTGCAATGGCGAAATCTCGGCTCACCGCAACCTCCGCCTCCTGGGTTCAGGCAATTCTCCTGCCTCAGCCTCCCGAGTAGCTGGGATTACAGGCACGCGCCATCATGCCCAGCTAATTTTTTTTTTTTTTTTTGAGTAGAGACGGGGTTTCACCATGTTGACCAGGATGGTCTCGATCTCTTAACCTCGTGATCCACCCGCCTCAGCCTCCCAAAGTGCTGGGATTACAGGCTTGAGCCACCGCGCCCGGCCTACCTCCTCACTTTTTTAGATTCTTCATACTCAAACATGTGTAGCCTTCTGAGGTCCCTTCCAACTCTGAGAAGCCACAAGCGTAATCCCAGCTGAGACTTGAGGTCGGATAACTATGGATGCCTAAAAGTTGTTATCAGTATATTTGGCTCACTAAGCTAAAAAGTACCATTGAATTTTTTAGGGATTGCCCACCCATTTGTACTCTGAAAGTTTTACTTGTGTTTCTTAATGAGTCTAGTATGAATTTAAATCTCTAGTCACCAAAACTGGAGTCTTAGTCAAATGCCAACGAAGTAAACGTTTAGACCGAGAAGTCTTCTTCTTCCAATTAGGAAAAGATCAATGCATAACTACCTCTTATCCTTGCGTTTCAGAGTGAAAGTAACTAATTTTAAAACTCTCTCCTTTTCACACCAAGCTTATAGAATATTAGAGCATCATCTGGCTCGAGAGCTGCCCTCCTGAGACGTCTCTGTGAGGACATGTGTATTTCATCTGTTAATAATAGTACCTTCAACAAAGAGCCCGCACCAAGCCATCTGTTAGGGTGGGGGTTTTCATAATCAACCAGTAGAGGAGGAAGTGTGGGTGAATAAAAAACGCTCTTTCATTCCAGTTCTCGTTTCTCTCTTTGGACTTCCTTGAAGAAACTGTAACAATCCATCTTAGAGGAGAGAACTTAGAACCCGCAGAGAAAGCACAAACCTGCGTATTTCTCTGCAAACAGATATTCAGAATGACTTTCTTGCTACCAGGAGAGGAATATAAATCTCCCAGTGCTGCAAGCTCTCCATTTTCTTATTCACAGACTTTTATGAGAATCAGCTTATAATGGTAACCTGATCTGAACTCACCACGCAGGAAAGTGAGGTAAATATGGTGTCTGGCTCAGCCCACAAAGAACATCCTGTCTTAGGCCAGGCATTTTACCAAGAGAGCCTCAAAGCAGACCAGAAAAGGTAAGATGCGGTAAAAGAGCATATTTCTACTATTCATTGTTAATCAGATGCGAAAACCCAGCAAATACAACTCAGTAATGCACCTGCTTCTCTTCAGAAGGTGCAAAGGAGTAAACACGACAGAATCTCTTCTAGCTTTCTTTTTATCTACCAAAGTGGTCTGAATAAAAATTAAATGACTTTTGAAAATTTCACACTTGTCAGCCTTTACCCAATTCATTCCTGTGGGCAATTTTTAAGTGAACACACCATTAACATGGCGCTGGTGGGTCATGAACGCTGGTAGTGGCATTAATGTGGCACTGGTAGGTAATGAATGAATTTTCCCCACAAATTCGTCTTTTATGGGAACAAAAGGAACATATTCAAAACACATTAATATTACCGGCTTCAGAGTTGGATAGATGAAGATTTGAGTTTGTCCCTCTAATTACTGGTAATGTGATCTTAAACAACTCACTGGCTCTCTTTAGGCCTCAGTTTCCTCATCTGAAAAATGGGAATATCAGCAGAACATAACCTTCTAAGGTTCTTGTAAGGTTTAAATCAAACATCATCTCTGATCAGAGCTGTGCCTGGTACATCAGAAAAGCTCAATGTGGCAGTGTTAGTGATTTATCCTTTTCCATCCTGTTAAGGAATGCACATGGAGCCTAACTAAAGTTTCCTTATTTACTTAGGTCCATCACTGTGAAGATTATAATGCAGGTCAGAGGCCCATCTGTACCTATCCTTAGTGTTCCTACTGATTTGGGGGAACTCAATTGGTGTTTGGGACCTGTTTCTGGTACCCACCCTCCATATTCACTTCTGGTTTTTAATTAGCTATGAACCAGAAATACAAGTGACCAAGTAAGTTCCTACTGTACTTAAGATAGGTGTAAATGGGCTCAGATTCAGCCATTCTCATATTAGGATCACCTAGGGAGCTTGAGCTGCTGTGAAGCCAGGGTGTCTGTATTTTATAAGCCCCAGGTGAGTCCAATGCCCTGGTGGAGGCCACAGCTCTAAGTGAAGGTCAGTTCCCTCATTCCCTGGCAGCAGCCCAGGAAGGGCAGTAAGTGGCTAGCCTGCTCTAAGTGCAGCTGGGGGCAAGACCTGAAGCTTCCTTTCCAGTGGGAGGGCCAAGATCACAGACACTTTGTAAGTCTAAAACTAATGCGACCCTCAAGGGGAGGCAGAGGGAAGAAATGAAAGAAAATTAAATCCTTCGACCAGTGCTATCCGAAGTCACTATGTGCCAAGTCTTTTGCTAAGTGGTTGGGGTATGTTGGTAAATAAGGCAGACATGGCCCCAAGCCCTGCATGCACAGAGGACTGAGAAGACTAATGGGGGCAAATAAAACCAATAATTGTACAAGTAGTTAAACATTCATAATTAAAGAAATCACAAATAATTGTACTACGGAAAGCACCTGGATGAAAAAGGGCAAGGTGTGGGAAGACATGGCAAAGAGGTCCTAATCAAGGATGGGTGATCAGAAAGCTCCAGGACGAGGGCCAGTGTGTGGTGTCTTACTTTCCTGGGACTCCCATAACAAAGCACCACATGCTAGGTAGCTTAAAAACAGAAATGCATTTTCTCTTAATTCTGGAGGCCAGAAGTTCAAGATCAAGTTCTCAGCAGAGTTGGTTCTTTCTGAGGCTCTGAGAAACGGATCTTTTCCGGAACTACCCTCAGCATCTATTGATTTGCTGACAGTCTTGGGTGTTCCTTGGCATCTGCTGCATGTTCTCATGGCATCCTCTGCCTTGGGGTTCACAAGGCATTCTCCCAGTGCACCTGTCTGTGTCCAAGCTTCCCCTTTTTATAAGGACATCAGGCATATGGGTTGGGAACCTGTCTAATGACTGCATCTTACCAGAAAAGGTAAGATGTGGTAAAAGAGCATATTTCTACTATTTTATTGTTAATCAGATGTGAAATAAGGTCATCTCTAATAAGGTCATATCACGGGTACCGGGGGTTAGAACTTCAACATCTTTTGGAGAAATACATTTAAGCCATTAACAGGTGGCAAACAATTAGACTGGGTGAAGGAGGATGGAAGAAGAAAGCATCGCTATGCAAAAAAGCACATGCTGAGGCCCTCAGTGAGGAGGGCTGCTGCAGTGACCAGGAATGGCTGGGAGCCTGGCCTGCTCTTGTGAACTACGTAATTCTTCAACTTAAGTACACAGAGAAGTCAGAAAACTGAAACACTTGTAACTGTCTAAAAATATAAGCAAAAGGAAACACACAAAATCATATAGAAGGACACTTTTGGGATGGTAGTGTAAGGAGCTACATAAAGCTACATAAAGCTACATAAAGCCTTTCTTCAGTGAAACAACCAAACCTGGTGGAAAATGTTCAAAGTATATATATATTTACAGTCTCTGGAAAGTATCCTGGGAGACACACCACTAATGTAGAAACATTATTTCAAGAGAATCAACTAAGTCTGTGTAAGAACAGCAAGAGTCTGGGGCATCTGACGCCTGACATTTTCTCTCCCCACTCTACTCCCACCTCAGTGTGATCAAAGCCATACTCTAGGAACTTACAGCCAAGAACATGAGGCACCATTTCCCTTCGTGGTACAATAGCTACAATTTCTCATCTGCCCTTCCTGCAGCTTGGTGCCACAGAAGTTCTATTCCAAGTAAGCCTGGCCAAGATGTCTGGGGTTCCCCTCCTCCATCCACACAGTAAATGGGACTGTGTTGTTTATATGACTCTCACTCTGTGTATCATTGGTGTATAGAAATGCTCCTGATTTGCACCTTGACTTTCTATCCTGAAACCTTGCTAAAACTTTATCAGTTCTCCTTGCCTTTTGGTGGAGTCTTTAGGATTTTCTAGGTATGGGATCATATTGCTAGGGAAGAGAGATAGTTTGACTTCTTTCCTATTTGGATGCCTTTTATTTTTGTCTCTTGCCTGATAGCTCTGGCTAAGACTTCTACTACTAAGTTGATTAGGAATGGTGAGAATGGTCATCCTCATCTCGTTCTAGTTCTCAAGGGGAATGATTTCAGCGTGTGCTCATTCAGCATGAGGTTGGCTCTAGGTTTGTCATAGATGGCTCTTATTATTTTGAAAGCTACACACCTATAACTATCTGATCTGAGCAAGTAGAAGAATGAATCAGCAAATTTGAAGATAGGTGGATGGAGATTATGAAATTGGAAGGTGAAAAAAAAGAATAAAGAAAAATTTGGAATCTCAGCCAATATGCTGAATCATCAAACACACCTCAAGCAGTGAAGTACAATGAGCATATCAAAGCAGCAGAGAGAGAACAGCACAACATTTAAAGAAATAATGGCTAAAAGCTGACCAAATTTAACAAAAATCTTTAATCTACAAATCCAAACATCTTAATAAATTCTAAGTCAGATAAATGTAAAAGACCAAACTCAGACACATTACAGTCAAAACGTTGAGTGCTGAAGACAGAAAACTCTTCAAAGCAGCAAGACTAAAACAAATAGACACATACAAAAAAACTGCAATAATTTTAACAGCTGACTTTTCATCAGAATTAATGGAGGCTAAAGCAATGGATGACATTAAAAATACCAAAAGAGAACAAGAGAACCAAGACTGTTACATGCAGCAAGACAATGTAATGTGAAAGCAAAACAGGTCGATAAATTATGACATGCAGACCTGCCTTATTAGCAATGCTGAATGCAAGTGACAGCAGAGTAATTCAAATGTATCCAAAGAAACAAAAATGGTGCCAATAAAGGTGATTATATAGTTAATTGGAAAAGATAGTATGATTGCCTCTTTTTTCTCCTTTCTTCTCTCAATTGATTTAAAACACAAGTGCATAAGATATTATGAATGGACTTATATTATTTGGCCCATAACTTACAAAATTGTAAAGTATTTGGCAATAATAGCACAGAGGAGGCATGTGGAAGAAAAACTATATTAGAGAAAGAAAATGACACAGGTTGGTAAGTAAAATCCACAGGAAGAAATAAAGAGAACCAGAAATGTAAAATAAGAAGCAAACATTTCTTATTATAACATATGACAAACACTATAATTATATTAAAAAATAATGAAGGAATGGCGTTATATAAGAATAATGTTTCTATATATTTTGTTTTTTTGAGACGGAGTTTTGCTCTCGTTACCCAGTCTGGAGTGCAATGGCGCAATCTCGGCTCACCACAACCTCCGCCTCCTGGGTTCAGGCAATTCTCCTGCCTCAGCCTCCTGAGTAACTGGGATTACAGGCATGTGTCACCGTGCCCAGCTAATTTTTGTATTTTGAGTAGAGACGGGGTTTCACCATGTTGACCAGGATGGTCTCGATCTCTTGACCTCATGATCCACTGTTTCTATGTTTTACTTGAATTAAGTTAGCATAAATCTAAAGTAGAATCTGGTAAGTTAATAAGTATATTGTAAATTCTGGAGGAACCAGTAGAAAAGAAAACTGGAAAATATATGGTAAGAAATTCACTAAAAAATTCAAAACGTTGCATTATAAAATATTCACTTAATACAAAATAAAGTAGCAAATGAGAAATAGAGGAACAGAAAATCTATGTGACATATTTTAAAAACACAAAAAGTAAAACAATAGATAAATCCAAACATGTCAATAATAACTTTAAATGTGGATCAATTAAACTACCTGACCAAAAACTAAATATTTTCCCCTCAAGATCAAGAACACAGCAAGGATGTCTGCTGTTAGCACTTCTAGTCAATATTGTAGAAAAAAAATTATCCAGGTAATTGAGCAGGAAAAGAAATAAAAGGTATTCAAATCGAAAAACTATTTAATTGCAAATGGAATGATCTCGTATATAAAAAAACACTGAGGAATTCACTAAAAACTGTAAGAACTAACAATTTGACCAAGATTACAGGATACAAGATCAATTTACAAATTTCAACTGTATTACTATCCAGTTTCAATTAACAACCTAAAAATCAAATATAGAAATCAATTCCACTTACAATAGCATTAAAAAAACTAAAATGTTTAGAAATGCATTTAACAAACATAAAACGTGTTCAGAAAATTATAACACATCATTGGGAAGAGTAAAAATGACCTAAAAAACACCTCAGAAACCTAGATCAGAAGGCAACCTTAGTATGATGTCAGTACTCCCCAAACTGATTTAATTACTGCAATTCCTATTAAAATATGAGACGGCTCTTTTACACAAGTCGGCAAGTTCATCCTAAATTTCATGTGGAAATGCAATTGATTGAAATAGTCAAAACAAACTTGAAAAGGAAAATCAAAGCTGGAGGACTCATAATTCCCAGTTCCAAAACTTACAACAAAGCTATGGCAGTCAAGACAGTGTAGTATTGGCATCAGGACATACGTATAAACCAATAGAACAGAATCAGAACTGAGAATCCGGAAATGAACTTTGACTTTTACGGTCAGTTGATTTTCAACAAGGTGCTAGGATAATTCAAGGGGGAAAGACTCAACTTCTTGACATTGAGACAACTGGATATCCACACATGAATGAATAAAACTGAACACTTTGGCCGGGCGCGGTGGCTCACGCCTGTAATCCCAGCACTTTGGGAGGCCGAGGCAGGTCGATCACAAGGTCAAGAGATCAAGACCATCCTGGTCGACATGGTGAAACCCCGTCTGTACTAAAGATACAAAAAATTAGCTGGGCATGGTGGCGCGTGCCTGTAATCCCAGCTACTCAGGAGGCTGAGGCAGGAGAATTGCCTGAACCCAGGAGGCGGAGGTTGCGGTGAGCCGAGATGGCACCATTGCACTCCAGCCTGGGCCACAAGAGCGAAACTCCGTCTCAAAAAAAAAAACTGAACACTTCCTCACAGCACACACAAAAACTAATTCAAAATACATCGTAGATGTAAGAGCTGGCTATAAAACTGTTAGAAGAAAACGTAGAAGTGAGTCCTTGTGACCTTGCATTAGTTAGTCTTCCTAAGCAGACCGCCAAAAGCACAAGTGACAAAAAGAAAATCAGATTTGATGATGGTTGTATAACTATAAATATACTGAAAACCATTGAACTGTACTCACTAAATGGGTCATGAGGGTGGACCCCTTACAAATGGTATTACTGTCCTTGTCCAAGCAGCTCCAAGGAATTCTTTCACCCTCTTTCCACCTTGTGAAGATGCAATGAGAAATCCGCAGTCTGCAATCTGAAAGAGGGCCCTCATCAGAACCCGAACATGCTGGCACCCTGATCTTGGACTTCCAGCCTCCAGAACTATGAGAAATACACTTCTGTTATGCATAAGCCACTAATCTATGGTACTTTTATTACCACAGATCTAATGAACTAAGACACTGATTCCGTTGGGTTTGGCCAGCAGAGACATGGACAGGAATCTAGAGAGCAGAAAGGGAGAGGTCTGATCACATAGCCTTCCTCCCTCCCTCCCTCCCTCTCCTACTGGGGTTCTGTTAATGATTGTCAGCCCTGTCTGTGACCCCCTCCTGTAGTTCTTCTGACTCCTATGGGGGTCCTATAACACCCTCCGCTCCCCTTGCCCTTTCACTCTTAGGAGTGGAGAAGCTTTGTGCTGGGGCCATTCTTTAGTTGTGTCATCCTCTCATTTGGTGCCCACACCTCGGTTCACAGTTGCTCCCTGCTCCTGCCATCTGTTTCCAGCTGGGAACTTGGTAGAGACAGGGCAAGCACACCAATTCCTTACCTAACAGGAACCCTCTAGGGTCGAAAGAAAGAATTAGTTCCGCTGTTCAGACTCATCATGTCATCTGCCTACCTTGGCCTCGCAGATCCATTTCTGCACCAAAGGACATGTTATAACGATGCTCTGTTGGGTGGCCTTTTGCTTCCAGTTTTCTATGACACTAGAGATACTCTTGCAAGCAACAGAGTTTAACTTTAGAAGCTGAATTTTTATCCTACAAAAATGAGCTTATGATAAATACGGTCAGTGTGCCTGTTTTATAATGTCTCAAATAGAATACTAAGAATCAAAAGCAATCTTAAAAGTAAATTGTGTTATACAAATGTGATATCCAAACCATATTTGAAGCTTACTGGACATGCACTTTGAAGTGGAAACCTGAATTCCTGGTCTCCAGGCCAGTTGGAGCCCCCACCTGTGTCTCATCTGCCTTTGTCTGGGAAGCAGTTTTCAGACCCAGCTAAGCCGGACCCAGTGGAATCTGCTGTGTTTAACAGCCAGACTGATGGAGTTCGTCTTTCTTCAGGGTATATAACAATTCATCCAGAACTGGCAAGTCCACACGTAAGGGATATTTATGCTTATTGTGCCAGATCTCTGAAGGGCTGATTTAAAAATTATATAAAATCAAATCTCGTGGGTCTCTTGTGGTTTAAGAAATGCATTGCACTATTTCTTCATGGCTAGTTTAACCATGGGTGGCCTACATTTATTTCCTTCCTTCAGGTCATATAACATCAGATCCTTTTATTTGCATGCTAGCTGGAGATGTATTTAGAAGCTTTTTCTCTATAGCAACTAAAACACCCAACATAGGAAACATTGATGGTGTTTCATTTATCAAGAACCTGTCTCATTGTGGCTGACACAAAACCTGAGTTGCAGTCAGTTAAGGGATGATGTGACTTGGGGAATCTTCACACAAAGGCTTTGTCTGAGAATGTCACCCCTGCTGCCAGTCACTTCACTGTGACAGGGCTATCCCTTTAAGCCAGGATTCCCCAAAGTGTGTGGGGAAAGACACAACCAACACATTACCTTCGGTTACCTCAGGGGATGAGACTGGAAGACAGCTGGGGAGGAGAGAGATTATTAACATTTTATACATTTTATTATTTCACTCAGTGCAGCAACTGCATATCACTAAGGAAATTTGTCTTCAGACATCTGATACTGAGCATTTTTAAGGTACAAAGTAATAGAATTGGGGGGAATGGGAAGACATTTTGGGGACTCTGCTTTAAACTATGTTCTCGTTGATGAACATTAACCTCTCTCCCGTGTCACAGAGAGCACTTCAAAGCCACATGCCAGGCCTGGCATGGTGGCTGCACCTGTAATCCCAGCATTTTGCAGTGCCAAGGTGTGAGGGATTGGCTGAGCCCAGGAGTTCAAGACAGGCTTGGGCAATATAGTGAGGCCCTGTTTCCACACACACACAAAGATACATATTTTTTAAAAGTTAGCTGGATGTGGTAGCATGCAGTCGTGATCCCAGCTACTCAGGAGGCTAAGGCAGGAGGATTGCTTGAGACCAAGAGTGAGAGGCTGCAGTGAACCACGATCATACCACTGCACTGGAGCCTGAGTGATAGAGCTAGACTTCATCTTTAAAAAAAAAAGAAACAAAACACATCCCAGCCTGAAAACTCACCTTCTTCTCCCATGCCACCCTATGCACAGGCACCCTAAGTCCGAGAACCACCAGATACTCCCAGCTCCAAAACACAGCTAATATATCATGCCAGAAATTCCCTCCTTTCCCTCTGCCAGGGGAGAACCCACCCTTCACCCACCTGGAGCCAGTTTGAATACCACCTCCTCTCACTCAGGTTGTGGTTTAGCACCCTCTCTCTGGCTTCCCATAATACTTCTCACAGGCAGTTTACCCACCTCACATTCCAGGTGGCCTTTGAGGGCTCATACGCTTGAATGGAACTCTATCAGGTCTTTGCTGAGCACTAATATCAGGTTTTTAAAGAAGTACTTCCTCCTCCCATGTGGAGCTCTTTATAAGCATTCCCCCGTTCAACACCATATGAGGCAGAGAGGATTACTTTCTCTGTTTTACTAACAAGAAACCTAAAATGTGGAAAGGTTGCAAAACCAGCCCAAAGTTGCATGTTTAGTGACTGATGTAGTGGACGACGCTGCTGCTGCCAGGCTAGCTCCGATGCCCACACTCTCCCTGGGGGCCTTGACAAGAAGTCACGAGCTCCTCATGAGGCTGGCAATGTGAGTCCACCTTCATACCCCACAGGAGCTGCCAGGATGACCACTTGGTAGATGTTTAATAAATGATTGTTGAAAAAATAAAGAAAGGCTTGGGTGAATCAAAAAGATGTTATTACTTTTAAATTCTCACTGTTAAAACATAACACCTTCTGGGCAGGGTTCCATCTTCATCTCTCATCAGACTACCTGATGTAGCCGCTGTTATCAACACCTTAGCAGATTCACCACATATAAACATTCTTGATATAGCGCCTGAAACCCAGCTGACTCAGCAAATGCTTGGCTCCTTGCCTTCTTTCCTCCAAGAGCTAGGAGGATGAAGGTTGGATGTGTGAGGTTTGGGAAAGTCACTGCATGCTGACAGGACATTAATTCAGGGATTGAGAGGCCATCAAAGACAAACTTCTTCTCACACGTGCCCACAAAAGAATCCCAAGGTCCATACACTTGAAGAAGAGAGCCTAATTTCTTATAAAGGGTTGAAGCCTCTGGCCACCCTGAAGGGCTGGGAAGAATAGCCTTCAGCAGAGACTGGAAGCAGGTACTTTGAAGGAGGATAGGTGAGACAAGAATTTTATGCTGAATGGGTTGGCCAAGTCTATATATTTAACAAGCTATAGGAGGGGTTATGAATATTTATGAGGGGTATATGTGCACCCCTGCATATAATATTAATTCCATGTGTACTTTGGGGTGGAGACCTAACCTGTAAATGCATTAATCTCTATATATTAAAAGATGGAGCAGAGGACATGAAGGCACTCAGTGTGCAGCCTCTGTGGACCTGCGAGACCACCAGTCTGTGGTTGGTGGTCTCTTATCAGAGGAAAGTTACTAAAATTAGTCTCTTGTCCAATCAGAGCTGTAGTATGGTTTGTGGGATTGGGTGGGGTCAAGAGATCAGTCAATATCTGTCAATCAGTGAGCTGCAATTGTTTTGCTCATTTAGCTGGAGAAAAAGAAAACCCTTGCAGCAGTTAGAACATAGTTGACTCTTTTTTTTTTTTTTTTTTTGAGACAGAGTCTTGCTCCGTTACCAGGCACCAGGCTGGAGTGCAGTGGTGCGATCTCGGCTCACTGCAACCTTCGCCTCCCGGCTTCAAGCAATTCTCCTGCCTCAGCCTCCCAGGTAGCTCGGACTACAGGCATGTGCCACCACGCCCAGCTAATTTTTGTATTTTTAGTTGAGACGGGGTTTCACCGTGTTGGCCAGGATGGTCTTGATCTTTTGACCTCGTGATCCACCCACCTCGGCCTTCCAAAGTGCTAGGATTACAGGCTTGAGCCACCGCACCCGGCCATCATAGTTGACTCTTCAAGTGCAGAGGTGTATAACCTAACTCTTCCTCACATGGCTTTAAGTCTTATTTATGATTTGGTGTCTTACTGCCACAAGGAGTCTGTTCTGTCAGTCTTACGGTCTCTATTTTAACAGACTTCATCATCTTGATTGGTACCAGGCTTGTGCACTTTATTAAAAAATCAAGAAAACTACCCAGTTAGACTCAATTCACTAAAATGTCCATTAGACATGGCCATAAACTTTAGAGGTAACACACTGCCTTCATGGATGTTGTTCCAGACAAAATTCTCAGCAACCCAGTTCTTGGATTGAAGGTGAAATAATCAAAACTTCAGAGTGTTCAGTCAAGATGACTTTGCTACATCATAAGGGAGCTAAAGGTTGAATGCGGGGCTCCTGAACTGACTCCAGTTCAAGCCTCTGTCTCTCCATGTGGCACCCCTCTCTGGATGTGGTTATCATCTCCTCTCTTCCTGTGGCCTCATCTTCGTAGATGAATAAGTAATGGGTCAAATGGTCTGGCTTTGTCTTTCCCTTTTCCAGCGTGCCAATCCCTACTTATATCAGTTAAAGTGCCAGGTAAAGAAATAAAAGAGGTCACAAATGGGCCTCCAAAAAAGAAGTCATCTTCCTTAGTCTTTCAGGAGGGTTTCCTCCTCAAGGAGGCGGGATGTGCTTCCAATGCTGTTTGTTCTCCAGGCTCTTAACTGCAGCAGGACAAGGGAGTTCCACAGGAAGTCATTGTATCCAGGAAGAAATGTTTACATCTCCATAAAATCTCTCCCTTCTGGGAGCATGACTACATATAGAAGTCGAAAACTATGAATAGGGAAATAATTTTAAGTTTATATTAACCTCTGTACGTATTTGTCTCTCACTGGGCATGAGGTTAGGGGAAGAAAGGCACTTTTTTTGTGTTAAAATGGAGGAGTCCAGTAAAACAAAGTGTCTTGAGACTTGGATTTTAGCGAATTTTATAATTGGGCACAAGATTAACCACTCTAATCCTTGCTAGTAAGTACCTACAAAATGAGAATACCATCACTTGTGCTGTTCTTCTCACACAGACACTGCTCAAGTAAAAAAATTAAAGGATATGAACAGACACTTTACAAAAGAAGACATACATGAGGCCAACAAGCATATGAAAAAATGCACATCATCCCTGGTCATTAGAGAGATGCAAATCAAAACCACATTGAGATACCATCTCACGCCAGTTAGAATGTCGATCATTAAAAAATCTGGAGACAACAGATGCTGGAGAGGATGCGGAGAAATAGGAACACTTTTACACTGCTGGTGGGAGTGTAAATTAGTTCAACCATTGTG
>CM052665.1:54112989-54129820 GCA_028533165.1 Leontopithecus rosalia
GGGGAGAAATGCCAAATATGGGTGAGGGGGCAGAAGGCAGCAAAACACACTGCCACGTGTGTACCTATGCAACTATCTTGCATGTTTTGCACATGTACCCCAAAACCTAAAATGCAATAAAAAATTTTTTAAAAAATCTAAAAGTTAAAAAAAAAATTAAAAAGAATATGTCACTAAGAATATGTAAACGCCTATAAAAGGTCAGATTATTGTTATTAATTATCTGCTTTTATTACCATCAAATAAGAAATTGGAAGAAGAAACTATGCTTTGTGCATTTCCATTTAAACTCTGAGGGTTCAAGTTTTTTCTAATGAAGCAGTTGTTCGTTCCACGGTGCTCTGGGAGCAATTGTTTTTTCCTCAGTGAATGAAATGGAAAAAGAACTGATGTGGGTTGATTCCTGATCATCTGTATTTGTTGTGCAAATACAGATTGCGGCTTTCCATCAGAAGAGAATGGTTAAAATTTTTCAAAGCTCTATTCCTACATGTCAATAAATCCACAAAAAATAATAGCTCTGAGTCTGAGCACCCAAAAGGGTAAACTCATCTTGCTCTTCCCTTAACCACCAAACTTCTGCTTTGAGGACCAAGTATTTTCTCTTTGATTCTAACTTATACCCAATATACCCAAATAGTTATGACCTACAAAGCCGATTTAAAAAATATAGCATTGCTGAGAGATAACTCATATACCCTACACTTGGTCTATTTAAACTGTAAAAGCCAGCCAGGTGTGTTGGCTCAAGCCTGTAATCTCAGCACTTTGGGAAGCCAAGGCGAGACGATCACCTGAGGTCAGGAGTTCGAGACCAGCCTAGCCAAAATGGTGAAACCCTGTCTCCACTAAAAATACAAAAAAAATTAGCTGGGCATGGTGGTGCACACCTTAATCCCAACTACTTGAGAGGCTGAGGCAAGAGAATTGCATGAACTCAGGAAGCAGAGGTTACAGTGAGTAGAGACTGTGCCACTGTACTCTGGCCTGGGTGGCAGAGTGAGACTCCGTCTCAAAAACAAACAAACAAATAGATAAATAAGCTGTAAAAGCCAATGGTCATCACTAAGTCTAATTTCAGAACACTTCACCTCACAAAGAAACTTTCTATCCATTAACAGTGTGTTCCCATTGCCCCATCCAACCCCGAAGCCCCAGGCAAGCACCGTTCTACTCTGTCTTCACGGATTTGCCCGTTCTGGGCATCTTGTGTAAACTGAATCACACCAAGTGTGGTCTTTCGTGGCTGGCTTCTTTAACACACATGCTCAAGGCTCATCTTTGACACACACGTCCTCAAGGCTCATCATGTTGTGACATGTGTTTGCACTTCATAATTTTATGGCTGAACTGTTTACAATAGCAAAGACCTGGAACCAACCCACATGCCCATCGATGACAGACTGGACAGGGAAAATGTGGCACACATACACCATGGAATATTATGCAGCCATCAAAAAAGATGAGTTCGTGTCCTTTGTAGGGACATGGATGAACCTGGAGACCATCATTCTCAGCAAACTGACACAAGAACAGAAAATGAAACATCACATGTTCTCACTCATAGGTGAGTGTTGAACAATGAGAACACATGGACACAGGGAGGGGAGCATCACACACTGGGGTCTGTTGGGGGAAATAGGGGAGGGACAGCAGGGGGTGGGGAGTTGGGGAGAGATAGCATGGGGAGAAATCCCAGATATAGGTAAAGGGGAGGAAGGCAGCAAATCACACTGCCATGTGCGTACCTATGCAACTATCTTGCATGTTCTTCACATGTACCCCAGAACCTAAAGTGCAATAAAAAAAATTTCATGGCTGAATAAAATTCCATTGTATTGATATTCTACATTTTGTTTATCCATTTATCAGTTTATGGGCATTTGAATTTTTTCCACTTTTTTGCTATTGTGAAGAGTGTCACAATAAATATTCAAGTACAGGGTTTTTTTGTGGACACTGATTTTCATTTCTCTTGGGGTGGAATTGCTGAGTCATGTGGTAACTCTATTTTTGACTTTTTGAGAAACTGGCAAACTTTTCTCCAGTTGTATCTTCAATACCGGTACCATCGAGTTACAAAATAAAAAATTTAACCAAACAGGGTATATGACAATATTATGGAATTTAACTTTTTCTTTTTTAAAAAAACATTTATGTCAAGTTCAGAAGTACAGGGCAGGTTTGTTACACAGGTAACCTTGTGTCGGGGGTTTGTGTACAGATTCTTTCATCACTCGGGTGTTAAGCCTAATACCCACTAGTTATTTTTCCTGATTTCCTCCCTCCTCCACCCTCTACTCCTCCAAAAAGCCCCATGGAATTAACTTTTTATTCATAGTCCAGTCAAGTTATTTTGTATGTGTGGACACAGTAACAATACAGCTTTTTGTTTTATTATTGATGAAAATCAGTATTTTTAAGGTCATGCTCTTTTCTGTTTTCTTTTAAATGTATCTATGTCACTTCTCTCACTTCTTTTGAAGACATTATTTAGTTCTATTCAATGTGTAAAATACTTCACATATCAGAGTGTTCTGAAAGTCATATAATTCACACCTGGGAGAAATTTCGGGGAGCCTCTGTCTCAGCACGGTCACTGGAGTTCCAGGGAGGTCCAGGGTTTGCTGAAAATCTGGGAACAGTTAGCTCAAAGCTTGGCCAGAGCCTACTGCTCCTAATTTTCCATTAATGTCTCTCTCCAGTCCTGTGCAGCCACACCTTTCCCAAGAAATGTGTGTGCGCCATCTTGTTATCTGACGTCACCAGCACTGCACACCAAGGTGCCAGGAGCCCAGGTGTGGGTCAGGGGAGCTGGGTGGGAATCTCATTCTGCTACTCATTAGTAACGTGGCAGACTTTGACCACCACATTATTTTGCTTCTTAGTGTGTTAGTTTCCTCATCTACAAAACGGAGGCGATAATATTGTATCTACTGTTAGATTCAAACCACATGTCACAGATTCAAAGCCATATTCCTATGTCCCTCCAAAGACTTCCAACAGCTCAGTGGTGCCTGGAATTTCTCAATGAACATTTCAGTTCTGCAGCTCGAAGTTCACTGCTGGTAGATTGCCATTATCCCTGGAAGGGGTTGCACATTACACTTTCTTAAGCTTGTGCACTGATTGATATAGAAGTAGATCTCTACTGGGAAAGGAAAAAAGACTTTAAATTCTGAGGGAAGCAAAAAGTAAAAATAAAAAAGCAGCAGCAGCAGCAGCAGCAGAGGAAAATACCATTCTAGGATAAATGTCCAGAGTGTTAGGCTTAGGGTCTCAAACTCAGCCGTGACCAGCTTCACCCCGCTTGTTCAGCTCCATAATTATTATTTTAATAATAATAAATTCAATTTATTAATTCAATCATTAATTCAATTCAATCATCAATTCTCATAGTAGAAAGATTTTTTATTTTACTCCAACAATTGAGTTATAGCTAGAAGAATCTTGAATAGTAACCTTGTGTTCGGAACGTACCCATGCTTTATAATATCAGGGCTGAAGATGTTGTGTACTATGACACAGATTTAACATCCTATCTAAATTATTTGAGGTGATGGATTCATGACTCATGATTTTCACACCTCAAAATATTTACTTCATAGTATTCATATTTGGATATGCATGGAGATTATTCAATTTTATTTTAGATAATGTAACGAAATATAATAGTAATACGGAAATGTTGCACCCTGTTTCTACCTAAGTTGATTCTGAAAACCATCTTATAACTCATCCATTGCCAGGTAATTACGATCTTAACTGGATCTTGAAAACAGTGGGCTCAGCTTTTTACTATCCCAGTTATTGCTCTGAAATCACTGTAGTGCACCTTCTTCCTGACCCCATTCATTCAGGTCAGCAGCTCACTCCACGTTTAAGAGGTCTGTCTCTAGAAAGAAGGAGAAGAGGGGTTACGTAAAGAATTGAAAACAGCTTCTATTTGATTCAGTAGCAGAGTGCACTAAAACCCATAAGCCACAAAATAATTGTTCAATCAACAAAGTGTGGAATTCACACTGTTCTACTCAATTCCATCCCCTGTATTTTTACAGCAGTGTCTTTATTGTGCTGAACGTGATCGCATGTACTCTGGAGTTTCTAACAAATCTTTGTGTTTTACCTTTGAAAATGACTTCTAAGCTGCTATTTCAGCTTGAAATTTTATGTCGCAGGTAAAGACAATTGAATCAGGCAGTCATCCATGAGCACCACCTTCCACAGTCCTAACTCCCAAAAGCTCGGAAGAATCCAGGTCCAGGCAAAGTAACATAAGAACAGAAAACCAAATTCTACATGTTATTTCTTATAAATGGAAGCTAAATGATGAGAGCGTATGGACACATAGAAGGAGCAACATATACCAAGGTCTTTCAAAGGGTGGAGGGGGAAAGGAGGGGGATCAGGGAAAACAATTATTGGGTATTAGGCTTAACACTTGGGTGATGGGGTGGTCTGTGTGACCGAGCCCCATGACACAAGTTTATCTGTGTGGCAAATCCACACTTGCACCCCGAACATAAAATGAAAGTTAAAAAAAGAGACATTGTCAGAAAATGCATAGTCAATTTAATAAACAGTTTTCTTTCAACAGTAACAAAAATAAATCAATGAAGTTGGTTGCATGATGTAAGAATTAAATGTCCAATAAAAAGTTTACGATAATATTTAATTTCTAAGCTTATAACTGAGTTGCTGTAAAATTGCTGGGATTCTTACACAAAGAAGAAAACCTTCTAGGTGGAAATTGTAAAAGGGAAAGAATTTTAATTACGGAGGTGTTAGTTGAAAATTATTAAGAAAAAAATAAAAGAAATATTTTTCAAAAAAAAAGATAACTCATCCCTGGCTGCTGCGACCCTAGAGTGATATGACCAAGCCTTGGTGTTGTAGGTTAGAGTCCTGGAAAATACTTTTTTGACACTTTTTTAAAACTTTTTTTTTAAGGTATGAGATATGGAATAATTAATCATTAGTACTCTTTTATTCGATGAAGTGGGCATTTTTAATAATTTCACCTAAGTAGTTTTCCTCAAAGACATGAGCTTTTATTTTATATCCTTCTAGTAAGCATAGTGCGAGTATACAAGGTAGATTTTTAAAAAGACAGTATGGCATCTCAAAGTGAGTATTCAGTTTCCTACTGTATTATTTTACACAATTTTCCAATACTTCATTTTTATAAAGTTCCAATCTATGCGACCTAATATTATACTATATTATACTTTCTCATACATTTAATTTGTAGGCTTTTCAGAACGTTGGCATGGATGCTGGGCTTAGAGATTGCAGGCATTTTCCATGAGACAGAAACCTGTGACTTCCAGCATTGTTTTAATTGGATTACATAAAAGTACGCAAATCCTTCTGGAGGAAAAAGGACCGACAGTATAGTGATGAGGACGCTGGTGATAGTGGTAATGATGATAATAATAATAACACAAGGTATAAATTTTAAGAGCATATCGTTATGCAAATAGGCTTAATCCTGAATACAGTGAAAGAAAACTAAAACACCGCAGGCATAAATACTTCAAAGCAGGCCGGGCATAGTGGCTTACGCCTGTAATCCAAACCCTTTGGAGGCCAAGGTGGGTGGATCACCTGAGGTCAGGAGTTCAAGACCAGCCCGATCAACATGGTGAAACCCCATCTTTAAAAATAAAAATTAAATAAATAAATAAATAAATAAATAAATAAATAAATAAATCTTCAAAGCTAGGGGCAACCACTACGGTTGGACCAGAACCAAATTGTCTTGGCTGCTGGGGCTGGCTCTGCCAGATCCAAGATGGCGTTAGAGTTGGTAAACCTCCAGCTGTGATAAAGCTAACAAAGTGTCCTGGCTCCCAGTCATTGCAAGAACCGTTATTTATTACAATGTCCTTTCTTCAACTCCAAGCTCCAGAATGGCAGCTGCAGTGGATTCCGACTTGGGCCACTATCCTGGGTCGAATTCAGTCTGGAACAATAGTTCTTTCACTTCTATCTTTTTCACAATTTCTCCTTCCCCCAACTGATCGTTAATCCACAAGGGATTATTGATCTCCCAGTTCTGCCGCTTCAGTCTGTCCTCTCTTCTGCCAAGTAATAAAATACTACCTTTAATGCTAATCTGTACAAATCAATGCCA
This sequence comes from Leontopithecus rosalia, assembly GCA_028533165.1. Classification (NCBI taxonomy): domain Eukaryota; kingdom Metazoa; phylum Chordata; class Mammalia; order Primates; family Cebidae; genus Leontopithecus; species Leontopithecus rosalia. Next base: position 54,119,126 of record CM052665.1, read on the forward strand.
GGTTCAAATATTAATAGTGCTGGAGACTTGGATTCTTTACCAAAAATCACAATCAGTGACTGTTTCACTTGAATATTAATGATTCATTAACCACACACCAGTTTCTCATTAAGTGCTCACATAATCTCTCCGTAAGAATTTATTACAATACCATAGCCAGGTGTTCGACAGCTAGACAGGAACAAACTCTCTGTGGAGAAATCATAAAACACATACAAACTCAGACAGTCTTATCGAGCTTAACTGTATGAATTCAGTGAACGGAGTATGTCTGGTTGTTCTTAAGTTTTATCTTCTCAAGTCAGGCAAATCAGTTAACCCTCTAAGCTTCAGTGTGCTCATTTGTAAACTAGAGCTAGTGGCCTCACCTCAGACTATTTTGAGAAAATCAAGGATGATGATGTCTTGGTAACCAGGTTATAGAAGGGGCTGAACTTGGGAGGTTGTAATCTGAAAATAGTTTTCTTTTCAGCCCACTGCAATCTTCAAACCTACTTTTCAATTTTCTATCCTAAAGTGTTGGGTGATGTCTCAGGAAAGCTAGCTTTTCTAGTCAGTTTCAGGTATTTGTAAAGTCTCCTTTTTGAATATAAAAAAAGCCAGCCTAGTCTAATTCCAAAATGTCAATATCTTTTGGATTTCTCTGCAGTTCAGCCATGATTTAGGCTGGAAAATCTGCAAGGATAATGCTAGGGTGTCAGTTCATCCTTCCTCCATCTACCTCCTTGCTGCTTCTTTGCTGTAGTTTTCAGTATTGAGTAGGAAGGAACCATGAACCCGAAGATTCAAAAGTCTCTCTGACTTGGCAGGTGCTATCTGCTCCTTCCCCATGGCAGATGCTCAAAAGTCAGCTCCTTTTCTCCGAAGGCTCTTTGATGGATGTCTCAGGACCCTACCTCATACCTGCCACCATTCACACCAGCCAAAAGTCTTCCATGATGGGCATGTGCTGTGGCCCACTTTCAGATGTCCCTTTGCTAACAGACACACTTTCCTGACAACCCTGGTCTGGCCACCTTCTGTGGAGTGGCTCAGAGGGAAGAACGATGTGGTCAGCTCCTCCTTTTGCTGTTAGAGAAGCTGCCTGAGGCTCACACCTTTGAGCATCCTTTCTTACCTGCACACAGTGGGATGATGACAATATTTACCATCTGCTATCTACCTCTTGGGCTATCTCAAGGATTAAAGGAGGTGGGCCAGCCTAAGCACACTTACCACAGCAGCTGCCCATGCCACACCTGATCAAATTTGGATTTAAAATCCACCACTTACTAACTGTAAAACCTTGGACACATCAATGGTTAGTTGACCTCTCTGTACCATAGTCTTCTTTCTGTACAATGGAAATAATAGCAATTCCTCTGTGTGCTAGATGCCATGTGTTGGTATTCAGTGTGGTACCTGCCTTCAAAATGCTCCCCTAATCTACAGGGCAAGGCCTGGAGAGTCACATCCTATCTTTCTGTACCGGTGGGTTCCAGGGAAATTCTTCCAGTGAGAGGCTATCATGGGCTCTCTGGAGTTGGCCTGGAGATCAATGGAAGATAGCTAGTTGAACATCAGCACCACAGATGTGGAAATGTGCAGCAATTTCTAAGCAACCTTCTGGGAATCATGCACTTTGGGGCTCCAAGCATATGTGACCTCCCATTATCCTGAGTAGCCCTAACTGATACCTGGCTTTGTAGAGTGGCTGAGAAAATAAAGTAAATTTGTACATGAAAAGTGCTCAGAACAGCTCCAACAATGTCGTAAGCATTCAGCAAATGTCAGCTACTATGATTATTCAGTATTATTCTCAATACTACGAATTCATCTATGCATGTCAGTTTCCCAAAGCTTCAAAATTATGGAAAGAAGGAAATAGCAAGAGAGCTCTTCCCCTGCAGACCTTGTATTAGTCTGTTTTCATACTGCTGATTAAGACATACCCAGGAATGGGAAATTTACAAAAGAAAGAGGTTTAATGGACTTGCAGTTCCACATGGCTGTGGGGGGCTTTGAAATCATGGTGGAAGGCAAAAAGGAGCAAGTCACATCTTACATGGATGGCAGCAGGCAAAGAGACAGCTTGTGCAGGGAAACTCCCATTTTTGAAAGCATCAGATATTGTAAGACTTATTCACTATCATGAGAACAGCAGGGGAAAGACCTGTACCCATGATTCAATTATCCCCTGCTGGGTTCCTCCCACAACACATAGAAATTCTGGGAATTACAATTCAAGATGAGATTTGTGTAGAGACACAGCCAAACCTTTACAGACCTAAAAGAGGCTGTTGTACTCACTGATTCATATAATTTGAATGTGTGTCCTCTCTAAGTCATGTGTTGAATTTTAATACCCAGTATTGAACGTGGGGCCTGATTGGGGTGACTGGATCATGGGGATGGATTTCTCATGAATAATTTACCATCATCCTCTTGGTGCCATCCTTGTGATAGTGAGTTCTCAGGAGATCTGGATGTTTAATAGTGTGTGGCACCTCTTCCTGCTCTCTCCTGCTCTTGTTCTTACCACGTGATACACTGGCTTCCTCTGTATCTTCCTCCATGATTGTAAGCTCCCTGAAGACTCACCAGAAGCCAAGTAGATGGCTGGTATCATGCTTTCTGTGCAACCTGAAAAACCATGAGCCAGCTAAACTTCTTTTCTTTATAAATTACTCAGTCTTATGTATTTCTTTACAGCAATGCAAGAACTATGTAACACAGAAAATTGTTATCAGGAGTGAGGTATTATTATAAAGATAGGTGAAAATGTGAAAGTGACTTTGGAACTGGGTAACAGGAAGAGGTTAGAAGATTTGGGAGGGCTCAGAAGAAGGGAGGAAGATGAGGGAATGTTTAGAACTTATTAGAGACTTGTTAAATGACCAAAATGCTAATAGTAATATGAACAGTGACGTTCAGGCTGCTGAGGTCTCAGATGGAAAGGAGGAACTTACTGGGAACTAGAGCAGAAGCCACCCATGTAATAATGCTTTAGCAAAGATGTTGGCTCCATTGTGTTTATGCCCTAGAGATCTGTGGAAATTTGAACTTAAGAGTGATGACTGGCTGGGCACAGTGGCTCATGCCTATAATCCCAGCACTTTGGGAGGTCCTGGCAGGCAGGTCACAACATCAGGAGTTCAAGACCAGCCTGGCCAACATGGTGAAAACCTATCTCTACTAAAAAAAACACAAAAATTAACCAGGCGTGGTAGTGGGTGCCTATATTCCCAGCTACTAGGGAGGCTGAGGCAGGAGAATCACTTGAACCTGGGAGGTGGAAGTTGCAGTGAGCCAAGACTGTGCCATTGCACTCCAGCCTGGGTGACAGAACAAGACTCCATCTCAAAAAAAAAAAGAGTGATAACTTAGGGTAACTGGTAGAAAAATATTCTAAGCTGCGAAGCATTCAAGATGTGGTTTGACTGCTTCTACAATCTACTGTTATGCATAGGAGTGAAGGAATGACTTAAAGTTGGAAGTTATATTCAAAGTGGAAGCCGATCAGAAACGTTTGGAAAATTTGCAGCTTAGCCATGTAGTAGAAAAGAAAAGCCCAATTTCAGAGGAAGAATCCAAGTGAGCTACAGAACCATCACTTATTAGAGAGATTCGCATAACTGAAAGGGAGCCAGGTGCTGATAGCCAAAACAAGGGGTGAAAAGATCTCAAAGACATTTCAGAGACTTCTGAGGTAAGCCCCTCCAATCACAGGCCTTGGAGCAAATGATGGCTTTGGGGGCCAGGCCCAGGGCCACACTCCCCTGCACAGTCACAGGGCCTTGCTTCTCACATTCCAGTCACTCCAACTGCAGCTGGAGGGGGCCAAGTTACAGCTTGGGCCTCCACTCCAGAGGGTAAAAGCCATAAGCCTCAGTGGCTTCCACATAGTGTTAAGCCTGTAGGTTCACAGAGTGCAAAAGTAATGCTTGGCAGCCTCTGTCTAGATTTCATACGTTGCATGGGAAAGCAGGGGGCCCAGAAAGAGGCCTACCTCAGGGGCAGAACTTTCATAGAGAACCTCTATTAGGGCAGTGAAGAAGGGAAATATGGAGTGTGAGCCTTCACACAGAATCCCCCGTGTGGGAATTGCCTAGTGGAGCTGTGGGAAGGGGGTCACTTTCCTGCACACCTCAGAATAGATCCAGGAGCAGTTTGTACCCTGGAAAAGCCACAGGCACTTAACTGAACCCCTTGAGAGCAGCTGCGGGGGCTGAACCATGCAAAGCCACAGAAGCAGAGCTGCCATGGCCTTGAGAGCCCAACCCAGGAGCCCTGGATGCAGGGCATGGAGTCAAAGGAGACTGTTTCAGAGCTTGAAGATTTAATGACTGCCCTGCGTAGTTTTGCACTTGTGTGGGGGCTGTAGCCCCTGTCTTTTGGCTGATCTATCCCTTTTGCACTGAGAATGTTTATCCAACGCCTGTACCCCATTGTACCTTGAAAGTAAATAATTTGTTCTAATTTTAGAGGCTCATAGATGGTAGGCACTCATCTCCAGGTGGGACTTGGGACTTGGGACTTTTGAGCGATGCTGAAATGAACTCAGGCTTGTAGGAAACTATTGGCTGGGGATGATTATATTTCTCAGTGTAAGATGAACATGACATTTGAGAGGCCAGGAGTGGAATAATGTAGTTTAGATGTTGTTCCCTCTGAATCTCAGGTGGAATTGAATCCCCACCCCAGTGTTGGAGGTGGGGCCTGGTGAAAGGTGATTGGATCACGGAGGCAGATTTCTCATGAATGGTTTGATGCCATCCCCTTGTGCTGTCCTTGATAGTGAGTATATTCTCATAAGATCTGGTTGTTTAAAAGTCTGTGCCAACCTATCTTTTGCTCCCACTCTCGCCATGTGATATGCTGGCTCCCACTTTGCCTTCTGCCATGACTGCCAGCTCCCTGAGGCTTCACGAGAAGCAAAGAGGATGCTGATGCTATACTTCCTATACAGCCTTAAGAACATGAACCAATTAAACCTCTTTTCTTTGTAAATTAGCCGGTCTTGGGTATTCCTTTAGAGCAAAATAAGAAAGACCTAACACACTGCTACCCAAGAACAAGAAGTTACTGTGAGAGCTCACCGAAGGGGAGCATGTTTAGAAATATGGCAGGAAGAGGCCGGGCGCGGTGGCTCACGCCTGTAATCCCAGCACTTTGGGAGGCTGAGGTGGGTGGATCATGAGGTCAAGAAATCGAGACCATCCTGGTCAACATGGTGAAACCCCGTCTCTACTAAAAATACAAAAAATTAGCTGGGCACGGTGGCGCGTGCCTGTAATCCCAGCTACTCGGGAAGCTGAGGCAGGAGAATTGCCTGAACCCAGAAGGCAGAGGTTGCGGTGAGCCAAGATCAGGCCATTGCACTCCAGCCTGGGTAATGAGAGTGAAACTCCGTCTCAAAAAAAAAAAAAAAGAAAAAGAAAAGAAAAAAGAAATATGGCAAGAAGATAAATTATATCCATGGATAATATCCACAGAAGAATTAGCAGAAATGTACCTTGTTGATCTCTCATGTCAGCTGCTCCAGAGAAATTAATTTACCAAATGCAAAGGGTCATCCTAAAAGATACCTCACTATTCAGTATAGAAATGGAGCACACACGGAGGGCAAGCAAAAAAATCTGCATGTTGTCAAACCACTTTTTAGATTTAATTTGAAGTGACCTCATATGAAGAAAAATAGGGAATTCTAAGTTAGATTCTAGGCAAAGTGGAACGACGCTATGAGCGCTGCTGTAAACATCAACTCCCGCTAAGTGGTTCCGCTGCATCAGCTCTGCAGTGGAGAGATGACTCCAGGATGTTTGCAATCTGCATCCCTTGCAAAAAAAAAAAAAAAAAAAGGCTGCATGAACTTCAGCTCTGCAGTGAGTTGTGATGGAGTTTTGAATTGTGGTGATTACATTTTTGTTTGCACCTCTAACGAGAGAAACACACAAAGGCCTAGAATATAAAGGAGAGCAAACAATAAAACGTAGAGCCATTTATGGCACCTGGATTCTTTGCTTGCAGATGAAGATGTGGCTCTTTTCAGTAGAGCTTGGCTAGTACACATCTTTCCCTAAGGCTACTTGCGCTGCCATCACAAATGCCTGAGGGGTTAATTCATAAACAATAGAAATTTATTTCTCAGAGTTCTGGAGCTGAGAAATCCAGGATCAAGATGCTGGTGAGAGTCTAGTCTTTACTCCCAAGATGGTACCTTGAACACTGCATTCTCCAGAGCATGGAATGCTGCCTCCTCACATGGGGAAGAGCAAAGAGAAGCCAAAGTTCCTCCATCAAGCCCTTTGACAATAACGTTAGTCTATTTATGAGAATGGAGTCACTGTGGCCTCAACACCTCCCCGGAGTCTGCACCTTCCAACACTGTTGCATTTTGGGTTACGTTTCCAACACAGGAATTTTGGGGTGCACATGCCAACCATAGCAACCTTCAAAACTCTTTGTCCCAATGATCTATCATAGCTGTATTTATAGCCCCTAAAGCATATGTCATTTATGCCTAATCTCTGTAATGATTTATATTGATTGTTATGGCAGCTGACCCTGCTTCATCTCCAAAACCAGAATAGAAATAAAACTTTTTATTTTCTTACAAACATATTAATCTTCAAATGATCTTTCTGCGTTAAAAAGGGTCAAGTCATCACAGTCTTGGTTCTACTGAACCCTGAGGATGACATGAGCTCACAGCAACAGAAGCCTTCATTCCTTTTCTAGGATTATCACTGTTTAAAAAAGGGCTTCCTTGGTCATTTAAACAGGTGTTTGAAGTGTCTCATGTTTACTCTAAATTAAAACATTTAGGTAACGAGTCATGGCAGGTTTTTAAGAGTAGATCTACATTGCCCCTCTCTTCATCTCTGTAGTTTTTTATGACATGATAAAAAATGAACTTACTTTTTGGTATCTTATTTGAATGCTTAAGACAGATAGCATAAAATGTAAAGTGTTGAAGACAAAATAGTGTTTCCTATGAAGAAAAATACGTTTCACTTGCATTCATATGAACGCACACACATGTGAACTCTAGGGGAAGAAAGATAACTAACCCTCATAAGTTCAGAGTTGGAATGGACTCCCGTAACAAAAGACAGATTAATGAGAGGAAAACAAATGGAAGTTTATTCGGGTGTGTATTTCATAGGAGCATGAACGACATCATGGGAATGAGTAGTCCTCTAAAGGAGGGATTTGAATTCTGGCTTGTATAGCATTTTTAACAAACATCAGTACTTTTTTTTTTTTTGAGACGGAGTTTCTCTCTTGTTACCCAGGCTTCAGTGCAATGGCGCAATCTCGGCTCACTGCAACCTCTGCCTCCTGGGTTCAGGCAATTTCTCCCGCCTCAGCCTCCTGAGTAGCTGGGATTACAGGCACGTGCCACCATGCCCAGCTAATTTTTTGTATTTTTAGTAGAGACAGGGTTTCACCATGTTGACCAGGATGGTTTCAATGTCTTGACCTCGTGATCCACCCGCCAGAAAGTAACAAGACAGGGCAGCAACTTGCAGGAAGACACACATGGCAGGCCAGGCGAGTTAGGGAAGCTTGCTCATGGAGCGCCTCTGGTACCATCTCCAGGCTAATTAGTGTCCGAGGTTGTCTTCCGCAGCTAACGTTTGTTCTCCCATGGTAGAAGAATGCAGAGCAGGATTCCTTTTGTCTTTGTAAAGCTGTGTCCTACTTTTAGGCAAATAGAGGGAGAACAGAGAACTTTCCTGTACCTACTTCTTAATTGCCTTCAGTTTACCAGTCATTTATATTTTGGGGTGGTATATGCTGGTTTCCACAATATATATGTAGAAGCAGACATACACACAGAGGAGGGGGTTATTTTCTTTTAAGAGGAGTATCTTGGCCCAGGGATTTCCATTCCACTGTGTGGCCAAACTGCATTCAAAGTGCAGGCAATGAAGGAGGACACTTGGTACATCTTATTCTGGGAGAGAAAATCAAGGCTTGAGCAGACATAAATGATCTAAAATTCATACTTTCAAATTTGAGGGCTGGACCAGAAGCAGGCCCGACACAGAGGAGTGAAGACACTAAGATGATTTGTTTTCTAGTTTTCCTGTTAATCTTGGCAAAGTAACAGATCCCTCCTGCATTCTTTCAGGGACACTGCAGTGCCTACCAGCTAACTAATATTTATTTCAGAGAGCGTGTAAGCAGCCTCTGCTAGATCCTGGGAGGGCAGCTGTCAGCAAGAGCAATGTGGTTGCTGCCTTTATGGTTATTTCTTGATATTGGAGAAGAGACAATTACATAAACAGACAAGTAATCAAAATGAATTTGTGATACAGTATCTGAGGAAGACTTCAGGCTTCCATGAGAATCCACAACTGTGAGGCCTTGCCAGGTCAAAGCAGGGGAAAAACAGAAGGTGTGGGAGGGTTTGATCTAAGACAGAATGATGGACACGGTGTAAACCCCTGAAGCTATAGCTGGCAATTCAAAAACATTCACACCGTGTTGGCCAAAAGTCCAAGAGTTCCACAACTTCACCTGCCAAGTATTTGTCTCGGATATTACTCATCTGTCCACGTGGCATTTGGGAATCACTGTAACTCCATGGTTGCCCACGAGATGCACAGTCCATTGTACTGAACTGCCTAAGAAGTGTTCTCTTCCTGAATGATGACTAGGAAGCTTTTTGGTTTTACTCAAATCAGTGTTTTTCCACCAGGCAGTTCATCATGAGATTGGTGGTGGTATTTCCAGGGAGTGCTTATGAAGACAGCAGAGGAAAGATGCCAAGCTGGAACTAAGCCTGCATGTCACCCCACTGGGACACAGCTTGTTTATCTCCTACTGCCGATGGGTCCAGGGGAAAACCTTGCCAAACCACATGAGCATTGCCAAGATCTGTAGCAACAGACTATTCACTATTAACCAAATCTGAAAATCAAGAAGGCAAAGTCAACACCCCCCTAACTCACACATTGTGCAAAAATCATGACTTCTGGGTGGTTACTAGGAATATCTCAAATATGGGTTTTCGAAATTTGCCCATGTTACCTGGACCACACATTACCGTGTCCTAGCATGTGGATGTAAACAGTGATTAAGATAGAAAGTGTTTGATATAAACAAAACACAACATGGTGAGGGATGGGGTGAGAAAAAAGACTTCTGACCCATCTGTACTTACGGCTGCAGGCTTGGTGTTAGGATGTGCATGTCACCTTCATCTTTCTCCATCCATGTGGCTTCTGCCTCATTTCTCACCATTTTCCTTCAATTTCCTGGTGTTTTCTCCACTCCAGCCAACTGCTCACTCTTTCCTGTCTTTCTCTGCGCTTGCTTCTGTGGCATGTTGGCAAAATGCCACTTGACAGTGTTTGGTCTCCCAGCTTGGTCTTCGTGTTTTCCCTTTCTCTCTTCTACCTCAAAGGGAAACAGCCTTTGCTTTTCACTGATGAGTGGCTGGCAACACCCAGGGCTAGCTCAGTGCCACTGCCGGCAGGCATCTCATGCCTGTCAGCAGTCCAGTTACTAAAGGCAGCATTCGGGGGAGGGGGATCTGGGAGGAAAGTTGTCACCTTCGGAGGTCAGAGCTGATATCTTTAACATTCCCACAACTTTTATTAAAAACTCTCCCCATACCAGGTACAGTGGCTCACCACTGTCATCTTAGCAATTTAGGAGGCCGAGGCGGGAGCATTGCTTGAGCTCAGGAGTTTGAGATCAGCCTGGGAAACATAGTGAGACCCTGTCTCTACAAAAAAATGAAAAATTAGCTGGGCATGATGTGTTAGTTTGTTCTCACACTGCTATGAAGAAATGCCTGAGACTAGGTAATTTATTTAAAAGATTCAATTGACTCACAGAGGAAACTTACAATCATGGCGGAAGGCACCACTTCACAGCGTGGCAGGAGAGAGAATGAGTGCCGAGTGACGGGGGACATGCCAGACACTTAGAAAACCATCAGAACTCATGAGACTCACTCACTACCATGAAAACAGCCTGGAGGACCCACCCCCATGATTCAGTTACCTCCCACAGAGTCCCTCCCGCAACATGTGGGGGATATAGGGATTACAATTCAAGATGAGATTTGGGTGGGGACACAGCCAAATCAATCACGTGGTGATGTGTGCCTATAGTCCCAGCTACTCAGGAGGCTGAGGTGGGAGGAACACTTGAGCTGCAGATGTCAAGGCTGCAGTGAGCCATGCTTGTACCACTCCACTCCAGCCTCGGTGATGGACTGAAACTCTGTTTTCTTCCCCTCAAATGACCCCTCCCCATGAGGATTTAGTTTTGGTGGTCATGGACAAGACACAGCTGGACCGTAGGCTCCATCCTCCATGGTGACAGCCTCATCACTACCATCTAATCCTTGGCCGTCCTCCAGGTCCAGCGCTGTGCCAGCTCCTTTCAGTGCTTTTCCAGCTCTCTGCAGCCTGACCATTGCCCGTCTCTCAGACTCAGAGCCCTTGAGGTCCAACCAGGCCCAGTGACAGCCCTCGGGCTGAGGAAGCCACACTTTGTTTTCTTGGCTTAGCTTGGAGGTCTTCAGAGCAAGCTCTGCACAAAACATGCTGTATAATCCCCACCGCCCTCAAACTAACGACGTCCACATGGAAGGGGCTCCAATGGAAGCAGGTTTAGTAATCACTGGCCATGTGGCAAGGACCAAGGAAGGAAGAAATGATGGGCATGCTCTTGCTTCTCAAGGAAGCCTCT
>CM052665.1:54129920-54145561 GCA_028533165.1 Leontopithecus rosalia
ACAGCGGGGGGGAGGGGGGGAGGGATGGCATGGGGAGAAATGCCAAATATGGGTGAGGGGGCAGAAGGCAGCAAAACACACTGCCATGTGTGTACCTATGCAACTATCTTGCATGTTCTGCACATGTACCCCAAAACCTAAAATGCAATAAAAATTTAAAAAAAAAAAAAGAAACACAGCATCCCAGGCATTTGTAAACAGGTCTTAAGGAAATATGTTGGCTGTTTGGGGAGTCAAACAATAGAAATGAGACTTTGCCTTTGAAAGCCTCAAGTCTAAATTTCCAAGACAAACCAAATTAAACATGTCAACCCAGAGACAACAAAGAGGTTTTGCTGCATGATACCTGTGGATATTCTTCATTCTGATAGTTAGGAATCATACATCATTGATCCCAGAAATGAATTTACAGATCGTTGATTGAAACTGCTAATAGCATAAGGAAAAAAAGTCTGGTAAGATAATATGATTATCAAAAGTGTAACCAGAGCCCTCCCTTTTCTAGGAGGACTTCAACCTTATAAAAAACTTTACTGTATAAACCCCCATATCTCACTCCTGAAAGATGGGTGAGACTCTACAGCCTTAGTTTCTGAATCTGTGAAATGGACATGATTATAGCATCTCCCAGGACTGCTGGGAGATGGTGGAATTAGCAAACTTCATAATTCAGAAAGCTCTGTTCAACAATAATCTGTTTTTTTTCCAGGAATTCTATGATGGGAGTGGGGAGGTCCAAGGTTAGGTAAACATCACTGGAGAAAGATTAATTGTTACAAATCTTACAAAAAGGAAATCAGAAGGGCTAAAATAATTTTAACAGCAACCTCTGGGGGCACAAACATGAGTAATCAAAACTTTAAATCATTCATGTTACAAATGCAAGAAATACTTTATTATGAAGAAGTGTCTTTGTGGTTACCTGAAGCTTTGAGTTTTAATGTACACTTTCTCAGCGCCAAAGCTGTGGGACTTAAGAGATTTCCTTTAACTTCACTAACTTCTTAGAGCTTACTAAAAATCTCCTGGGTTGTTTTATTTATGAAGTGAATATGGACGTCAATCCTTTTTTTATCTGGAATTGCTTCTAAAGAGGAATGAGATTTAAGTGCCCATTTGAATTAAGCAGCTATATAATTTTATTTGAGGAGAAAAATAAATTATTTACAGAACGTACCTGATGAATTTAGCTAAAATTGTCTTTTGAATAATTTTGAGGGGGGAAGGGTAGAAAGCAATAACTATGCCTCAGCTGCTGATATAGCTTTGCAAATTAGTTGATATTTGTTGATTACTTGTACAACAATCTTATGAACTAGCTACAGATAATACCCCATTTCAGAGACGAGAACAGCAAGGCAGAAAGGAAGAAGAAGATGGTCTAGGCATTATACAAAGTACACTTATAATTTTAGACCAAAGATAAGAACACGTTGTCCTTGGGACTTGGCTTATTTCTTTTCTAATTAAATGTTTAATTGAAGAGATGAAGTTGTGGCACTCTGTGTTCAGAGGACACTGGACTATGTGAAAGTCCACAGAGTGGGTGCGATTATGCAGTGAGGACCATGTGTGTAAGGGGAAAAGAAGGGGCTCCCCTGTGATGGGCCTTAGGAAAACACCATCTGCATCTTTCTGGGGCCAGAATGGTGGGGGTTTCCAGCCTAAGAGTATCTAGGGGAAGTCTCATTCATCTTGGTGAGAACATCTAATGCATTATTGGCTTACCAGTAATGCTAAAAATTTTATCCCAGGAAGGAACAAGGGGACATTTAATATAACTGGCAAGAAAGAACTGGTTTGTTCTGGAGACAGAGCATACAGAGAATACAGGGCTAGGAGCACGGACTCTGAGGCCAGACGGCCTCACGTGGCCCCAGTGCTTGGGAAGCTGCTTAACCTTTTCATACCCACCTCGCCTTTGAAAATGGATGCAATAAACAGTACTTAGCTCAAAGGATTGTCAGGAAGGTTAAAAGAGTTTAGAACAATGCCTGGCAAGGGGTAAGTGTGTGGAATAAACATTTGCTAAAGTGAATTTTCAGAAATCTTGGAAGAAAGTGAATGTGGTCTCTTGAAGACCATAATAGTACAGAGAAGGAATTCAGGACAAATCAGACACACAAAGCTGGTTTAGAAAACATGGATTTGAGCTTACTGAAAAATGCAGAAGGGAAGCTGTTGTAAAAGAGCTGCAGGAGAGGGTGACACCTGGGAGGGCTCAGGGTCACTTAATGGTCTGGTAGGCAGCCCAGGGAGTACCAGGCAGTGCCAGGATGTGGAGGAGGTGATAGGTCTCTAAAGTGGAGGACATCTGTGCCACCCGGGACCAGGGTAAGTCATGCCCAGGCCAGGCGGTGAGCAGCCCATGGAAGAGGAGCCTCTCCTTTTGCTGTCCCTCTCATTTTGTAATACGGGCCAGGAGGCACCCTGGCTAATCCTCCCCATGAAAACAACTGAACATGCTGGGCACATGTCCTTGCAGATGCTTTCATGAGCAAAAAGCAGCAATCAATAGTGAGCATGGGGTCACTAAGAGGATATCCTGATAAAGCATCATTTTCTTTCTCCAGCAAGATTACTGATCTGTTAGATCAGGATGATCTGTTAGATCTCTTCTTAAGGATTAAGACCCCAGGTGGAAGTTGGCTAGAGTTCAGCAAGTCCTTTGACAAAGACTTTCCTACATTCTGTGAATGCAATGGAGACTGATGAGGAAAAACTTGGAATAATTAAAACTGTAAGCCAACTGGACAATTGCTTCCAGAGTGCTAATTAATGAGTCGTTACAGAGATCGATGGATTCTGTGTTGGCACAGAAAAGGATTATAATCTTGGCTTCTGACATTTATATTTTATCAGCGATTGGATGGGGGCCATAGGGTTATCAATTGTTTATGTGACAGTGGCTGTAACAGGTAGACACAATACTGAGTGCTGAATCAGGCTTCAAAAACATTGATACAATGAGTATGAAGATTCCATTTGGGAAAATAAAATAGTTCTGGAGACATTTGAACAAAAATGTGGATATGCGTAATGCCACTGAACTGTTCACTGCAAATAGTAAAAATGGTAAATTTTTGGCTACGTATATTTTACAACAATGAAAAAAACATGAGAAAAGATTTTTACAGCTGAGAGAAACAGGCTTATAATATCTAAATTATTTTTTAGAGGAGGAGCTAAAAGTCAAAGTTTTGTGTGTCTTACCTCTTGTGACAAATTTTTGGTGATAAGTTTTTAGTGCACTCATGATGGGTTTGGAGACAGGAATGCATTCAGAAACTATGTCAGAGAGATTCCATTTTATGCTTCTGTGGGCTTTAGTGTACACACCATTTGAAACTCATGAAAAGGGAGCTTAAAAGCGTCATTTCAACGTAAATGAACAACTCAAATAAGAGCCCTGTATTAAAACAGTTATGTTTAATTTATCTACAAATAAAAATTTTAACAAATAAATTATACCAAAAAGCATATGGGTAAAGTCTGCTTCTAAGTTTAATCACTCACATGGCATTGCTTTTGAGATGGAGTCTCGCTCTGTTGCCCAGGCTGGAGTGCAGTGGTACAATCTCGGCTCACTGCAACCTCTGCCTGCCAGGTTTAAGCAGTTCTCCCGCCTCAGCCTCCCAAATAGCTGGGATTACAGACACCCCCCACCATGCCTGGCTAATTTTTGTATTTTTAGTAGAGACGGGATTTCACTGTATTAGCCAGGCTTGTATCGAACTCCTGACCTCGTGATCCACCCGCCTCAGCCTCCCAAAGTGCTGGGATTACAGGCATGAACCACCATACCCAGCCTCTGTATTTTATTTTATATTGTATTTTGATTCTATTTAGTTAATGTCTCGTAACTGCTTTTAACCAAGTGTCTCCATGAGAAATGTTACCTCATTGTTCATTAACAATGTAATTGAACTAAGTCCATCATATCCTGGTTCCACTACAACAAAAAAATGGAGACAAGGCATTTGGACTATTAAATGTTAAGAATAGAATTGAAAAAGTTTAAATTAGATCAGTGACACAAAATTTCGTTTGTTTGTTTTAATGATCTAAAATGGGAAAAATACTTCATCACACCTCAATATTTTAAAATAATATCAACTTAGCTATTGATCGATACAAAAAACTGAAAAATTTTACCGAGGAAATCAAAGAAAAATCAGGAAATGAAATAATTATCAAGAGGGAAAATAGATGTGGTTGGTTGTGGACCCTAAAGTCAGAGACCTTGGGTTTAATCTCAGGTTCTAGCATGCATTAGCTGCATGGGTATCTAGTTTTTGTGTCTCAGTTTCCCTCCTCTGTAAAATGGCCTCAGTACCCAATGGGATGGGAAGGAAATAAGGCAATACGTGTAATCGCCAAGTGCTTAGTGCTTAGTACCTGGTCCATGGTATTTAAAGAGGATTAGCTCTTCTCCTTGGAAGTGTCCCCTCCATCATCAAGATTAAAGGGAGAGATGCCTTCTTCTTCTTCTCACACCCTTCTTGGAAGGTGCTGCCTGCATCACACACCGGATGCGACATTATGGGGCCATGAAAGATCTAGCAAGAATCCGACAGCACCCACAAAAAGTTCCTGATGAGACTTTGATGAAAGGTTCACATCTTCAAATACAGGTACAAGAAAGCATGCACGGTACCCAGGAACCCAAGTGTGACATCATTCCTCTCTCCCTTCACCCTCCAATCTCCCTCCTCACTGGGGAAGCTCATAAGAGGCCACAGGGTAAGGGGTCTCAGGATGTGTTTATCAAGGTCAGCCTCTGGGCTCAGCAGAGGCACAGACACCCCACCAGGCTCAACTGCAGGAAACCAGCTCTGTGAGTAAGCTGGGCTCTCTTATTCTCCCCAGCGGGGTTCAAAGCGTCAAGTTCCACATCTGAGTATCCATTATTCTTATTTCTTCATTAAATAGTTTTACTAATTGAGAAAAAAAAGAACATGAGCTTTTTGGCAATAACAGTAAACTCAGTCTTTCGAGGATTCTTATAAAGTGGGAACTCACACCCCACCACGCTCAGTGTGGGGAATCCTCAGTGCCCCAGGCTCAGGGTTTCCACACCTAAGGCATGCACTGTTTCTCCTTACGCACAACCCCCTGTTTGGGCTGACACCTTCATCGTTGTAACCCTGAATCAATAAATCAGTGGGCACACTGGATTACATCTTTTAAAATAAAATGATGGCTGAGATGCTGAGGAGCCACAGGCTGCAGGTGGGCTGGCCATCTGTGCTCAAATCCACACACTGAATGGGAGAAGATACTTATTGTTCAACTTGGAATTCGCAATTTTGAGGTGTCTCACTTAATTTCCAGTTTCATTTCTCACCACCCCCACTTTAATGAATATTCATTCTAATCAAGTAGGTCTGAGCCCAGTCCTCAAGTCTCCTGGAGCCATTCCATGGTTCCATGCTGTTCCCGCCCATAGCACCTGCTTGGCTCCTTGTCACTTTCCCATTTCCCCCTTTGGCAGGGCACACTCACCCCCAGTGCTCCTGGCAGACACCATCACAGTAAATAAATATTATTAGTGCATTTTTTATTGCATACAGACAGCCACAAGCTAAATGTGACATTGCCATAAGACCTCTGTCTCTCTCTCTCTCTACTCCGTGGAATTTAATGTCACTGTCTCTTACTTAGCACCTATTTAGTGTCTATACTTAGTAAGAAATTTTTGTATCTTTTCTCTTGAATCAGGCTGTCAGAGCTTGAGGATGAAAATTATTCTGAAATGTGTACAAGTCACATCTGTTTTCCACGACAGAGCCTTGGTGTGGAGGCATTTAACCGGCGGCCCTTCTCGTTGCCAAACCCTCGTAACGCAACTATGAGAAATGTGCATGATGTCAAAAGGCACCGTGAGAAACAGCTTCACCTCTACCACGCGGGAAAGGTGGTATGCCATAATTAGCCGATTAGACTTGGCAAGGCAACAACATAGCCATCGTAGAAATGGCTCAGTGACCCATCAGGAAAACGAATAGGTTCAAAACGTTTCTAGACAATGGTAATTACGTTTTAAAGTGGAAATGCATTTCCAATGTAAACAAAAGCAAACATTTTGAGCTAAAGAAATACACATTTTAGATCACATACACATATATTTTTTAAATCCAGATATATATATATATATATATTTGTATGTATTCATATACATTTATCTTAAAATATATATTTTTATCCTGGGGTATATGTAAATGCATATTAGTCATCTACAGCAAATGACAGATAAACCTCTTGACTGAGTAAAGTACTAAGCAGTGGCATCTACAGGGGAGGGTGGGCCCAGGTGTTTCATGAACCAGGGCTGAGTCGGATGTAAGTGGTGGGAGAAGAAGGGTCGGATGGCAGGTAGGAGGGTCAATGCCAGGCTGAGCGTCACAGTAACAAACACAGACCCAAAGCACATGAGTACTCAGGATATAAGAATGAGCCAAGAGAAGAGGAAAGGCCCTCAGAACGCAAGTGTGGCAGGTCCACCTGCCTGAAGTTCCCACACCTTTTCTGGAAAGATAGAACTGCCACAGCAGCTCTCAGCAGGTATCTGCATCTTCTGAGCTAAAAAGTGACATAATCACAACAGCCATTCTGCTCGGTGCAGACCCGAGCCGGCCAATGGCTCAGGAGCAGCCACTGCATTAACCAGTGGTCATGCCTAGCAGCCCAGCCACGGCCAGCTTCAGAACAACTGCTCCTCTGTACAAAACAATATACATTTATCCAGTGTCTTTTGAAAAAGAAGAGAAAGAAAACTATGAGCCTGTGTAGTGGCACGTGTGGTGGTGGATTTCTGCTGACTCAGTGCTACCCACCCAGGGCTTCATGGTCCTTCTCCCCACGTTTCTTTTGCCACCTGTGCTCTAGCTTCCATGTCAAAGGTCTCACCCTCCCTCGGTCCCTCAGCGTTCCAGCTATAGGTTGTGGCTTCCTTCCTGGTAACTTGCTGTTGGGAAATTATGTCAGGGCCACATGTTTTCCTGCCTGGTACCCTCTTGATGACTCTACTTCTCCATCAGCCATTTCCTCTTTCTCGCCATGGTGGCCCTTCTCTGATCTGAACCAGCATTCCTGGGAGAAGAATTCCTTGTGCAGCCAGGTCCAGGGACATACGGATAGTTCAGGATGAGCTCAGAGGGGAGAAGGGGACCACCCCTGAGAGTCTACCTTCCCTAGGGCCCCTCCACCTATATGAGTAGACATGAGCTGTGGGGCAGCTCTGGGTACGGGCATCTCAGCCCACCCTTTGAGAAAAGGCTACAGCCAGGAGTGTCATTTGTGGACAGCACCCAGCTGCCATATCTTCCATATCTGCTGCAGTGTTTACTCTGAGGTCACTCTCTCCCCAGGCAGCTCTGATAGGGTTCAAGAGCCAGGCCATTTCTGCAGATGCAGGCCACCTCTAAGGCAATCTTAGGCTCCCTGCCAGCCTGCTCAGGACTCTCTGGGGGCTCTAGCTCAGAGTGAGGCTCTTTCTACCCAACCCTACCTCCTCCTTCTTCCCTTGCAGGGGTCAGACCCGCATGGTGTCCTGAAGCCCTCCCTGCCCACTTGCACCCCAGAAAGTCTCCTGCACATCTAAGTCGGCTGGGCACAGCTTCCTGGAGGACATCAAGTCACACACACAGTGTCAGAAACTTTGTGCATGGAATGCCCAGCAGGTAGAATCCCCTCCTCATCTAAAATAAAGGGCTCCCCTTTTCTCTATTTATAACTGAGCTTTAGAAGCCAGCCCTGTCCCCAGGCAATCTCTGGACTCAGTCCAGACACTCTTCCTTTTTGGCTGCTGCCCTGCTCCACTGCTAATAAATGGTCTTTCTTTAGAAATGTTAATAAAATCAATCAAGTCCCTGTTACTTTATAAATTGCAACAAGTCTCTTTATATATCTGAAAAATAGTGGTGAAAATGGCATCAAACCGCGTCCTGAGCTTATCCGCAGGCACCTCTATCTTCCCGGCCCCCTCACAGTAGCTCCACAGGCCACAGGCTTGTCATCAGTGGCCTGAAACATTCCTCAGACACAGAAAATATACCCATGTGGTAACAAACTTGGTTGTTGGTTGCTTTACACGGGATGGGGAAACATCTCTTTGTTGGCTGTGGTATTCACAAATCCTCATTGGTAATTATTGGCCCACGTCAAATTAGAGGCAGCACAGGCCGGAAGCTGCTGGAGGGAGAGAGAAACCACTAAGAGTAGGTGGAATTTTAAGACCGCAGCAGAGCATCCCCGCTGCAGGAGTGGTCGTTTACCTGCTTGCCACTGGGGGAACATGCAGGGAAGGATGAGAGCTGGGGAGGATCATCCCGAGTCCTGGAGAAAGGCAAAAGGCAGGTTCGCTTTGCAGAATCAGACGTCTGGGGCTTGCCTCGCCACCTTCATTCACTTTGGACATTAGCAAGCATTTGTTCAGGGCCTGATCATAAACCAGATCCCTGGGGAAGCTGTGAGCATCCCTGCTCCAGAGAAGCTTAATGTTAACATTATTTCCATCAAAAATGGCTAATGTTTTCTAAGGTAATGGCTTCTGTTACATGGAAAATGTGCTCCAGTGGTGTGTGCCTTTTAAAGATGCTGGCAGATCAGTGATACAGGAGTGCTGAGATAGAAAGTCTGGAAATGGGGCAGGGGTGGAATAGACGCGTTCTGTTTCCTGCAAAAGTTACTCCACACCCTCATAATTCCGGTACTTGGTGGGGATCATCAGGCTATTCACTCCCTGCATGGGGCAATGGGGTGGGCGAGTCACACCTGTGTGTTCGCTGCATATTAAGCAAATGAGGTTGTTCTTGACTGCAGTGTCATTGTATGGGGATGAAAACCCGAGCTCGGATTCAGCTGTAAAAATATCACGAATATTTAAATACAAGAAAGTCATCAATGATTGTCAGCCAAAGCCTCACCCTCCTAACCCAATCCCGTGGAACCACAGCAGCAAGGTTAGAGCATCCACAGCTGAGCTGTCACAGTAAGGCTTCACAGAAGGGTCCAGCAAGTGGAAATGATTCCTTATGGTGAAAACACAGAATGACCTCAACGTTCAATAATTAGAGCAGGTCACATTCACGGTGAGACATACATAGGATGAGAAGTCGTGAAACCACTAAAATCATGCCTTAAAAGCACTTAACGACATGGGAAAATGTAAGGTATGTAATATTTTATGAAGGATGTTACTTAAAAACAAAGCAGCGATCTACAATATGACCCAGAATTTGCCTATACATACACACACACACACACACACACACACACACACACAGAGAGACACACACAGAAAGAGGGAGAGAGAAAAAGAGAGAGGAAAAAATCTCGCAGAGAGGAGAAAAGCAGTCACTTGGTTATCTCTAAATCACATCTTATTTTTGTTTTATTTTTTCATAGTGTTTAAGAGCACAGACTCTGGAGGCAGATTCAGGTTTAAATCTAACCTCTTCTCCCCCTGAAAGCTGTGTGATCTCAGGCAAAATACTTAACCTTTGTGCCTCAGTTTCCTCATCTATAAAAGAAGATAATAATAGTTCCTATCTTACAGGGTTGTTGTGAAGAGTGTCCAGCACTGGGTAAGCACTCTACATGGGCACATCAAAACAATCAATAAAACAAAGTTTCCATAGTTTTCAAATTTTCTGCAATGTACATGCTGTCTCGTTAAAACAAGTATTTTTTAAAATAAATCTTTAAAGTTGAAGCCCAGATGAATTACAAATTTCTTCCTTTCTCCTCTCATTCCCACTCCCGCTTTCGGCAATGACTTGCAGGTCCTGGTGTGGGGATGGAAATCTTATCTGAATCAGGCCAATGGGCCTGTGCCAATGCCACTCATGAATCAAGAAGTCAAATGCTGACCCCCTGTGTATTATGCCACTAAGGGACCCTGTCCCTAAAATGCAGTGAGTCCTGCGGGGTGGATGGTTAGAAGGAATTGGAGAAGAAGGAGGAGGAAAAAAAGCATTTTGTTTTCAGGAATGAAATGATTTTTCTTCCTTTTTTTTTTAAAGGCAAGTTTTGAGGACCATTATTTGTGCATCAAAAGGGAAAAGGAGACTTTGGGAGTGAATTCATTTCTTCAGCAAATATACACTGAGTGTCTTCTGTGTGCCAGATGCTGTTTTAAATAAAAAGCCGTGACCGTGAATGAAACAGGCACACAGCCATGGTGAAAGAGACAAGAGGAGAAAACCAGTAAACAAGTCCAAAGGAAACGTGAAATATCAGCAAATGATGATAAGGCTACGTATTCGACCATTCTTATGCTGCTAATAAAGACATACTTAAGGCTGGGAAATTTGTAAAGGAAACAGGTTTAATTGACTCATAGTTTAGCATGGTCAGGGAAGCCTCAGGAAACGTACAACTGTGGCGGAAGAGAAAGCAAACACGTCTTTCTTCACATGGTGGCAGGAAGATAAGTGAGTGTCCACTGAAGGGGAAGCCCCTTCTAAAACCATCAGATCTTTTTTTTTTTTTAATTCAGATGGAGTTTCACTCTTGTTACCCAGGCTGCAGTGCAATGGCACGATCTCGGCTCACCGTAACCTCCGCCTCCTGGGTTCAGGCAATTCTCCTGCCTCAGCCTCCTGAGTAGCTGGGATTACAGGCACGCGCCACCATGTCCAGCTAATTTTTTTGTATTTTTAGTAGAGACAGAGTTTCACCATGTTGACCAGGATGGTCTCGATCTCTTGACCTCGTGATCCACCTGCCTCGGCCTCCCAAAGTGCTGGGATTACAGGCGTGAGCCACCGCACCTGGCCGATCAGATCTTATGAGAACTCACTCACTATCATAAGCACAGCCTACTGAAATGGTCACCTGATTCAATCATCTCCACCTGGTCCCTTCCATGACACGTTGGGGTTATGGAAACTACAATTCAAGATGAGATTTCAGTGGGTACACAGCTAAACCATATCAACTAAGAAGGAAAATAAAGCAAGGTAAGAGGATAGAAAATGGCCAGTGTGTCCCTTTCCAGAGGATGGTCCTCAGAAAGGCATTCCAAGGATGATGATATGTGGGCAGAGAATGAAAGAAGGCAGACACTGGGTCATGCAAATGTCAGAAGAATGCCCCCAGCAGAAGAAAAAGAGGAAGAGTCTGGGATGGATTTGTGTGTGTCCAAACTAACAAGAAGAGTCGGAGGCTGGACAGGTCTGAAGGGCAGGCCACTTGGGAACTGAAGAGGTAAAAGGTGAGGAAAGAATGTGAGGCCAGGAAAGGGGCATTGGGCAGGAAGCGTGGTGAGAAGGTACCCAGCGTGGTACACATTGATTCTAGTTGGCCCGGCCGAAGAGGTAGAGCCAGTTTCAGTGCAGTTGTGAGATGATTAATTTTAGGTGGCCACTTGGCTGGGCTGAGGGATGCCTAGATGGCTGGTGAAGCATCGTTTCTGGGTGTATCTGTGGGATGTTTCCAGAGGAGACCAGGGTGTGAGTCAATGAACTGAGGAGGGAGATCCACCCTCCATGTGAGTTTGCAGCATCCAATTGGGGGAGGGCCTGACTGGAAAAAATGGGCAGAAGAAGTAGAATTGGGGGCTCTCTCTGCTTTCTCTCTCCCTTCTGGAGCTGGATGCTTTTTCTCCTCCTGTCTCTGGACATCAGATACCAGGTTCTTAAGCTTTTGGCCTCTGAGACTTGCACTACAGCCTCCTGGGACTTTTGGGCCTGATTGAGATTGACCCTAGGGGATTCCTGTTTCTGAGACTTTAGACTTGGACTGAGCCACATGAATGGCTTCTCTGCTTCTCCAGCCTGCAGTGGGTCTGTCATAGGACTTTGCCTCTGTGATCTGTGAGCCAATTACCCCTGATAAATCCCCTTCCATACATCTTACTGATTCCATCCCTAATACAGATTGTGCTATCAAAAGTGATTCTAAAGAAACAGAATTTTTAAGATTGAATTTTCTTAATCGGTTCTGGAGTTTCTCAACTTGGCTCTCTAATCTGATTAGACCTAAAAATGCTAAAGATTGTACTAATAGTACAGACAGCCCTGATAGTCGATGGTATGAACTGTTAATAGAGATACAGAAAAGAAATAAATTTAATACTCCAAATTCACCACTTTATGAAGCAAAGAGCTCATTGACTCTGTAGATGACACTTTTGAGCATCTGTGGGAAACTACACAGTATAATGACATCAGTTGCTTGCTTTTAACATCACTGGACAAAGCGATGAAAGAAGGATGAACTCGGGGATTCCAATTCTCTGCTCCAGATGCACATGAATAGCCCACAGGCTTCTAAATGTGCCCTGAAGGAGAATCTCCTCTTCTGTAGCCATATGACTAACATTGCTGAAAATGAAACGCAAGACCCCGTCCTGAGATTGGCTGACTTACAATGAAAAGTGAACTCTCAGTCTTGCCAGGGGACTTCTATTAAAATCAGGGCATTTACAGGGAAAGAATGGGACCCTGTAAGCTGGAGTGGGTCCATGCAGGAAGACCCTGATACAGCTTGGGACACTGATCTTCTAAATTCTGATGAATCTTGTTTTCCAAGGAAAGTGGTCTCCCCACCCTCAGTGGCAGTGGCATCCTGGGTGATGTAGGTCTCTCCACCTGTTTGAGAGAAATAACTCTGCATTGCCTGAGGAAATGGTAATGGCCTCCCCTCAGGCAGTCGCCTGACAAGGCAAGACAATGCTGATTCTCCTTGGGACCCAGCCCCACCATCCCTCTGCTTCCAGAGCTGTAACTATGCTAAGTCCTAGCTGGCCCCTAAAGGTGAGATACACAGGGTGACACGTGAGGAGCTGTGGTACCTTCAAAAACACTACTTGAGTTTTCTAACTTATACAAGCAGAAATCTAGAAAACATGTCTGGTAATGGATATTCAGAATGTTGGCAAATGTTGGAAGGAACATAAAGTTGGATCAGGAAAATTGTGTTAATAGGGGCTCACTAAGCAGGGATTCTGCGTTTAATGTTGCAGCTCAGGGAATTAAACAGGCACTAATTGGTTGGTTGGTTGGTTGGCTGTTTGGCTGAAACATGGACTAAAAGGTTGTGCAACATGAGTGAACTGGAGACGCCTGATCTGTCTTGGGCTAACATAGAGGCAGAGACTCAAAGGTTTAGGCAGACTGGAATACTCGAGTGGATTTGTCACTTAAAATCCACTCACCCACAGTGGAGGATCCAGAAAACAGATATTTCACCAACACCTTGAGAAACAGGTTTGTATGGAAACCCCAGCATCCATGAAGAGCTCTGTGATTGGTATTCCTTGTATGTGAGATCCTACAGTGGGAACCATGATTACTCAATTGGAAGACTGAAATGTGATGGGGCTAACTGGATCCTGGCGATGGGGATAATTGGATACTGGGGTGGCTGGGGTCAAGTGGCAGCACTCAATCCCCAAAGGAAAAGTGGGTGCAGTTACTATAATTTGACTCATGTTAACCTGTGACATTGGCCAGTTAATCGTGGTATTTCTAGAAATGAAATAAATGGGAAGTCTACTACATTCTTACTTGATCTGTATAAGCAGAAAACTTTTAGGTCAAGTGAACAAAAGTCTAACTCAAACCATAAAAACAGAATCATGAGCCCTCAACCAACTGCTGGACTTGAGCCAGTTTATGAATGCAGAGCCTCTTGCGTGAAGGAAAGACCAGGTCTCCCCGAGGAAGGACACTGGCACACTATTGAAAATCTATGGATTAAAGACTTAAACATAAGACCTAACACCATAAAAACCCTAGAAGAAAACCTAGGCAAAACCATTCAGGACACAGGCATAGGCAAGGACTTCATGACTAAAACACCAAAAGCAATGGCAACAAAAGCCAAAATAGACAAATGGGATCTAATTAAACTCCAGAGCTTCTGCACAGCAAAAGAAACAGTCATTAGAGTAAACCAGCAACCAGCAGAATGGTAGAAAGTTTTTGCAATCTACCCATCTGACAAAGGGCTAATATCCAGAATCTACAAAGAACTAAAACAGATTCACAAGAAAAAAACAAACAAATTCATTCAAAAGTGGGAGGATATGAACAGACACTTTTTAAAAGAAGACATATATGAGGCCAACCAACATGAAAAAACGCTCATCATCACTGATCATTAGAGAAATGCAAATCAAAACTACGTTGAGATACCATCTCATGCCAGTTAAAATGGCGATCATTAAAAAATCTGGAGACAACAGATGCTGGAGAGGATGTGGAGAAATAGGAACACTTTTACACTGTTGGTGGGAGTGTAAATTAGTTCAACCATTGTGGAAGACAGTGTGGCTATTCCTCAAGGACCTAGAAATAAAAATTCCATTTGATCCAGCAATCCTATTACTGAGTATATATCCAAAGGATCATAAATTATTCTACTATAAAGACACATGCACATGTATGTTCATTGCAGCACTATTTACAATAGCAAAGACCTGGAACCAACCCAAATGCCCATTGATGATAGACTGGACAGGAAAAATGTGGCACATATACACCATGGAATACTATGCAGCCAGAAAAAATGATGAGTTTATGTCCTTTGTAGGGACCTGGATGAACCTGGAAATCATCATTCTGAGGAAACTGACACAAGAACAGAAAATCAAATATCACATGTTCTCACTCATAGGCAGGTATAGAACAATGAGAACACATGGACACAGGGAGGGGAGCATCACACACTAAGGTCTGTTGGGGGTGATAGGGGAGGGACAGTGGGTGGTAGGGAGTTGGGGAGGGATAACATGGGGAGAAATGCCAGATATAGGTGATGGGGAGAGGGAGGCAGCAAATCACATTGCTATGTATGTACCTATGCAACAATCCCGCATGTTCTTCACATATACCCCAGAACCTAAAGTGCAATAATATATATATATATATATATATATATATATATATATATATATGTTTTTAAAATGTATACTGTTGAAATAAAGAAGTTCTTTGAAACCAACGTGAACGAAGACACAACATACCAGAATCTCTGGGACACATTTAAAGCAGTCTCTAGAGGAAAATATATAGCAATAAGTGCCCACATGAGAAAAGTGGAGAGATCCAAAATTGACACCCTATCATCAATCAAAATTGAAATTTCAATCAAATTTCAATCAAAATTGAAAGAGTTAGAGGAGCAAGATCAAAAAAACTCAAAACCTAGCAGAATACAAGAAATAACTAAGATCAGAGCAGAACTGAAGGAGATAGAGACACGAAAAACCCTTCAAAAAATTAATAAATCCAAGAGCTGGATTTTTGAAAAGATCAACAAAATAGACCACTAGCCAGACTGATAAAAAGGAAAAGAGAGAATAAACAAATAGATGCAATAAAAAATGATAAAGGGGAAATCACCACAGATGCCACAGAAATTCAAACCATCATCAGAGAATATTACAAACAACTTTATGCACATAAACTACTAAACCTGGAAGAAATGGATAAATTCCTGGAAACTTGTGTCCTCCCAAGCCTAAACCGGGAGGAAGCTGAAACTATGAATAGACCAATAACAAGGTCGGAAGTCGAGGCAGCAATTAAGAGCCTACCGCACAAAAAAAGCCCAGGTCCAGATGGGTTCACAGAATTCTACCAGACACACAAAGAGGAGCTGGTACCATTCCTTCTGAAATTATTCCAAAT
>CM052665.1:54146061-54230704 GCA_028533165.1 Leontopithecus rosalia
AATATTATGCAGCAATCAAAAATGATGAGTTCGTGTCCTTTGTAGGAACATGGATGAACATCATTCTCAGCAAACTGACACAAGAACAGAAAATGAAATACCACATATTCTCATTCATAGGCGGGTGATGAACAATGAGAACACATGGACACAGGGAAGGGAGTACTACACACTATGGTCTATTGGGAGGAATAGGGGAGGGACAGCGGTGGGGGAGTTGGGGGGGATAGCATGGGGACAAATGCCAAATGTGGGTGAAGGGGAGTAAGGCAGCAAAACACTGCCACGTGTGTACCTATGCAACTATCTTGCATGTTCTGCATATGTACCCCAAAACCTAAAATGCAAAATAAATAAATAAAAATAAAAAATAAAATGTATACTGTTAAACTTTCTCTGATGCTTTCCCAAAAGGGACTTCTGGCATTTAGCCAGAGTGACTGTGCATTGCGGGAAAGGAAATAATCAGATCTTTTGAGGACTACTGGACAGTGCCTCTGAACCTAAAACATCACTGGAGCCATCCAATTAGTGTAGTGCTTATTGAGGTCAAGTCGTTAGTAGGACTTTTGCTCAGTTCTGACTTACAGTCGGTCCAGGAGGTCTCCAGACCCATCTGTGGTCATTTCCCCATTGCTGGATGCATAATTAGAATCAACACACAGTTAGCAGGTGGCAGAATCCCCACATTGGTTACCTGACCTGTGGGATCTGGGCTGCTATGGTGGGAAAGGCCATATGGAAGCTATTAATGCTGTCTACCAAGGAAAATAGTAAATCAAAAGGAGTATTTCATCCTGGGAGGTGTTACAGAGATTAGTGCCTCCATTAAGGACTTGAAAGATGCAGGTGTGGTCATTTCCACCAAATCCCCATTCTGCTCTTCTGCTTGGCCTGTGCAGAAGACAGATGGATTTTGGAGACCGGCAGTGCATTTTCATAAGCTTAACCAGGTGATGACTCCAATTGCAGCTGCTGTAACAAATGTAACCTCATGGCTTGAGAAAATTAATGCATCTCCTGGTACCTGGGATGCAGCTACTGATCTGGCAAATGCCTTTGTCTCCATCCCTGTCCATAAGGCTCACTGGAGGCAGTTTTCTTTCAGCTGGAAGGGCCAGCAGCATACCTTCACTGTCCTACCTCAGGGGCCTATCAACTCTCTAGTCCTTCCAAACAAACTTGATTACAAGGAACTTGATCTCCTTTCCTTCCACAGGAGGTCGTACTGGTGTGTTACACTGAGACATTATGCTTATTGGACCTAGTAAGCAAGAAGCAGCAATCACTCTGAAATTATTGGTAAGACATTTACATGTCAGAGCATGAGAATGAAATCCATTCAAGACTCAGGGGCCTTCTACCTTAGTGAAATTTTCAGGGGTCCAGTGGTATGGGGCCAGTTGAAACATTCCTTCTAATGTGAAGGATAAGTTGCTGCCTCTGGCCCCTCCTACAGCCAAAACAGAGGGACGACTCCTAGTGGACCTATTTGGATTTTGGAGGTGATACATTTGGGTGTTACTCCAGCACATTTATCAAGTGATCCAAAAAGCTGTTAGTTTTCAGTGGGGCTCAGAAAAGAAGGCTCTGCAACAGGCCCAGGCTGCTGTTTAAGTGGCCACCTGGACCATGACCCCGCAGAGCCATCGGTACTGAAGGTGTCAGTGGCAGAGAGGAATGCAGTGTGGAGCTTTGGGCAGTCTCTAGGTGAATCACAGTGGAGACCTCTAGGATTTTGGACGAAGGTCCCACCGTCCTCCACAGATAACCACTCTCCTTTTGAGACAGCTCTTGGCCTGCAACTGGGCTTTGGTGGAAACTAAACACTTTGCCATGGGCTACCAGGTTACCATGTGACCTGAGCTACCCATCATGGACTGGGTGTTATCTGACCCATGACACCATAAAACTGGGAATGCACAGCAACACTCCATCATCAGGCAGGAGTGGTCTATATACGTGACTGGGCCCAAGACTGTAGCAAACCTAATTAAAGAGGAGCTTAGAGTCTCTGAGAAGAAGACAACAGGACCACCCTGGAGAGCCCCCAGAGTGCATTGATTCCTGGGAAAAACATTTCCCTGAGCCTTGCTGTGCTTCCCAACCAAGATGGGCTTCCCGACATCATTTCCTCCAAGGGCCCTTAATTCGAAAGGTTTTTTGATGATTCTATTCGACACAAAGTCCTAACAGTTCCTGTTCCTGCACTTCGGGTGTTACAGTCATGCATATTTTATTTCTATAAATTATGAGAAATTGAGCCATCATGGGGTGAGAACAAAACGGGATGTGTTCTTTCTTTCCCTTTTGTCCCCTCAAGGCACAACACAGGCAGATGGAACTGGGAAGAGTCGAGCAGCTACTCCTGTCGGCTGAGACCTGGGGAAGTTTTGGACCAAAGCCAGACCACCTCAAGAAAAAGAAGAAAGGAAAAGGAAATTCCACAGTTGGTAGGAGAACTGTCTCCTTGCCTGGGGGAACTTTAGCATTCAAGTTATTAAATAAAACAGCCCATCTGTCAGTTGGCTATGAGAAGCAATTCATACCATTGTAAATGGATTAGTGAAATGTAATTCCTTTCACATTTCAGTTTCAATTATTCCAAATGGGTGCACGATTCTTAACGTTCAGGAATTGTTTTGAATGTCTGCAGAAATGCAAAAAGTAAATATGTTTCCTGTTTGCAGGCTCCAAAGAATGTTTCTCATTCTGGTTTTTGCCCTATTTGCCTTAGCCCACCTTTTTAGTGCCAGGTCGATTGGCTGCCTTGTTTAGGTATGAAGAGGGGAATGCATTCGTGTTCACTGAGAAGACTTGAAATCCCCTGGGAAGACCTGAGGAGGGGCTGTTGTTGTCCTTACCCAAAGGTCTAGTGATTCTGACAGGAGCTTGGAGCTGGCGGGTGAGAGTTCCCACCCCTGGAGCCTGGCTCTGTTGAATTCCTAGCAGAAGAAGAGTAATTAACATGGACTGCAGCAATGGCTTTGGAGGGCGTTTGCATCTACCTGAACTCTGCAGTTACGTGGCACAGCACGGTATGGAATCCGAAGAGCAGCCCTCGGGATGATTATAAACTTGGGTGCTCCCTCAAGTGGGGAGAATATCACCCAAGGGTGGGATCACCCCAGGGCAGCCTTGCCCGCACAATGGGCCGTTTTGCTGGCCGGCTTTGGTGCCCTTTATACACATGGTCCTGAGCTCAGTGAGCACCCAGGTGGTCAGCACTTGCTGCCCCTTTATACCAGGAAGCTTTGAATGGCTGCAGAGAGACAGGGCTGTGAAAGTCAAGTCCAAATACAGAAATTCTATAGATTGTAGCTGGGGAAAAGAAATTTCCCTTTCAAATGTGATGCTGGGGAGTGCAGGAAGAATGTTGGTTTCCCCTGGGAAATCACGACTCCACAAATTTCATTCACAGAGGTGTTAGGAAAATACAAAAGCCAGGCCAAGTGGAGAAGAGGGAAGACAGCAGGAAATAGAGCCTGCTTGATCGCAAAGTCAAGGAGGAGCAGCTTCAGGCACAGACGGGGGCATCCCTGTGTGCAGCCAGGGAACGCAACGTGGATCTCGCAGAGCAGGGCCCAGGCAGGGGCAGGGAAAAGGACAGCTGTGGAGGAGGCAGTGACCAGGCCCAGAGCAAGTGACGGTGTGGGACACATGCAAATTCCACAGCCACTGGCTGCTGGCACAAGTAACTGTGAGAAATGTGCTTCCACCCGGGGTGTGAGTGACTGAGACCCACAAATGTACCTCTGTCCTGCCTACATTTATGTAACCCTATTGCCTCCGAGTCAACCGTACTCACCATGAAATACACCTACAATGCCCGATTTTAACCAATGTATTGGAAATGTCACTGAGTGCCAGGGGTTACACAGAACCTGGAGCCTAAATCTCTCCGAGCTCCTCAAGGAAATGTCTGGCTCCAAGCTTTCTTTTAATTACTGAAAATCCCAGATGCTCTGCATATAAAGAGATTAACACATGCTCTAGGGGACAAGGTCTATGAACATGCAATTACTCTACAAATTCATAGTATTCGTTCTTGGTTTTAAAAGATTTTCTTTTTCTACCCCGTTGAAAAGCATCTCTGGAAGTCAGAAGTAGTAACTAGGTATTTTATCTCCATTTCATCTCTGCCCCTTGAATAAAGGAAAAATAAGTCTCTCTGACTTATTTTCTAACTCCAGGTCAAAAGACAAAGTGGAAATAACACTTTGAGGCTATATTTTTTCATTTAAAAGTTTCTTATCCCTTCTTGAATGAGCATCACATTGGATAATAAAATGGTTTGTCCCACCCCTCGCCTGCGTCCACAGTTAGGAGTTAGGGCTGGCTCTTTCTTTCTACACGTGGAGTCACACAGAAGATTTTTAAGTGGGGCTTCTTCTACTTGGATTTGAGAGCTAGACAGGGCTGAGAGAATGGTGATACATGTCTGACCAATTTTATTGTCATCTGTCAAAGAACCCATTAGCCCTGAAAGAAGGAGACGGTTTTGGGAAAAAGAAGCTGGATTATCAGGACTGCTGTTGTGGTCTAGGTTTCGATTGTAATATTCTGTGATTTTATGGCAAGGCAAATAATGGATATGAAGGAAGACAGAGAATGACAGACCTGCAGAGACAAGAGTACCTCATCTAAAGTCAGAACGAAGCCCAGGTCCAGGCTATTTTATGATTTTTTATCAACTTTTATTCTTATGTTCTAATCACAGCTGCCAGCAGGATTAATTTTAAGTGTATATTTAGCTATTAACAGAATGGAACTGGCCACAGTCTCTACCATAATCAGGTCATTGTAAATTGTTCCTACAAGAATAAAAATGTTCCGGTTAAATGAGGTAGATTAGCCATCTAAACTGTCCAAAGCCATTTTCTTTCCCCCTTTGGTACACAGTGAGTCTCTGTGTGTGTGCATCAGTGCGTGTGTGCACAAGCATGTATATTTCTGTGTTTGTGTGAGCGCCTCTCTGAGCAGTAATTCTATCCCAGGAATCTGCACTTGTGCTAAAACCAGTGGCTGCTTAAAAAAAGGAGATAAGTGTTTCAGGGATCTCTTACATTTTTTTCATGGTATTAAGAAATACAAATATTCCTCAAAACTGAAAAAAAATCTAGAAAAATCTGTTATCTGTGGAAGACAGAATTTGTTGAGTCAAGTGTTGTCACTAAAGCTGAACCACCAGATGTACATCCTATACAAATTGTCAGCCTGTAGAAAGGTCACCTGAAGATTTATCCAACAGAGCAACATTAAAGTTCAGCTGGAATTGCACTAAATCTAAATTTTCCACAATGTTCTAGAGGAAAAAATATAGATTCCTGTTTGTTTCTTCCTGCTCTTACTGAACTCATTGTCTCGGCCCTGCTTGGATCTGGGAGCCATTTAAACATCTGTTAAAATCTATTGACTTTCTCTCCTCACAGACCCAATGTAGATACAAATTTCAAGAATGCATGAATCTCCTGAACCAGACACATCGACCATTTATAAAGTCAAGAACTCCAGACTCATTTTTTAGACAAGTATGTACCAAGCATCGACTATGGGCCAGTCCATTACTAGGTACCAAGTACACAGAGATCTCAGAAAAAAAAGGTGTCTGTTATCAGGGAGGAAAACAAGGGCAATATGCAGATAAGCGAAGAGCATATAGTAAGATAAGAAGCAGACAAGCAAATCATAAATAAGATAGCTGTTGATCAAAGCGAGTGTCAGGAAGAAATTACTCTGGAGTGGCTCACACTGCCCCAGGAATATGATCGCAAGATCACAATTGTCTGAATTTCCTAAATAATAGAGTTTTGTTGGTAGAAAGCAGCTTTCACATACTAGAGTTGCTCCACAGCATCATAACATTATTATAGTTGATCCATAGACCCTTTGGATCCCAAGTCTTCCACAAGGGAGGGAATCTCACATTTAGTTTCTCTCCATTACTCACAGATAATCCCACCTTCTTGAACTCTTTCCAGAAAGAACCAAGAGGACACAACTTCACAGTTGCTCCTGATTTCACTAGAACACTCCTGATTGTTAGATCAATGTCTTTTACTCATAACAACTTGAAATGTGACTTTTTATAACTTCTAAACAAGTACATTATGTTTACCCCTAAATTATCAAAGGAACTGAGTATCACCCATCCTTTTGCAGATCCTTCCATAGGCTTCTTTTTTTCTAGGTTAGACATTCAGTTTCCAGAAGCACGGTGGCTCAAGCCTGTAATCCCAGCACTTTGGGAGGCCAAGGCAGGTGGATCACGAGGTCAAGAGATCAAGACCATCCTGGTCAACATGGTGAAACCCCGTCTCTACTAAAAATACAAAAAATTAGCTGGGCATGGTGGCGCCTGCCTGTAATCCCAGCTACTCGGGACACTGAGGCAGGAGAATTGCCTGAACCCAGGAGGCAGAGGTTGCGGTGAGCCGAGATTGCGCCATTGCATTCCAGCCTGGGTAACGAGAGTGAAACTCCATCTCAAAAAAAAAAATTCTGAATAATTCACCATGCTTCCCATTTCAATCATTTAAAGCCCCACAGCTAAACCAAGTAATACAGAAGATACTGTAGCTATCACCATCTTTGGCATAAAGCATTTTATTTATATTAAGCCTGATAACATTTGTTCCCCTGCTTAAGTCAGGGCCCCACTGATGCTATTGAGCTTCCCAGTAATTAAAACCCCTCAGCTTTTCTGTTAACTATTCTTAATTCAAATCTTTGCTTTCTACTCATTTATTTTTACCTTTTTAATCTAGCTTCTTGAATTGAATGCTTAACTCATTTATTTGTCTTATTTAAATATTTAAGTATTTGTGTAAGATTATTATTTACTATGACTAAATATTAAATATAATTTAATTAGTTCAAATTAAATAAAAGCATTTAGGGCTATAAATGTACCAGTAGGTGCTGCTTTAGCTGCATCCCACCAGATCCTTAAGCAGTTTCATTGTTGTTCTAACTACTTCTTAATTTGCATGGCAAATTTTCTGCTAACTAAAGAGGTCTTTAGAAAAAGTGTAGTGTGCATTTGCTGTATTATCTGAGAATATTCAATTCTGATGCAAAGACGAGGACAAAAACAGGATGGATGACACCCAAGTGTATTAGTCTGTTCCCATGCTACTAATGAAGACATACTCAAAACTGGATAATTTATGAAGAAAAGAAGTTTAATGGACTCATAGTTACACGTGGCTGGGGAGGCCTCAGAATCATGGTGGAAGGCAAGGAGGAGCAATGTCACGTCTTACATGTTGGTAGGCAAGAGTACGCATGCAAGGGAACACCCCTCTATAAACTATCAGATCTCATGAGACATATCTACTATCATGAGAACAGCATGAGAAAGACTTGGTCCCATGATTCAGTGACCTCCCACTGGGTCCCTCTCATGACATATGGGAATTATGGGAGCTACAACTCAAAGATGAGATTTGGGTGGGGACACAATCAAACCATATCATTCTTCCCCTGGCCCCTCCTAAATCTCATGTCCTCACATTTCAAAACCAATCACACCTTCCCATCAGTCTCCCAAAGTCTTAACTCATTCCAGCATTAACCCAAAAGTCCACAGTCCAAAGTCTCATCTGAGACAAGGCAAGTCCTTTCCACCTATGAGCATGTAAAATCAAAAGCAAGTTAGTTACTTCTTAGATACAATGGGGATACAGGCATTGAGTAAATATACCCATTCCAAGTGGGAGAAATTGTTCAAAACAAAAGGGCTACAGGCCCCGTTGCAAGTCCAAAATCCAGGGGGGAGTCAAATCTTAAAATTCCAAAATGATCTCCTTTGACTCCATGTCTCATGTCTAGATCATGCTGATGCAAGAGGTGTTCTCCCAAGGTCTTGGGCAGCTCAGTTCCTGTGGCTTTACAGGTTACATTGCCCCAGATGGTTGCTTTCATGGACTGGCATTGAGTGTCTGCAGCTTTTCTAGGTGTATGGTGCAAGCTGTTGATGGTCAGACTGGAGTCTGAAGGACAATGGCCACCTTCTTACAGTTCCATTAGGCAATGCCCTGGTAGGGACTGTGTGTGGGGGTTCTGACCCCACATTTCCCTTCCGAACTGCCCTTGCAGAGGTTCTCCATAAGGGCTCCACCCCTGCAGCAAATTTTTGCCTGGACAACCAGGCATTTCCACACATTCTCTAAAATCTAGGTAGATGTTCCCAAACCTCAATTCTTGACTTCTGTGCACCTGCAAACTGAACCCAACTTGGAAACTGCTGAGGGTTGGGGCTTTCACTTTCCAAAGCCATGGCCCAAGCTGTACCTTGGCCCTTTTAGCCATGGCTGGAGCAGCTGGTATGCAGGGCGACAAGACCCAAGACTGCACATAGCAGGGGACCCTGGTCCCAGCCAGAAAACTATTTTTCCCCCCCCAGGCCTCCATGACTGTGATGGAAGGGGCTGCTCGAAGGTCTCCGACATGTCCTGGAGACATTTTCCCCATCGTCTTGGGGATTAACATTCGGCTTCTCCTTACTTAGGCAATTTTCTGCAGCCGGTTTGAATTTCTCCCCAGAAAATGAGGTTTGCTTTTCTATCACATCATTAGGCTGCAAATTTTCCAAACTTTTACGCTCTGCTTCCTATTGAATTCTTTGACACTTAGGAAGTTCTTCTCCAGGTACCCTATATCATCTTTCTCAAGTTCAAAGTTGCACAGATATCTAGGACAGGGGCAAAATGCCACCAGTCCCTTTGCATAGCAAGAGTGACCTTTACTCCAGTTCCCAAAAAGTTCCTCGTCTCCATCTGATACCACCTCAGACTGGACTTTTTTTTTTTTGAGACAGAGTCTCTCACTGTCCCCAGTCTGGAGTGAAATGGCTTGATCTTCGCTCACTGCAACCTTCTCTGCATCCCGGGTTCATGTGATTCTCTTACCTCAGCCTCCCGTGTAGCCGGAATTACAGAATACAACACCACGCCTGACTAATTTTTTGTATTTTTAGTAGAAACAGGGTTTCACTATGTTGGCCAGAGTGGTCTTGAGCTCCTGACCTCATGATCTGCCTGCCTTGGACTTCCAGAATGCCAGGATTACAGGCTTGAGCCACTGTGCCTGGCCTCAGGGTGGACTTCGTTGTACATATCACTATCAGCATTTTGGTCAAAGCTGCTCAACAATTCTCCAGGACGTTCCAAACTTTCCCACATTCTCCTGTCTTCCTATGAGCCCTCCAAACGGTTCCAACATCTATTTGTTACTCAGTCCCAAAGTGGCTTCCACATTTTTGTGTGTCTTTACAGCGACACTTCACTCCCAGGACCAATTTACTGTATTAGCCTGTTCTCACGGTACTAATAACCACAGATCAAAAACATCAAACACCAGGTAATTTACAAAGGAAAGAGGTTTAATGGACTCACAGTTTCACGTGGCTGAGGAGGCCTCACAATCATGATGGAAGGCAAGAAGGAAGGAAGTCACGGTTCTGACATGGCAGCCGGCAAGAGCACATGTGCCGGGGGGACACCTCTTAGAAAACCATCAGATCTCATGAGACTTATTTACTATCATGAGAACAGCATGGGAAAGACCCAGTCCCGTCATTCAATTACCTCCCACTGGATCTCTTCCACCACGTGTGGGAATTATGAGAACTACAATTCAAGATGAGATTTGGGTGGAGGCACAGCCAAACCATGTCACCGCAATAGAGATGGAAAGTCTGGGCTTGGACAAGTGGTTTCCCTGGGATCAGAAAGCTGGTGTGGAGATCAACAGGATTAGACTCGAAATCTTTTTGACCTTTTCTTTTCACTATAATGGAGACGAAAAGCATCATCAGAAAAGATAGAAAATGTCTCTAAAAGGAACACTGGCATGGGGCTCAGGACACTTAGTGCCTGTGTCTGTCCATCCCTCAATGAGTTAAATCACCTTAAGTGAGTCTTCTGATCTCTCTGAAACCACCTGCTCTTGCCTATAGAGAGCCAAGTAGTTGGACCTAGGTGATTGCCAAGACCCTTTTCAGCATTGACATTTTTGGTATCTCCCAAAATATAAATTGGAAAATTTCAGTGGGATTTGCTTTTAGAAGTGGCTTCTGTTAGTCGGTCCCCCTGCAGATGGTCAAGTCCATGCTGCACTGCACAGGGCTTTGATGTAAAGTAGCACAAATTTCCTGTCATTTATGTAAAGTGTATCTTCTTGGCTTAGAAATCGAAGAGCTGTTTTAACTGCCAATTCTACCCAGTGCGCTTGGGATCTGATGAGTATTTGAAATGTCTCCATCATTTAGGGAGTTGCCTGGCCTCTCCTAGCGCTCAGTGTGGGAGCTAGCTGCTGGTCTGCACTCCTGCATCCTGAGGTGTCAATAGAGGGGACACCTGGATTCTGTCCTAAGTGGAGAGAACTCGAGGATGGGGGGTGGATAATCATAGAAAGACAATCGCAGTATTCAGCTTTTCACTTGCTTTCTCTGCTTAATGCTTTCTTAGCATGAGATAAGTAAGCATTGGCTAGGTGAAAAGGTAGAGAGGGAGTTTTTCTGTTAGAAGAAATCTTCTCAGGACAAGAAGCAGCATAGTTAGGGGTCAGAAATGTGTGTATTATAGTATTTGAGGGGAGCATGATAAGAATAGAAACTAGCTGGTCCCAGCCCTTCAGGGCCAGGTCAGCAGCACCAGAAGCCAGTGTGTGCTGGAGGCAATTGGAGGCATGGAGCGGTTTCAAGCAGGAGAGTCATATGACTAGATTCTTGTTCATGAAAAAGCTCTGTGGCTGCTATAAGCATTTCATGGTAGCTAGTCTAATGGTCAGGGAATCATTTTGGAGATGGTTGCAGCAATTTTGGTGAGAGATAGTGAAATTATGCAGATTTACGGATATTGCAGGAGTGAGAATAAGGTGTTGAGGGTGACTTTGGAGCTCTGGTTTGGGAGCTGGGGCAGTAGCAAGGCCATTCATTGCCACCATAGAGGACTCAAAAATGGAGAGGTGAATAATTGGGTTTTGGAGAAGTTGAGTTGCAAATGGGGGTGCAGAAGCTAAGTGACACTATTTGGCAGAGTGGAGTGCCTTCAGCAAGTAGAAGGAAAGGTGGTGAGTGACAGCACAGGGAGCAGATGAGACTAATGGGAACAGAATGTCAATTTCAGTGGGTGACGGAATAGATGGAAGGTATAGAGTGGGGACAGCAAGTGCAGACAAGTTGGCTCCTAAACGGAAGAGAGACACAGGGACACATGGGGTTGGGAAAGTTGCTGTTTTGTTTTTGTTTTTGTTTTTGTTAATAAAGGAGATCAGGGTTGGTTTGTACACTCATCACAGTGTAACAGTAGAAGAGATGCCCCTCGTGTCACTCCCCAGCTGACATAACACCCTGGCACCAAACACATATCTGAGCATGGCATTTGAGGCTCTTCATAAACCAGTCTGTTATTGGCAGAATAATGTCCCCAAAAAAATATGCTCAAGTCCTAACCCCTGGTACCTGCGAACGTAACTTCACAGGTTACATAAGGCCATTTAACAGGAAATAGAATCTTTGGAAATGTAACCAAGATGAGGTCAGGCTAGATTTGGATGGAGTCTGTCCTAAGTGGAGAGAATTAGAGGGTGGGGGAATAGATAATCATAGAAAGATAATTGTGATGCTCAACTTTTCACTGGCTTTCTCTACTTAATGCTTTTTTTAGCATGAGACAAGCAAGCATTGGCTAGGTGAAGACGTCGGGATGGAGTTTTTCTGTTGGACAAAGGTGTCCAAAATCCAAGGAGTCCTAAATCCAACAATTGGCATTCTTACAAGAGGGGAATTTGGACACTAAGCCACACACAGGAAAAAGGCCACGGAGAACAGAGTTGGGGATTTGGGTGATGCTTCCACAAGCCAGGGGACATCAAGGCTAGCTGACTGCCCCCCAAAACCAGAAGTGTTTTCAGGGAGAGCATGGCCCTACAGTACACGAATATGGAATTCCAATGACTTCTAGAGGCTCCCAGCTTCTGTAACTGCAAAAGGGTAGATTTCTGTTGTTTTAAGCCACCAGGCCTGCGTGTTTGTTCCAGTGGCCCCAGGACACTCTCCCACCCATCCTGAGTGTGCGAACCTGGCCCTGAAGCTGCACCCGGCACTTTTCATTCCAGGGGCTCCCTCCAGTGTCCTGCCTCTGTGTCTACTGGTTCCTTCCCTCCTCCTCAGATGTCCTTTCCCCACTTTTTTGCCTTGAAATTCTTCCCGTCCTTCCAAACCAAATCTATGTGAGGCTTAAAGTCTCCCTAGAGAACCTGTCTGTAGCCCCCACGGCATCCTGCTGATGGACACCTGTCAGTCACCCTTACCTAATCGTGCTTTGCCCAGCACTGCTCTAATATGCCCTCAGCCACACTATTAACCTCTGAGAAGAAGGCTAAGCCATTTTTATCTCCACCTCCCTAATGCTGCTCAAATGGTGGGTCTGTCAGGGTCTAGAGAGAGAAACAGAATCCCCATCAGATAATATCATAGAGGAAATATAACTGGGAGAATTCAATGCAAAAGTGTTTTGAAGAATTGAAAGCACACACAGGGGAAAGGGAGGCAACCTGGAGATCAGCAGCATAGGGGGATTGGAGGAAGAAATGGAGAGGATGAGGGAAGGAATGGAACCACCAGCAGTAGGGGAAACCACAGAGAAAGTGCAGGGGGCGGCCAGGGGTGCCACCCCGCACAGAGGGAAGCTGAGGAAAGTCCCAGCTTTTCCTTTCCCTGGACTTCCCCAATCCAGCCCCAAACCAGCAGATGGGGGCTGCAGGCCTCGTTATGGGGCCAGCCCCACTGTGTTAAGGAACAGAGCATAAAACAGCCCAGAAATAGATCCGAGGGCAAGCAAGTGGACCACACAGATGGCAAGGGCTGAAATTTCTCAGGCGAATAAGTGAATTTTTAGCAAATAGCTAAAAATGCTGTAACACAGTTGCCGTTGTAGGAGCCAGACAGCAAAGAGGATGCTGTAGACACACAGAGGAGCATTTGGTGAGGGCCTATAGTTGGCTGAATAATTTCCTCCCCGCAACAAAGGCCTTCATCTCAATCCCCTGTGGATGGATCACCTTATGTAGTGAAAAGGACTTGCTGATGTGACTGAATTAAGGATCTGGTGTTGGGGAGATGATCTCTGAGTATGCATGGGAGCCCCATGTTATCACAAGGGTCTTTATAAAGCAGATGCAAGAGGTTGGTAGGAGATGTGGCAGAGAAGCCGAGCTCAGAGTGATGCAAAGGGACCCTGAGCCCAGAAATGCAGGCATTCTCCGGGAGCTGAAGAAGGCAAGGGGGCGGGTTCCTCTTGAGCTCCAGAACGAAGCACCCCTGCCAACTCCTTGACCTCATCCCCCTAAGACTCACTTTAGACTTCTGATCTCCAAAAACTATGAGAGAATACACTTGTATTGTTTTAAGCCACCAAGCCGGTGCTGATTTGTTGCAGCAGCGACAAGAAACTAGTTAGCACACATCCTTCATGAATCAGTCCTGAGAAGAGAGGGGTTTCCAGGTGTAGTATGAACCAAGGGCTTATGATCCAGGTGAAGGTGGTGGGTGCTCGGGTGAGAGAAAAAACAGAAAGGAAAAGGGAAGGAGAGGAAAGGGGCAGGAAGGAGATTTACCTGCTGGTCATGTGCATCCCAGAAGTAGAAAGGATTTAGTGGGCAATTGTGAGGTCAGACCAAGGAGCCTTCAAACTCCTGGCTGAAGAACGTCTATTCTATGTGGCTGTTAGAGAAATATTAAACTCTGAGACTGAACTGATGGGTAGAAATCTGGCCATGCATAAGGATCCCACCCGCTGGTGCCTGGAATGAAGCAATGCTGGTCTATGTGGTTAATCTGAGTTATCTGGGCAAAGTGATCCTGTTTTTGCTTTAATATTGGGTAGATTTTTTTTGTTTTATTTCTTCCTGACCTGTATTGACAAGCAAGTGTCCAACACTTGCTTTGATTTTCCTCTGGAAGACCTAATGCAAATTTGGATCTCTTTTCTTTTCTTTTTTAACTAATATAAGGTAATTTCAGTCAAAAAACACTAAACGCTGATAAAAACTCCAGGTGAACTCTGTATCTTTTGATTCCTTTTAGCCTGATGACCACTGATTACCGTGCTGAGCTAGGAAGCTGCTTATTCTTTTTGTCACCAGGCAGCCAGCATGGAATTCCACTGCATTGGTGTGTTTTGTTTAACTTTTTAAAACTCCTAATGCAAAGTCTCCTGAAAGTAACCTTATTTTGTCTAAAATTACAGTTAAATCCACTTAATCCACATGGTTCTGTAAAACCATTGTCTGTAACTTAGTTTGAGTTCTTAAAATGTACATTTGCTTTATTTTGAAAGTACAATTCTAACCAAATATTTCTCTAAGGGTTCAATTTGGAGTCATGACTAACTGGAGGATAATTTTCACATCACAACCTTCTGAGTCCTGGGAATACACAGTGTCACATTGTCAACACTGACTGGTGCATTTGTGATGGACAACAGGCTTGTTCATTACTGCAAACAAGCCCCAATCAGTTTGCTAGATGCATTGTTATACTTGCATATGGTTTTTAAAATGTCTCTCCCCAACCATCATTTGAGCCTTTCAAAGTGTAAAATATTTTATAACAGGTTCCCAAGGTCAGTGATGGGCATGGTGCACCTAAGTTTCCTATCACACTTTTTAAATTTTTCTTGTCTCCTGTAACCATTTTGTATTAGTGGTTTCAAATATGTCAGCATTGAAATTGATCAGCAAGTTGATCTTTTAATATATTACATCAGCTTGACCTCTTA
The DNA here is from genome assembly GCA_028533165.1 of Leontopithecus rosalia. NCBI lineage: Eukaryota > Metazoa > Chordata > Mammalia > Primates > Cebidae > Leontopithecus > Leontopithecus rosalia. The sequence continues at coordinate 54,160,848 of CM052665.1, forward strand.
TGATTATAGTAACTCCTATTACTATTGCTTTAGAAGCATAGAAGTGAATTCAGATTTTAACGATACACTTTGTGATAAATAAAATACTAAATGAGACCATCTCTGAAACAGAAGAAGAGAACTAGAAAATTCTAAATGATAGCATCCATGGCCAAAAGCACGAAATGGAATATTTTCCATCAACCAACCCAGTTGAGCTTTGCACATGGTAGGAACTCAAGAAATACTTGTGTAATGAATAAGTTAATGAATGAAAATAAATTAAATAAAAGTTCATTGTTATATGGAAGGAATAATTTACCCATGACAAAAAACTGTAGCTCATATTCTTCTTGGCAATATTTGTGTTTATGGAGAGAAAAATGAAATAAAATAAGGAATCCTCAATAAATTGTGATAGCATTCCAGATCCAGATATGACATATAGCATGTTATGACCTTTCCATTGCTTTTAATTTGGGTACATTTTCTGTGGTGCAGTGGAAGCACTCTGAGTTCCGCTTTCCCTTCTGCCAAGTGAGTCACAGTCAATGGTGACAGGTAGGAGCTCTCAGATCTGTCATGAACAAGATTTATTGAAGGAAGTTCCAAAAGAGAATTGGAGACCACCAAACATACACGTTTTAAGAGGAAAGCAGAGAAGTGGGGGAAATCTTGGAAAATCTGCTTTTACATATGCAGAGAAACTAATGGGAGTAGCATGGCAAGGAGGGCTGAGATGGACAGAGATCAGTACAGCATCAGGATCTCACCATATTAGCTAAAACTTTGTGATCCAAATTCTCTAGGAATTGGTCTCCACCTTTTGACTCCTTTGTTTGTTTAGTTGGGGTTTTTTTGTTTTTTGTTTTTCTTTCTGTTGAGATGGAGTTTCACTCTTGTTGCCCAGGCTGGAGTGCACTGTCAGGATCTCAGCTCACTGCAACCTCCACTTCCCAGGTTCAAGTGATTCTCCTGCCTCAGCCTTCCAGGGAACTGGGATTACAGGTGTGTACCATCATGTCTGACTAGTTTTGCATTTTTAGTTGAGACATGGTCTTGAACTCCTGATCTCAAGAGATCCACCAACTTCAGCATCCCAAAGTGCTGGGATTGCAGGCACGAGCCACTGCACCTGGCCTTTTTGACTCCTTTGAACTCGTGCTGGCTGGTAAGGAAAATACACATGAATCAGTGAAAAGTTTATTGAATATTTCCCCGCTTGGAGGAAAAGTTGTTTCAGGTTTGCGCTGAAAGCAATTGAATACACCTTATATAAAACCATATAAAACTTTCTTGCCTGAAGGACCATCTTTACATGGTGACAATGTCAAAGAATTGCCACTGGCTCCCAGATAATTACTGAAATGCAATTTAAATCTTTAAGGAAGTCTTTTAAAATTGCCAAAAGGGATTTCCATTCGTGAAACACAGTGTGCAATGAAGCGTCTTCAAAATTCCCCTTCTCTGAGTCTCTTTATGTTGCACCCCAAATCCCTTTCTTTGCTCCGAACACCTCAAAACTCTGAAACTTAGCACAGTGTGACCTTTCCTGGTCTCATTTCAACCCCTTCCAGATCTATTCTGTTCACTTCTCAGGGACAACCTCTGCCCTTCTAACTTTAATCAATCCCATACTCCTGGACTCCTGCAATTCCCATTTCATCCATTGAAAAATTCTGAAAAAAGGACCCAAAACTGAGTGGTCCACCCCAGAATTGTTCTTAACAAGTCGGAGGGGACAGAGCTGAGGCCACATGGGGCTGACACCCTTTGTTCTGTGGCTGCTTTCCAGGGAAAGTCTCACAGGTCCCCAACAGGACACCATGGCCTCTGTTCATGTGCAGTCTCCATTCCCTTTCTCTCATGAGAATGGAACTTTGCTCATTACCACCAGGTGGCCCAGGAACACACAGTTTCAGAGTGATAAAGCAAGGAATAACATGTCCACCCTGAGTTCCCCATTCTCCCCCGCCCTGACTCAAGGACCCACTTTGCGTGTCCCCGCACTCTGAGAAGCACTGAGCTGGCTCCTGCCAAGGTACTTCTTGTTCACCATGGGGGTGTTCCTGGGGCTGCATTGTACTGTAACCACCCAATGGGTTCATTTTACCCAGTGTTTAAATAGAGCCAATTTGTCAAGACAGGGAAATTGCAGAAGAGAAAGAGTTCGATGTGCATAGAGTCAGCTAAATGAAAGACCAGCGTTTTATTATTTTTTATTATTCCTTAAATCAGCCTCCTTAAAAATTCAGAAGCTGGGGTTTTTCAAGCATAGTTTGGCAGGCAGGGAGCTAGAGAATGGGTGCTGCTGATTGGTTGGGGAATGCAACCATAGGGATGTGGAAAATAGTTCCTATGTGCTGAGTCTGCTTCTGGGCAGGACCACAGGAGCAAGTTAACTATGAGTCGTGGGCCTGGGTGGGGCATCTGGTTTTCAGAAACATTCTACAATAGTGATGTTACCTGCAGGAGTAACTGGGGAAGTTGCAAATCTTGTGACCTCCACAATAATGGCTGGTAATTGTTTATCCTCACATCTTAGCATGATTCAGGCTCCTCTCATCCCTCTAACCTGGTGGTCTTGCATTACAAAGGTGGTTTAGTTTTGGAGAATGGCTGCTATCATTTAAGCTATAAATTAAATTTCTACCAGAGCTAGCTTGGCCCAAGCTCAGAAGTGACCAAGTGCAGTTTGGATGTTAAAGGAAAGATGGGGATTGCTTAGATCAGATTTCTTTCATTGTCATTTTCTCACTATTATGATTTTTGCAAAGGACGTTTCACCACCATCTCCTTGTAACCGTGTGGCAAGCTCCACACTAATTCCAGGTGGCAGTTTCTCAAACAAGTTAAGCAGCCTTTCTCAATTTGGGGAATTCATGTAATATATTATATTTTTGGTTCTCCTTCTGATGCATGCAGTTCTGAACAGGGGAATTGTCATGCCTCGCTCAAACCCATTTTCACAGTTTTCTACTAGCTCTGCTGGGTGACTCATGAACCTCCACGGCTAACCTGGATCACCTGGGGCTCCTGCTCCTCCATCCAGCACCACAGTCATGCTGCCTCTAGGCTGATAGTCACTCTAAAAGTAGCAGGGCAGGAAAGTACCTGAATTCAGAATCACAGGTGGCCCCTGGTGAACTTTCACCCTAGGAGAGGGTGACATTCAGAGTAGAATATAAGCTTCATGAGAGGCAAGTCCCTGGGACAACCAGGTGTAGAGTAGAAACTTTAAATATATATATGCATGCATGTCTATATCAACACACATTTATTCATTTATAATATATAACAATATACATTTTAATATAACTTTTACATATAATTTTTTTAACTTTTAATTTCAGGTGTATACATGCAGTATTTTTAGATAGGTGAACTTGTCTCATTGGGGTTTGTTGTACAAATTATTTCATCACCCAAGTATTAAGACTATTACCCATTAGTTATTTTTCCCAATTCTTTCCCTCTTCCCACCCTCCACCCTCCGCTAGGCCCCAGTGTGTGTTGTTCCCCTCTGTGTATACATGTGTTCTCATCATTTAGCTCCCACTTATAAGTGAGGACATGGTATTTGGTTTTCTGTTCCTGCATTAGTTTGCTAAGGATAATGGCCTCCAGCTCCACCCATGTCCCTGCAAAGGACCTGATCTTGTTCTTTTTTGTGGTTGCATAGTGTGTATTGTACATGGTATCCATATATACACATCTATACCTGTGCATATATGTATGTGTATATGATGTACATATATACACACACATACACATATGTATATATGTACATGTGTGTAGCATGCATACATATCTACACATACACATATACTTATGTATAGATATGTATATGGTATATATTATGTGTAGACATGTATATTATATACATATGTGTGTATATATGTATGTATATGATATACATGTGTATATATGTATATGATATACATATGTGTACATGTATGTATGATATACATGTGTGTATATGTATGTATATGATATACATGTGTATGTATGTATGTGATATACATGTGTGTATGTATATGATATACATGTGTGCATGTATGTATATGATATACATGTGTATATATGTATGTGATATACATGTGTGTATGTATGTATATGATATACATGTGTGTATGTATGTATATGGTATACATGTGTGTATCATACATACATATCTACACATACACATATACTTATGTATAGATATGTATATGGTATATATTATGTGTAGACATGTATATGATATACATATGTGTGTATATATTTATGTATATGATATACATGTGTGTATATATGTATGTATATGATATACATATGTGTGTATATGTATGTATGATATACATGCGTGTATATGTATGTATATGATATACATGTGTGTGTATGTATATGATATACATGTGTGCGTATGTATATGATATACATGTGTGTATATATGTATGTATGTGATATACATGTGTGTATGTATGTATGTGATATACATGTGTGTATGTATGTATATGATATACATGTATATGTATGTATATGGTATACATGTGTTTATATGTATGTATATGATATACATGTGTGTATATATGTATGTATATGATATACATGTGTGTATATACATATGTATATAATATGCATGTGTGTATATGTATGTATATGATATGCATGTGTGTATATGTGTATGTATATAATATGCATGTGTGTATATGTGTATGTATATGATATACATATGTATATATGTGTGTATATGATATACATGTGTGTATGATATACATATGTGTGTATATATGTATGTATATGTGGTTCATGGTTAATACGTCACATTTTCTTCATCCAGTCTATCACTGAAAAAAATGTGTTTACTGAAGTTTCCTTTAAAAGGTGACCTCTCCTCTCTCTTCTTCCCAGCCTCTAAGCCTCCCACTCTCTACCCTACACATTTGTTTAGGTACATTTGTTTCCTTGGGCTGTTTCAGCAGCTTACCACGACCTTGGTCTTGGGACAACATCTATTTGTTTCCTCACAGTTCTGGAGGCCAGAAGCCTGAAGTCAGGGGTCGGCAGGGTTGGCTTCCTTTTTTTTTTCTTTTAAAATATATTTATTGAAATATGAAGAGTCAATGAAAGGAAAAATAGAAGTCACCGTACTTGGCCACAGGTAGATTGCTCATAGGCACATGGCTGCTGCCTCTACGGGACCGTGGGCAGGCTCACCTTCACAGGGCAAGCCAGGGGCCATTGGCAGGGTTGGTTTCTTCTGGAGGCTCTGAGGGATGATCCACGCTCTGCTTCTCTCATAGCTCCTGGGTGCTGTTGGAAACCCTGTGGGTTCCTTGGTTGGAAGATGCTTCACTCTAACCTCTGCCTCCACCCTCACATCTTCACCCCCATCTGTCTCTTTTCTCCCTTTTTCTTCTTCTATCATTCATTTAAGGGCCCCCTTAAGTCGGGATGATCTCATCTGGATATTCTTAATTACATCTGCAAAAACCCTTTTCCCAAATAAGGTCACATTTACAGGTTCCATTTGTATGATCTTTTGGGGGCCACCATTTAACCCACAGTACTTGGTTTCTATCACATATAAAGCAATACCATCGTTCTGATTTTTCTCTGCAAACTCCCCAAATTCCTTCTAATGCTACTTGCACTATTTTCCATATCTTCTTCTCCACTTCCCCAACTAACTCATTGTCCTGTTCCATGTGAATTGATCCACAGTATCTGGGCTCTTGGCCATTGACTCTCTCTCAGCCAGCTAAAAAGAAATTTAACAGGCATAGGAAGGGAAAGCTTGCAAAAATAAAATTCTAGGTCTATGGTACTTTTTCTACATAAACTAATAAGTAAGCAATTCAGAACATCTTTTCAAATATTGATGACAAGAAATATTCACACTCTGGCCTAACTGATACAGTATTTTCCATGGTCATTTGTCACAAAAGCTGGAACCTCTGTCCACTTGAATGTCAGCATCTCAGGAATTAACACCTTTGCGATGACCTAGGGGCTCTAATTTGAAAGTCTTCCTAGATTACTGAAATGCATTAATGAACGTCAAATTTGCTATCATCTCTTGAGGAATAAATGACGGATTTTAATGTTATTTTGTGGCCAAGTACAAATTTCAGCACAATTGCACTAGAGAATAACAAAATCAAATCTTTGGAGAGAGAGCGTGTGTGTGTGTGTGTGTATGTGTGTGTGTATGTGTGTGTACATATGCATGTTGATATCTATTTAAATTTATACATGCATACACACACAATTCGTTACTAGTTTGTTGAAATACCAAAATTTATTCTTACATTTTTCATTTATTTGGTTCATATTCTATTAATTAATCTTTCCATTATTTTCTTCCCCAATATTTTTTACTCTCAAAGAATTTCTGATTAAAGGTCGAAGTAAAACATATAAACTTTCTTTGTAATATTGCTTATAACAATGATATCAATCGACTCACCTCCTTTAAAGATAGGAAGAGTAGCTTATAAATACCCATTTGCGCAAGTCATAACTCTTTGACACAGTTCTCATCCAATGCCATGTATCTCCACTTCCTTAGTTTAAATATACGCACTCTCAATGACATTTTAGTTCATGCTTCTAGCATTCACTGTCAGGGTAACAAAGCTTACTTGAAATAAGAACAAAGCTCCAGATTTTTATTCAAATTCTTTTCCCAAACAAACGATAAGCCTGGGGCTTTCACCCAGCCTGGGGTCTACGTGATGCAGTAGGAATTGGGATGAGAAAAGAGGGAAATTGATGTGGGGTAGGGCTTGGGAGACCTACAACCGTAGTCAAGCAGGATGGAACATCTGGGTTCAAGGTGACACTAGGAGGTAGAGCCAGAGGCCAGTCCCTGGGGCAGTAATATGTGGCTGTACTGTTGTGCAAATTTCATGATTATTACAACTCTGTTACCCGCCCTTGCTAGCCCCAACCCTTGCTCCATTTCACTTATAGCACTTATTAATTTCTAATTCTCCAGAGTGTAAACACCACAAACACAGAGATTTCTGTGTGTTTTATCCATTGCTGTTTATATCCAGCCTCTAGTGTAGGATATATGGCCAGCCTTCCATAAAATATTCATTAAAAAGAAAAGATGAGTGATCACATATGAAGTTCAAAAAGACTGGAGGGAGGAAAATAGATTTGAGGGAACATTTAGGGGTCTGGCATTTGGGAGATGGTCATAATCAGATGAAGGTTGAGGGATATGCAGGACATAACAGTAACAGGTCTTGGTAATAAATACAGTGGGCTGGTAAGCAATGGTGTCATGGTAAAATTTTTAAAACTAACTACCAAAAACTAAAGGTGTATGTGCGACATCTGTCTCCATATATTATACATACAGTTTATTATGAACTTTATTCTTATAAATGACTGTAGCACACAATTTATAGATAATAATAACATATATAGTATTCTTTTTTTTTTCTTTGAGAGGGAGTCTTGCACTGTTGCCCAGGCTGGTGTTCGGTGGTGTAATCTCAGCTCACTGCAACCTCTGCCTCCTGAGTTCAAGCGATTCTCCTGTGTCAGCTTCTGGAGTAGCCAGGATTACTGGCGCCCACCACCATGCCTGGCTAATTTTTTTGTATTTTTAGTACAGACAGGGTTTCACTATGTTGGCTGGGTGGTCTCGAACTCCTGACCTCATGATCTGTCTGCCTCAACCTCCCAAAGTGCTGGGATTACAGGCGTGAGGCACCATGCCTGGCCTATATATAGTATTCTTTATTGTAAATTCCACAGAACAAACTGATTTCCACTGTTCTAATGTTCTAATTCATGTTGACAGAATTCACACCTATAGAGACCCCATGTTCCAACTGATGAAGAAATTTAGTTCTAACATGAATATTAGTTGATATTTTTGTTTGCATTAAGAAGAGAGACAAAAGCAAAATCTGAAGATACACACCAGAACTTCACTTATTGGTCAATGACATGTTCCGTTTTATTGCTGAATGGGTTAATAATTTTTGAATTACAGAAGTCCATTTCCTCAACTGTTTGTGCTATTCTCATTATAATGGCTAAAGCTATGACATACTTACAAGTTTAATCCACATTCTTAACATTTTCTCCAATGCTTTCTTAAGTCAAGATAAGTAACAAAGCAATAAATAAAGCTCTGGTTGGTGACGTTTGCCAATTTTCATGGTGAAAATACTTCCTCCATGATAGATTTCAAGCTATCAATGCAAGGCCACTGAAGGCAGAGTAGGGAAGAGACTCACAGCAGCACTGTTAAGATCTCTACATATGAACTCCATAGATGTGAATAGCCTCAAGTGCATAGATAGGAAAATGTAGTAAAATAATTAGTAAATGATGTTTCTTCATATTTATCATCTTTGCTTTAGTGTAAGTTAATAACAATTAACTTTTAATAATTAAATTTGTATGAGTTGTTATTTAACAGTAAGCTCACAAAGTTCCAGAAGGTGTAACAATCAGCTGTCATGCCTCAGTACAAGCCAGCTCCAACTCATGACTATCACAGAAAGGGAGGTTCTAAGAAAGATGCCAGAAGCTTGGCTTGCATGACTGGATAGAGGATTCTGTCACTTTGAGAGGGAACAGAGTGGAGAAACATATCAGCATGTGGTGGGGGGCCTTGGAGATGATGACTTTAGAATCAGACATGTCAAGTCTGACATGTCAACAAAAATTCCAGAAGAAGCCCAGTTAACAATTTGGATTATGAGTCTGGAGCTCAGAGGAAAGGCCATGGGTGGAGACGTAGAGTAATGAGCCATCAGTTTACATGTGGCAAATGAAGCTGTGGGCATGGGAGACAGTCCCTGGGGAAAGAGAACAAAGTAACAGAAGATAAACTAGGTCCAGGCCTTCAGAAACTACGGTTAATTGGCAGCTAAGGACAAGACTACAAATAAGTAGAGATCAGTTCATCCAAGGAGTAAGAGGAAACCCATGACCTCTACAAGGAGATCTACAAATCACTGCTCAAAGCAATCAGAGATGACACAAACAAAAGGAAAAACATTCCATGCACATGGATAGGAAGAATCAATATCATGAAAATGATCATACTTCCCGAAGCAATTTATAGATTCAATGCTATTCCAGTTAGACTACCATTGAGACTCGTTACAAAACTGGGGGAAAAACTATTCTAAAATTCATATGGAACGACAACAAAAAAAAGCCCACTGGCCAAGGCAACCCTAAGCAAAAAGAAAAAAACTGCAGGCATCATTCTACCTGACTTCAAACTATGTTACAAGGCTACAGTAACCAAAACAGCATGGTGCCAGTACAAGATCAGAGATACAGACCAATGGAACAAAATAGACAGCCCAGAAATGAGACCACACACCAACAACTACCTGATCTTCAACAAACCTGACAAAAGCAAACAATGGGGAAAGGATTCTGTATTTAATAAAAAGTGCTGGAATAACTGGCTAGCCATAGGCAGAAAATTGAAATTAGATCTCTTTCTTACACTCTTACACCATATATAAAAATCAACTCAAGATGGATTAAATACTCAAATATAAAACCCAAAACCATAAAAACCCTAGAAGAAAACTTAAGCAATACCATTCAGGACATAGGCATGGGCAAAGATTTCATGATGAAGACACAAAAAGCAATTGCAACAAAAGTAAAAATTGATGAATGGGATCTAATTAAATGAAAGAGCTTCTGCACAGCAGAAGAAACTACCATCAGAATAAACAGACAACCTATAGATTGGGAGAAAAAATTTTCAAACTATTTATCTGACAAAGGTCTAATATCCAACATCTGTAAGGAAATTAAACAAATTGACAAGAAAAAAAAAAACACTAAAATGTGAGCAAAGGACATGAACACACACCTCTCAAAAGATGACATACATGCAGCCAACAATCATATGGTAAAAAAGCTCAACATTACTGACCATTAGAGAAATTCAAATCAAAACCACAATGAGATATCATCTCATTCCAGCCAGTATGACTATTATTAAAAAGTCGAAAAACTAACAGCTGCTGGTGAGGTTGTGGAGAAAAAGAAACACCCTGTTGGTGGGAGTGTAAATTAGTTCAACCATTGTGGAAAACTGTGCAGCAGTTCCTCAAAAACTCAGAGGTAGAAATACAGTTTAACCCAGCAATCCCATTACTGGGTATATACCCATAAAAGTATAAATAATTTGATTATAAAGATACATCCATGCCCATGTGCACTGCAGCAGTCTTCACAGTAGCAAAGACATGGAACCAACCTAAACGCCCATTAATGATAGACTGGATAAAGAAAATGTGGTACATATACACCATGGAATACTATGCAGCCATAAAAAAAGAACAAGATCATGTCCTTTGCAGAGCATGGATGAAGCTGGAGGCATTTTTTTTTTTTTTTGCAAACTAACACAAGAAAAGAAAAGCAAATACTACATGTTCTGACTTATAAGTGGGAGCAAAATGATAAGAACACATGGACACATAGAGGGGGCCAGTGCACACTGGGGCTTACCTGAGGGTGGAGTGTGGGAGGAAGGAGAGGGTCAGGAAAGATAACTAATGTGTACTAGTCTTTTTTTTTTTTGAGGCGGAGTTTCACTCTTGTTATCCAGGCTGGAGTGCAATGGAGCGATCTCGGCTCACTGCAACCTCCGCCTCCTGGGTTCAAGCAATTCTCCTGCCTCAGCCTCCCGAGTAGCTGGGACTACAGGCACGCGCCACCATGCCCAGCTAATTTTTGTATTTTTAGTAGAGATGGGGTTTCACCATGTTGACCAGGATGGTCTCGATCTCTTGACCTCGTGATCCACCTGCCTTGGCCTCCCAAAGTGCTGGGATTACAGGCTTGAGCCACCACCCCCAACCTGGGTACTAGTCTTAATGACTGAGTAGTTATATAATCTGTACAACAAAGCCCCAAGACACAAGTTTACCAGTGTAACAAACCTCCACATTCCGCACGTGTGCCCTAGAACTTAAAATGCAAGTTAACAACAACAATAAAAGAGGAATGCTGAAGGCATGTGGTGCTACTGAGCCAACAGAAGACACCACTACAAGAAGAAATCAACAGTATTGAACGATACTGAGAGGTTTAAGTAGGATAGAAACTTGAAGTTATCGATGACATTAATAAGAATTATTTCAGTACAGTGTTGAGTTGAATTCAGATCACAGATAACTGATGGGTAAACAGAAAGTGAGAAAATATGATTTTATTATCTCTCCCAGAGGTTAACTATGAAAGGGTGGAAAGCTACAGATTGAGGTGTGGAGTAATGTAGGGTCGAGGGACGGTATTTTTTTAATCAGAAATAAAAAGTCCATTTAAGTCCAAAAGCCAAGGGGTAGTGATACAGGAGCTAAAAAGAAATTTTTTAAGCAGTTAAAGGGTAAAAGAGCTCTTGGTATAATTTCCTTTTAATAAAAAGCAGGCCCCAAATAATTTCTTTTCCAACAAGAAGCAGCCTGAAAAATCAAGCGTAGATAAGCAAGCTGGAAGCTTACATAGATGAATGTCGGCAGCTGTGCCAACAGAAGAGGGATACCTGGAAGTCAGGTACGAGTATTCGACACGGAAGTTTCCTCTCCCTTTTCTTTGTCTCCACGTGTGCAGGTAACATGGCACCAGCCACGTAAAGACTCCATTTGTATAATAAAAGATTAGAGTGGGTCGGCCAGCCTTTTCACATGCTATGCAAATGGCACCCAACCAGTCCTCTAGGTCCTATGTAAATCAGACATTTCCTCCTCAAGTTCATCTATATAACCAGCTGCATCTCGCCCCAAACCGCAAAACCTGCTCAGGCCCCCTTCCTCTGCACCAAAAAGTGCTCTCTTCTTTCTTTTTCCTATTAGACTTCTATTTATTTATTTACTATTTATTTATTTATATTTTGAGGCAGAGTCTCGCTCTATCACCCAGGCTGGAGTGCAGTGGCACGATCTTGGCTCACTGCAACCTCCACCTCCTGGGATGAAGCGATTCTCCTGCTCAGCTTCCCAAGTTGCTGGGTTTATAGGCGCCCACAAGTTTGCCCAGCTAATTTTTTGTATTTTTAGTAGAGACAGGATTTCTCCATGTTTGCCAGGCTGATCTTGAACTACTGAACTCAGGTGATCCACTCATCTCAGCCTCCCAAAGTGCTGGGATTACAAGCATGAGCCATCACGCCTGGCCTGAACTTCTACTCTTAAATCTACTCCATGTGTGTCCATGTCATCAATTTCCTTAGCACAAGACAATGAAGCTCAGGTATTTCTCTAGAAAAATGACACCACTTCAGTAGGATCAATTGCAAGACACGAGATCCACTGGAGAATGAACATGAGTGATGGTATCGTGAGAACCTGGGAGGACTTTGGGAGCCAAAGCACAGGGAAGCACGTGGCCTTAAATAAGAGGAAGGTAGTCACTGCAACTCAGAAGCCGAGAAGAAATGATGTAGATAGGTTTGTATGTGTTGTATGTGTGATTTCACAAATAAAATAGAGTATCTATTTGATGACTTTTCCTGTAAAATGACAGCTAGATCATCTACTGAGAATGTACAGGGAGATTTTTGAGACACTTGAGGAGGGTGGAGATCACCTTAAATTATTCAAGTTATTAATTAGATTTGGCTACTTAGTAATAGAACCAATATTTTCTTCATTTGAAAAGTGTGTTAACCAGCAACACATTTTAACCAAGAATAATTTTATTAAGAAAGGCAAAGTTGGTTTTTAAAATTAGAAAATCCATAAATGTAATTCACAACATTAATTGATAAAAAATTTTAAAACATATGATTATTTTCACACATGCTAGAAAAACATTAATAACAATGAGCATCTCTTCCTTAAGAAAACAATATCCAATAACACAAAATTAGGTAGCTACTTTTTAACAAAATGGTAACATATATCCTTCTTAACCCATAAACCAAACATTGTAATCAAAAGTCAAAAACAAAGTATCCACATTTTGAATTTACAGTTCCACTTCTGGGGATTTATCCTACAGCCTTGCAGGACAATGTGCTATATTTTATCAATCCTTAAGATGTGTCTTGGATATTGGGGTGAGTAATCAATGTGACATTATTTAATTGGTATGTTTTTTCCTTTTTAGTGGCACATAAAGTAAAAATGTGTGTTATTATTAAGGCACCTTAGGTTACATATCAGTTTGTAGATGATTTTTTATTATAGTAAATTTCAGATAACACTGAAAGCAAAGCATGAATCAATGTGTATAGTTGCTATCATTCATGTAAAAGTCAATCAATGTCAGTAGTCATTATTAGATACCTACATTATATCTATTAGTGAATGCATATATTATGTGACTGTACTGATATCCACCCACACATATAACTGTTTGCTAATATATGTGCACAATAGCGCTGCTAGGACTCTGGTAACTTGGTTCCCTCTAAAGAGGGGAGGTGGTGGCTGGAAGAGAGAAGTGGAGGAAAATTTTACATTCCTTTTTGTATTTGTATAAACATTGTGACTTGTGAATATGTCATCTCAAAGAAAATACAATTGAAAACCAAAAAAAAAAGAGAAAGAAAGAAGAAAAAGTCAACTATAGAAATTGTAAATCTCTGCTTTGTGTAGGCTTCACAATTATGTTCACCTTTTGATAGAATGTATACAGATTTTAGCCTGAGACCTGACCCAGAGGAATAAGAAGAAAAGGAAGTTTCTTTATGCTGAGTCTAGATATGCCAGGAAATCTTCCATTCAATGACTGAATGTTTTCTCCATATTTTCTGTGATATATTTAATATCACAAAAACTCTTTAAATGTGTGGTTTGGGGTGATTGGAGTAACAATCCTTAGAAATGAATGCTGTTCTTCTAACTCTCAAAAAATCCTTATTACTTTTCTGATTGCAAAAGCAATGTCTTTTCAGGAAAAATAAAGAATCCTTATAGAAGAAATTGCTGTCATTAAAAAAAAATGGAAATACCTTTTAGCCAAGGTGAGAGTTAGGGATGCAGTCATGCTCAGGAATGCCTGCTGCCAGCAGCTTTTGGTATTTTAAAGAACAGCAATTTTACATGTTGATAAAGTGATCTTGACCCAGCTAATGTCAAACGGTGGCATCGAAATGTCTGTGTCAAAATGTCTCACAAATCAAAAAAGCTGCATTAAACTATCCTGCTTTCTATGCATTTGGCGTGCCATGTCTGGTGCCACACAGAGTGTCAGGTCGCTTTACAATTCCTTGAGGCCATTCCTATATTCTTACCACTGATCTCAGTACCTGGCATAGGGAGGTGATCAGGAAGTGCTTATTGAAGGTGTGAAGAGGTGGCATGGGCTGGTGGACATCCTGCCAGGTCCTCCTCAGCCCCAAAGTTTAAGCCTGCAAGTTGTAGTCTTGAGTAAGCCATCAAATGCCTCTGAGCCTTGGTCTGTTATCCATAATGGGGCTATAATAACACTCTTCTTGCTGCAAAAATGAAATTTTTTTCAATCTGCACAAAAGGGGTAGCACAGTTCTAGGAGCAACACTGGGCACACTGAGTGTTTGTGATGATAATGACTACGCTAGGGAAGGAACAGAGCCTGACGGAGTTGAGTCAGTGTGCACAGCAGCCCTGGGGCTGGGTGGGGGTGATGATAGCTGTGGTTAGGGAATGGTGGCCCTTGGGCACGGCTCTACCCAGCCAACCCTGCAAATATGCTCAGTCCGCGGCAAAGAGAGGCAGTGTTAAATAAAAACATGTATTCTTTGAGTATCTGTTTAAAACTAGGAGAACCTTCATATACCTTGTCTGCCAAAGGCAGCTGGAGAAACTTTATCTGAAGGATTGGTACGACAACAAGCTCTCCGATGCCAGTTTCACCTGAGCCCTCAACCTGCAGTCCTGCGATCCAGGCCCCTGGGCAAAGGCCCTTCTGAGCCCCATAACATCTCATCTCTCTTGTATCATCTTCCCCCAGGTTCTCAGGAAACAACCTCACCTCAGAAATAGCTTTCTGGAGATAAAATCCGCATGCCGTATGATTCATCCATTGCAAGCGTATAATTCCATGGTTTTGAATCTTCGCAGAACTGTGCAACTATCACTTCATTTTTAGAACATTTTCATCACCCTAAAAAGGAACTCTTATGAACTAAGTATTTGCAGCCCTCCTAAATTCAAATGTTGAAACCCTAAGCTTCAATGTGTTGGTATTAGGAGGGAGGGCCTTTGAGGGGTAATTAGGGTTAGTGAGGTCAGGGAGTGGGACCTTCATGATGGGATTAGGGCCCTCACTAGAAGAGGCACCAAAGGCCTTTCTCTCCCTTGTTCTCTCTCTGTGTCATGTGAGGACACAGTAAGAAGGCAACTATTCACATGGCAGGAAAAGAGGCCTCACCAGGAACCAAATTGGCCGGCACCCTGGCCTTGGTGTTGGACTTCCAGTCCTCCAGAACTGAGAAATAAATTTATGTCGGTTAAGCCACCCAGTCTATGCTATTTTGTTATAGAAGCCCAAGAAACTAAGACAGAACCCATTAAGAACCTACTCTCCATTCTCCCCTTAACTCCATTCCCAGCCTCAGGGAACCACTAATCTACTTTATATTGCTATATATTTACCTATTCTGGACACTTCATATAAATTAAATCAGACAATATGAAAATGCTCTGCTGAGTAGAAGACAGTTACGAAGGGCTGACCACATATTGTCTGATTTCAGATATAGATGTATGTTTTTATTTTTCTTGGGTGTACACCTAGGAGTGGAATTGTTGTGTTGTAACTGTATGTTCAGCCATATACTAAATGGACCATGCTAAACGCCCCACTTTACATTCCTCACATCGACGTATATGTGCTCTGCTTTCTTTGCATCTCCACCAACACTTGCCATTTTCTGTGTTTTGGGTTTTGCCGTTACTAGTTGGGGTGACGCATTAGCCTGCAGTTCTATTCCATGCAACTTGCCTTCCGGAACACACTTGTCTCCTGATTTGATTCCACTGTCTTCCTCTCTACCAGTGCCTTCTGTTCTCAAGCAGGGAGGATGCTTTTTGTTAAAAGCACTCTACTGAGGTAAGAATGGCCTGCAAAAATCTGTACATACTGAATGCATACCACTTGATGAGTTTGGAGGTAAGTATGCGCCTGTAAACCATCACCACTGTGTAAATGATAAACCTATTCAACTCCAAAATTTTTATTCTACCTGCTTTATTTATTATTATAAGCATACCTTGTTTTATTGCACTTTGCTGCACTTTTCAGATATTGAATTTTTTACAAATTGAAGATTTTTTGCAAGCTTGCACCCAGCAAATCTATTGACATCATTTTTCCAAAAGTGTGTGCTCAGGTCATGTCTCCGTGACATATTTTAGTTAGCAAGTCTCACATTGTTTCAAACTTTTTCCTTATTACTGTATCTGTTATGATGATCCATGGTCAGTGATCTTTGATGTCACTACTGTAATTGTTTTGGGGAGTCACAAACCACATCTATACAAAAAAAAAAAACACAGTGAACTTAAGCCCCAAATGTGGTATACATTCTGACTGCTCCCCTGACTGGCTGCCTGCCTCTCTTTCTCTCCTCAGGCCTTCCTATCCCCTGAGACACAACAATATTGAAATTAGGCAAATTAATAACCACTTTCTCTCTCCATCTGTAAAAATAACTCATCTGTTAACTCCAGTGGTTTCTTGAGATGGGATCTGCTCCTGGTGAAGACACTGTGAACATTGTTGAAATGATGATAACGGAGTATTATATAAACAAACGTAGTTGATAGAGCAGCAGCAGGGTTTAAGAGCATCGACTCAAAATGTTGAAGAAGTTCTACTGTGAGTCCAATGCTAGCAAACAGCAGTGCATGCTACAGAGAAATCGGTCATGAAAGGAAGAGCTCGCTGACGTGGCAAACTTCACTGTTGTCTTATCGCCACAGCAACCCCAGTCGTCAACAACCATCGCCCTAGTTGGTCAGCAGCCATCACCGTCAAAGCGAGACCTTCCACCAGCAGCAAAAAAAAAAAAAAAAAAAAGACTTGTTGTATTAGTGTATTTTCACACTGCTATAAAAATATTACCTGAGACTGGGTAATTTGTAAACAAAAGAGGCTTAATTGACTTAGTTCTCTATGACCAGGGAAGCCTCCGGAAGCTTAACAACCAAGGTGGAAGGGGAAGCAGTCACCTTCTTCACAAAGTGGCAGGAGAGAGAAGTGCAGGAGAAACTGACACTTATGAAACCATCGTATCTCAAGATAACTCATTCACTATCATGAGAACAGCAAGGGAAAGAACCGCCCACATCATCTAATCACCTCCCTTCACACAGGGGGATTACAGTATGGATGAGATTTGGGTGGGGACACGGAAACAAACCATATCACATGCTGACGGCTCAGATGATCTCTAGCATTTTTTTGCAACAAAGTACTTTTAGTTGAGGTTTGTAAATTATTTTTTAGACATAATGTTACTGCACACTTCAGAGGCTACAGTGTGGGATGAACATAAGTTTTGTATGCACTGGGAAACCAAAACATCTGTGTGACTTGCTTTGTTGCAATATTCACTTTATTGTGGTGGTCTGAACTGAACCTGCAGTATCTCCGAGATATGCCTGTATTTTGTGATAAGAGCAATTGGCCCAAGCCTTTGAGCAATGTGCCTCACTGATCCCCAGATCTCATCCCTCACATGCCCTCTAGGACTCCCTTTCCATCACTCTTGATCCTTCTCATCTGTAGCGTCTACCATGGAAATACTCCTTTTCTACTGGTACTTCCTCCACAGACATATCCAAGGTAGCAGATATTCTGAGGCACGTGCTGGAAGAACTCTAGTCATGTTTCTCCACTTTCCAGTGGCAGGCCTTGTGCTTTGTTTTCATTACCTCTATTAATTATACCTACTTCGTAATACTGTTGTGGGGACAATACAAATTGATACATCTAATGTCTGGCATATGGTAAGTGCTGAGTGTTTGCTATTATGTCATCATCTTTCAAATTGCATTCATAATTTGAATAAGTAATAGGCGCAAATGATACAGAAGTTTAGATAAAAGCATTCTGCAGTTGGATGTAACTTTCTCTCCAATCACCTTTTCACAACTTTACCTGAGAGGTGAGCACTGTTACCCACTGCTTGAGTGTTCTGCCGGAAATGGATATTCTGTGCTTAATGAGAAAACCATAGAAGTGACAATTTCTGCAATGGAGCCTCCTGAACACCTCACTCTTTCTCCTTATTTTTTTTCTGAATATCTGTTTTGGAGATGATTCAATGTGAGTGCCAAAGACTTTTCTCATCCCTCCTAACACCTGCTACTAAATGGATGTGTCACGATGAGTTTGAACATTTCCTAATATAGGTACTTAAAACTTAAAACTTTTTTGACTAGTATTTTTTAATCCTGCAAGGTTATTCAGGCATAAATGTTACGTGTGTGAATATATCTGTACATGAATGACTAGAAAAGAAATTTCCAAGTCAAGGAGAGTTACACTTTAATTTTATAATGGTTGTAAATATGATATTAACATATTACAGATAAACAATATTATTGATTATTGTCTTGAACATTATGATCCTATAACCATAAGTACAAGTACATATAATTTAAATAAGTATAATTAAAATGTATAAGTATTAGCAAATTTATCTTTAAAAATATACCAATTGGCCATGTCCATGTTTTAACTTTTATTGTTATTCCTTTCCAATTGGGTCTTAGAGGGGCCATGAGCCAAGATAGCCACTCTTCAGGAAAGCCCAGCCGGTTGGGGTAGGGAAGTTAGGTTTGGGCTCGACAGTCAGGTGAGACACAGAGGGAGAGTGAGACCAAAATGCACACGTAGCAGAATGCATTTATTACTTACACATCCCAGAGAGGTTAAGAAGCCTGGGGTGGGGCAATGGGGTGGTGGGAGCACAGCAGGTTAGTGGAGGCAGCAGGGAGTTCAACCAGCAAGTACAAAGGGGCAGGGGCACTGGTGGGACTACGTTTTTAATGAGGTTTATGGTCGTGGTTCCTTAGGCCTTCCCAAGGGTCCGGTGGGTTGCGTAATTTAAAGAGAAATAAAAAAGGAGGGACTCATTTGCATAACGTGGAAATTGACCATGAGATTTTCTCATAGTCAACAGCTGTGGGATGAGCGGCGTTTGGGGTCAGTGGGATGAGAACCTTCGAGTTCATCATAAACAGCCACAGGTGGAGGACAAGCCCGGCACCGATCTCTCAGCCCCGGGAAACGGCGAGGCACGTCGCAGTAGGGGGAGAACGCAGAGGACAAGGAGCACGAGGAGGGCCCAGGTGCGCCTCCTCTGGAGACCTGCCCGACAGCCCCGACCCGGACAGGCCTGGGAGCAACCGGCAGGAGCGCGAGAGGGCGCTGGGGACTCGGAGGCCCTGGACGGGGAGAGCTGAGCGCGGCAGCCGGGTCCAGCCCGGTCCGGAGCTCAGCACGCGCAGGCTGCCCCTCTCCCTCCCCGCTAGCGGGAGAGCAGAGTGGAGAAATGTTGGGGAAACGCTGCGCTGTGTGTTTGTATTTGTTCCCTTGGGTTTTTGGGGGTTTTTTCTGCCTAACTTCTGTGATTTCCAACCAACATGAAATGACTATAAAGGGTTTATTAATGAAAAAATGAAACCGCCACCACCACCACGTGGGGAGGTAAGGCTTAATCAGGCCAAAGGCGATTGCACCCTAAGACTGGCTTTCAAATGACTCGCACCAGGCCTAAAGTGAACACCAAGACGTCAACTGTATTAAAACGAACACACTATCCCAGCTACACTGCAAGGGCGTCTCTGTCCCTACATCTTCTCCAGCAAACCGTGTTATCTTTGATTCATGCCGATCGGACTCATGAACAACAGTATTCTGATGTGGTCTCAATCCGCAGGAATCATAATGAGAGGGAGAAGGAGTATTTCTCATGTGCCTAGGAGCTCTTTGTGCTTGGAAGAAGGACACACTGTGTGTATATGTGTGTGTATATATACGTGTATATGTGTGTGTATATATATGTGTATA
Organism: Leontopithecus rosalia; assembly: GCA_028533165.1. Classification (NCBI taxonomy): domain Eukaryota; kingdom Metazoa; phylum Chordata; class Mammalia; order Primates; family Cebidae; genus Leontopithecus; species Leontopithecus rosalia. The sequence goes on from CM052665.1 coordinate 54,180,822, forward strand.
TGTATATATGCATATATGTGTAGATATATGTATGTATGTGTATATGTATATGCGTATATGTATATATGTGTGTATATATATATGTGTATATGTATATATGTGTATATAGGTATATTTATGTGTGCATATACATGTAAATGTATATATGTGTATATATGTATGTATGTATATATACATACACATATATGTGTGTATACATATATAGATATCTGTGTGTGCATACATATGTATACATATATACACATATATACATACATATACACACATACATATGTATACATACACATATATATACACACATAAATATACCTATATACATACATATACCTATATATACACACATACATACACATATATACATAACATACATAATATACACATATATTTTCTATCCTTTCCTTGTTTTCTATTTTATTATAAATATTTATTTATTTTATTATAAATATTTTCTCATTTGTTAACAAAATTAACTCGTTTATGGTAAAAATTGTAACATTTTTTGAAAGATTGTCATTTGTCTCATTTCTCATTGTTCAACTCACACTTCTGAGTGAGAACATGTGGGGGTTTTCTGTTCCTGTGATAGTCTGCTGAGAATGACGGCTTCCAGCTTTATCCATGTCTCTGCAAAGGACATGAACTCATCCTTTTTATGTCTGCATAGTATTCCATGGTGTATATGTGCCACATTTTCTTTATCCAGTCTATCATCGACGGGCAATTGGGTTGGTTCCAAGTCTTTGCTACTGTAAACAGTGCTGCAATAAACATGTGTACACGTGTCTTTACAGTAGAGTGATTTATAATCCTTTGGGTCTATACCCAGTAATATAATTGCTGGGTCAAATGGTATTTCTGGTTCTAGATCCTTGAGGAATTGCAAAATGCTATTATTTAAGGACTTCATCATTTTGCTTAAAGTTACAATTTCCAAGAACCTATCGATGACATTGAGAGCTTACTGTATTACTTTTAATTTCTGCTATACTGTACTGCATGCCTAATATTTTTAATGTTTGCTTTTTGTTGGGATAATTAAGATTTCATACATATTCTGAAGATATTTTTAGCCTCAGTTTCCATGAGTTCCATGAAAACTTTCTGCTGGTGACTGTTCTTGACCTGCCATTTTCTCTCACTTATTCTCGAAATACCTTTAGATAGATCCTATAGTGTTTATTTTTTATTAACCCTCTTGAACAAGACGAATTCTTTCTGGCTCATTTATTAGTAGGATTTTTCTGTAGAGAGGAGTCTAGACTGTGTTTCAGGCCAGGAAGGATTTTTCTTCCCATGTACAGTTATGAAAGTGGATTAATTATTTTAGCCTCTGCTTCTCCCCAGCCAATGGTAATCAGAAGCCACAGACTGACCAAAGGAAAAAGACATTTCTTCTTTCTGGTGCCCTCTTTCCCTGTCCCGCAGTTGCTTGCACCTCTCCCACCTTCCCTGGCCCTCCCAGGTGAATGCAGCAAAGTGATGGGAAGGTTTCTGAATGTAACAACTACGGGGTTTGGAATAAGTCACCTATTTGGGTCTAGGATGAAGTTCTGACCCTCACATGTTGCATCTGCGTCCTGAAGAACAGAGATAAAAGACAGAAAACAGTATTTGTTAACCCCCACCCCATGTGTGCCAGGCACTCTGGTAGGCTCTTCGTGTATATGAACACATGGAATTTTGGAAACAATTTCACGAATAATCATTATTGCACCCATTTTTCGGATGGGCAGCTGGAAGCAAAGAGGAACAATTTCCTCAGCCATGATTATAGGGCCAGTGAATGCTGCAGTGGGGTTCAGCTCTCAACATTGCCTCCTGGGTTTCTTCATTGCCTCCCAATCCTAAGCTTCTGCCGTTTAGACAAAAATTCTCTTATCACAATGACAGTCACAAAGAGGTTCCTGTTGCCCCTGCCTCCAACAGTGGCCCATGTCCCTCTTGCTCTTTACCTCTCCTCCCCATTTGCCGGTCCACAGACTGCTGTCAGCTTGCTCAGTGGAACTGGCTGTCCGCATTGCTCCTTCTCTTTTCCTTTTTCTTTTTCTTTTTTTTTTTTTTTTTTTTTTTGAGACAGAGTTTTGCTCTTGTTACCCAGGCTGGTGTGCAATGGCGCGATCTCGGCTCACCGCAACCTCCGCCTCCTGGGTTCAGGCAATTCTCCTGCCTCAGCCTCCTGAGTAGCTGGGATTATAGGCACGCGCCACCATGCCCGGCTAGTATTTTGTATTTTTAGTAGAGATGGGGTTTCACCAGGTTAACCAGGATGGTCTCGATCTCTTGACCTCGTGATCCACCCGCCTCGGCCTCCCAAAGTGCTGGGATTACAGGCTTGAGCCACGGTGCCCGGCCTGCTCCTTTTCTGATTAAAGCCTTGCTCCGTGCTCTTCGGAGGAGGCTGTGCCCAGACTTGCCAGTGGCTTTTTTTTTTTTTTAACTCAAGCCTTCTTTGCCATGAGCCCAAAAGTGCCTTCTGGCTGGAGTTAGAAATCAGCCATGTTATCTGACAGCTGTTGCTGCCTGACCGCCCATCACTTTGCTCCACCCACCTGGAGCCCTGGCACTCATTAGTGCCTAAAATAATAAAGATGTTTCTGTTTGTTGGGGGCAAAAACCTAGAACATGAGAAGTGGGCTAGGCTCATGATGTAGGCTCAGGTCTCAGGTTCAGAGAGCTCTGTTCAGTTCTCCTTCTCAGTAGGCAAATAATTGTCACCAGGTCCTCCTGAGTTAAGCTACTTTCTCATAAACAGAGCTGAAACATGTGTCCCCTCTGCACATGAGGTTGTTGTGAAGTCTCAAAAAGAGAATTAAGATGAGAAAACATTCTGCAAATTATAATGTACTTACCAAATGCCCTTCGTTACTGATATGACGACAGATATTGCAACTGATATTAATAGAATACGTGGGTAGTGAAGGAGCGCTTCATGAGTTATGTCAAACAATACTTCTAAGAGAGGACATCTTGCTATTCGGTAGAGCAGGCAACCCCTTCTTATCTATGTGAGCTTCAATTTCTTTAACTTTAGAAATTACACTAGTCTATTGGGAAACTGAGGTAAGGACCAAGATGGACAAAGCTTCTATGATACTCATCCTGCCTGAACAATGAATATTAGCTGTTATCGTTATGCTGTTATATTTAACTGAGCTGAGTCAATTAATAGAATTAGAATGGTCCTTAGAAACCTCTCCCTCCATTGCAAGATAAGGTCTCAAGCCACACAGGTCCAGAAACTTAACCTTAATGGACCCATTCTCACTAATTAAACTGACAGGAGATCAATGCAAAACCAGGATGTAAAATTCTTCAGCAGCACTGCGGACTGAGACTGGTTAACATATGGCAATGCTTAGTAACCCTATTTGGGGGCTGCTGAGGCACATGGGAAGGGAGAGTTATTAAAAGACTGGGAAAAGCTTCAGGGCTGAGAAGAGAGGAAGGGAGAGTCCTTTGGGCTCCACCTTTGTCTCTCCAGGCATGCAAATGTCCCCAAAACTAAAAAGACTGTGTTTCCAAAACAAGTCTTTGGCTAGCGTTTCCCCTGAGACGTGGACCAATCTTCCCGGCACAACTGTATCAGAGGCTCATGTCTCTGTCCAGAGCTACTTCCAATTTCACACCCAGGTTTTCTTCATTGCATTCAAACTCTTGGTCCTTCACAGAGGCTCGTTTTGGAACCATATTGCAGAAGCCTCTGAGAACAAGGCAATTTCTAGTGTCTTGGGGCTAGACAGGGTCACTTGCATCCATCCCGATTATAGCAGGAAAAAGAGACCCTTGATTTTAGACACTCTTTTGTTCTTTCTCTGAGGCTTGCACACATGAGCAATTTACCCCCATTCTTTTCCTAAAAACATTTTTCAGTATAAATTGTGGTATGGAAAATGGTATGTTTCCTCTGGTTCCAGATAAGGAAAGCTATAAATAATTTAAAGTTCCTGCTGTGCAAAATTACCCAAACAGAAAGTACATTTTTTTTATGCTTGGCACTGAGGATGGTAAAATAAGAAATTGTGCCAATTTTCCTACAGGTGAAATTTTAGCTTCTTTATAACAGAAGCACTTTGACTCTGAAATATGTAACATAATAAGATTTTGTGCAAGATGTGCCCGAATTAATATGCGGCTATAGAAATAATAGCCCACATTTACCTTTCACACACACACAAAGACACAAAATTACTGCAAGCTTGTGCTGGGAGCATTAAGCCGCTCCCCAGGACTCAAAGACTGTGCCCCTAATAGCATTTATGTTTCCACAAATGTCAGTGTCAGCACTTCAAACTTATATGAAAACTATTGTTTTGTGGTACAAAAATTCTGATGTCTGTGTTATTTGAATTACTATAAGCCACTATAAGTTGAAGTATCAAAGTGACCTATTTTCCCCTCTTAATTAACAGGTCATCACAAAATGGGGTCGTGTCTATTTTCACCTGGCCCATTGTGTGTTGTGAGTGCCACCAGAGCCACCCTGCTGTCCCTGCACGGATCGGAGGATTTTCCCCCTTTATGTTGAATTTAGTGCTAAAGCTGGCAAAGCTTCATTCTCAACAACCAAAAGGTCATGGAGAAAGAGGAGGAGTGAAGCCACTTTGCTGGACTTCCCTTCCTGGGACACTAGTGCTGAGGGCATGTGATGGAAAGAGAAATGGACTCCTGGTCTTCAGTATGGGGGCCACATACAATGAGGGTTGCTTCTCTGGGCACCAGAACAGTGACTCTTGCACAAGCTCAGCCATCCCAGAGCTTGTCTCTAACAATCTAGGAAGGGACTTGGCATCAGGCTCTACAAGGGCAAAGCACAAGCACTAGTAGGCAAGAACCAAATACACCCAAGAATTGTAATAAAATGTGTCTATGAACAGCTACTAAATATAACAAAATTTAATGTATGACGAGTTTATTTCTGGTGATAGTGATCAACTCCTCTTGCCAGAGTGCTGGCTTCATCTTCATGTGTCAAATGTTTCATCTCTTACTTCCTCAACTCCAGTCTTCCTCCAGGTTTCCAGCAGCTATACAGTCCTGAGTAAATGTCAAAAAGCCAGAAGGATGAGTCTCCATAGGGATTAATGAGTTCAGATGATGGCTTTCAGAAAGAAACAGAGAGAGAAAGAAAAAGGAAGGAAAGAAGGAAGGAAGGGAGGGAGGAAAGAAGGAAGGGAGGAAGTAGAGAGAGAGGGAGGGAAGGAAGGAAGGAAAAGAGGGACAGAGGGAGGAAGGGAGGGAGGGAAGAAGAGAGGCCGTAAGGGAGGAAAAAAAGGAGGGAGGGAGGGAAGGAGGAATAAAGGAAGGGAGGGAGGGAGGAAGGAAATAGGGAGGGAGGAAGGGAGGAAGTAGAGAGGGAGGGAGGGAAGGAAGGAAGGAAAAGATGGACAGAGGGAGGAAGGGAGGGAGGGAAGAAGAGAGGCCATAAGGGAGGGAAAAAAGGAAGGAGGGAGGGAAGGAGGAAAAAAGGAAGGAAGGAAGGAGAGAAGACAGGACAGAGAGAGAAAGGGAAGAAACAGAAGGAATGAAAGAGAGAGAAAATAGGAAGGAGGGAGGGAGGGAAGAAGGAAGAAAGGAAGGAAAGAAGGAAGGGAGGAAATTTTAAAGCACTGTGTCCTATAAAATGGTCTCCACATTTGCATGGGAGGAGTGTCACAGGCTTCCCTGACTGTCAGAGACAAAAGAGTAAATGGTCAGATATTTTACCTACAAAAATCCCCCTTTGCTAAAGTCCTCCTGTCTGCCGACTGTGCTGGCCAGCAACTGGCATCCAGGCATCTGCTTGACACGTTTGTCTCACCATTTCTGCTCTGACCCTAAGTCGTTAATCTGTAAAGTGAGCTTCACTGGGCCTTCATGGGGCCTTTCCATGGACCTTGAAAGCCCTAGGTCTTTCCCTTATGAGCTCATTACACTTTGTTGCTGCCACCTTCTCTCAATTGCTCCTTCTTCATTAAACTGCACATTCTGTGGGGAAAGGGCTTCTGTCTGCCATGTTCACAGCTGCATGCCTGAGCCTACTGGTCAACCCTCAGCAGCTCTTGTCGAATAGCCCAACATATCTCACTGTATACCTTTAAGCTCATATACCTGCAGGTTCTGTGTTCTGAGATGAAAGAGGACATTGTATTTCTTTCCTAGATTCTTCCTAGATTCTTTCCTAGATTCTACCCAGTGCTGTGGTTTGGATGTTTGTTCCCTTCAAACCTCAAGTTGAAATTTGATCTCCATTGTTGGAGGTGATGCCTAATGGGAGGGCTTTGGGTTATGGGGGTGGATTTCTAATGTGTAAATTAATGCCCCTTCTGGGACAGGTTGAGGGGAAGGAGGAAGAGGAGAGTGAGTTCTAGCTCTATTTGTTCCTATGAGAGCTGGTAGTTAAAAAGGGCCTCTCATGTCCCCGCTTCTCCTGATTCATCACTCACCATGTGATATCTGCATACACCAGCTCCCCTTTGCCTTCTGCCATGAGTGAAAGCAGGTAAAACCCTCACCACAAGGAAAGCAGATGCTGGTGCCATGCTTCCTGCACAGCCTGCAGAACTGTGAGCCAAAAAAACCTCTTTTCTTGATACATTATCCAGCCTCAACTATTCCTTTATAGCAATATAAATGGATGAAGACACTCAGCTATCACAAATATGACTTAGCTTGGGCACTCAGGATCTTGAGAAAAGACTGTTTTGACGAAGCCATAAAGGGGCTTTCTAATTCTCTGCCCCCTGATAACTTCCTTTGACTTGGGTCCCACATGCTGTAAGTTTATCCTAGGCAGAATGGAGAGTCTTTTTTTTTTTTTTTCTGAGACAGAGTTTCGCTCTTGTTACCCAGGCTGGAGTGCAATGGCGCGATCTCGGCTCACCGCAACCTCTGCCTCCTGAGTTCAGGCAATTCTCCTGCCTCAGCCTCCTGAGTAGCTGGGATTACAGGCACGCGCCACCATGCCCAGCAAATTTTTTGTATTTTGAGTAGAGACGGGGTTTCACCATGTTGACCAGGATGGTCTCGATCTCTTGACCTCATGATCCACCCGCCTCGGCCTCCCAAAGTGCTGGGATTACAGGCTTGAGCCACCGCGCCCGGCCTGGAGAGTCTTAAAACTCTGTCACCTAACACTGATTTTAGGCAGGGCTGTGTCCATTGCCCTTAGAGAAATGGAACCTTGAGTCTAAACTTTTCCATAGCACGTACCTCACCTTCAAATCTAAGACAATGGAAGTTTTCCAGTTGAAAATGATCACAGAGGCAGGTGTACAGATTTCCCACCACTAATGGATTAGAAGTTCCCAGGACTCGGACTGTCCTACCTTGTGTAGTTACGGGAAACTGGAAGTGTGATGAATACCGTGTGGTGATAACTGGCATATGATCTTCCCTGAGCTTCAGATCAAATCGGGTACACTTTGAAATTATCTGCTTATTACTTAACAACAATCCAGGGCCAGGTACAGTGGCTCACACCTGTAATCCCAGAACTTTAGGAAGCCAAGGTAGGCAGATTATGAGGTCAAGAGATCTAGACCACCCTGGCCAACATGGTGAAACCCCATCTCTACTAAAATACAAAAAATTAACCAGGTGTGGTGGCCCACACCTATAGTCTCAGCTACTCAGGAGACTGAGGCAAGGGAATCTCTTGAACCCTCATTATAAACCGCACACCTATAGTCTCAGCTACTCAGGAGACTGAGGCGAGGGAATCTCTTGAACCCTCTTTATAACCCGCACACCTATAATCCCAGCTACTCAGAAGACTGAGGCGAGGGAATCTCTTGAACCCTCATTATAACCCGCACACCTATAGTCTCAGCTACTCAGGAGACTGAGGCAAGGGAATCTCTTGAACCATCACTGTAACCCGCACACCTATAATCCCAGCTACTCAGAAGACTGAGGCGAGGGAATCTCTTGAACCCTCACTGTAACCCGCACACCTATAATCCCAGCTACTCAGAAGACTGAGGCGAGGGAATCTCTTGAACCCTCACTGTAACCCGCACACCTATAGTCCCAACTACTCAGAAGACTGAGGCGAGGGAATCTCTTGAACCCTCACTGTAACCCGCACACCTATAGTCCCAGCTACTCGGGATACTGAGGCAGGGTTCTGCCTCAGTATCCCGAGTAGCTGGGACTATAGGTGTGCGGGTTACAGTGAGGCAGAGGTTACAGTGAGCTGAGATCATGACACTGCACTTCAGCCTGGGTGACAGAGCTAGACTTTGACTCACCAAAAAAAAAAAAAAAAAAAAATACAGCGTGAGTTTTTTGTCGTGTAACAGAATAGCAGAACAGAGTGCTTGATGGCCACTCTTTACAATTTACTGTAATTGTCTCTGTCAGTCTCTGGAGAAAAGGGGATGTATCACCCTGTCTAAGTCTGAAAGTGTGTTTTGTTACTAACCTCCTGACAAACGGACTTGGAGTGAATGCCCCCTCTTGTTGGGATGTTCCGCATGGATGACGGGATTCAAGCTTGGCGTCTGGTATCTTATCATAAGTTTCTCCCCAGTGAATACTTAATCCTTGAAGACAGAGAGTAAGTAATACATTTAATATGTTTCACCTTCAAGCTTTAATTTCACAAATTATAAACACCTGCTTTTTAGTGTCTGCTACTTAGTCTATTTTATCTCAGCAATTGTTTTTTCCATCATAAATAATTCAGGACACATTTATCCCAAAATAGTGCAATTTGAAGGAATTATAGAATGGCTTTCCCTTAATTTTTAGCATTCTCGTTAATAATTCCCCAAAGCCAAGAGTGTGCTACAACTGTCCTTGCCTGACTCTGCAGACAGAGCTGCTGACTGTGAGCTGTGCATGGCAGTGGCAGGAAGAATCCAGTCCACACAGATGTCCTTCCTTTCTATACTCAGGACAGGCTGCCATGATGAGGACACAGATCTGCCATGCACAATGAGTACACGCACACGTGACGACCCCCTGGAGACTGATTTTGGGGGGCCTGAGATGTAGATCCACCCCTAGTTTGCCCAAGGGTCAACTTCCCACCTAACATAGCCTCTTGGTGGGACTATTGACTCTGCAAAGTGGAATGGTGGGAGAAGTACCTTAATCAATAGCTCTACCAACTCAGCAGGATTTCTTCATTACATTTGTGGGCATAACCCCAATGGGATATGACCCAGGAATGCTTCCTGCTTCCTGGAGAAGCAGCAGTGCTGATCTTCTGTGTGACAGGAGAATCCACCTCACCTGGGGTAGTCACAGAAGGAGAGGAAGAGGTAGTCAAGATCCTTTAAGTCCTCCTTAAGGCCCCCAAACCCTTGGAAATTGTTGGATGTAAGAACATATTTTTGTGTTTCTGAAGTTGAAGATTTCTGAATATATTCATCTGCAAATTTGGGAACCTGGGCTCACAGAAAGCCTTGTGAAGTTAATTTACAGTTTCATAAAAAGTGAAAGAACTCCAGAGAGATCTACCTTTCTCTGGGGACATATGTTTACAGTTTATGAGAAAATGAGCCCTATAAACTTGAAGGCACCTCTAGCTTATAAAAGTGGTCACAAGAGGGACTACCTGGCCCTAGAAAAGATGTATTTACCTTCCAGATGGTTAGAGTGAGAATCCAGGATGCTTCCTCTTGAAACTCCAAGGAACAAAGTTGGTGTGGTTTTTTTTTCCCCCCATTTTGGGAGGTTTGAGAAGGTGGCTGCCTTTTTCTCCTCTAGATAAGGAGATAAAACCTGATCCTCAACTATGCTATCAAGTTCGATGTTTGCATGTGTAGGACATTTGGCTCAGCTTTTATCATTCTTAATCCCAGGGTTAAGAACCAGGGTGTGGGGAACCATGTGGTCATTATTTGCTTTTTAAACAAATAATGATCATCTCTCTCTAAGTGAAATACCAAATGTTCACAATCAGGATAAAATTATAAAGATGAATATTAAAAACCCAACAGAAATTCAAAGGGAAAAAAATTAGCCTACATTTGTTTCTCTTTCAGCTTTGCTTGTGGCCAGTCAAGAGGGAGGGTTTGAAGAGAGATGATAGCGGAAGTGGAGGGGGTGGGATTTGCATTTAATTTATTTTTGCTGTTGGTGCTTTTCTTTTTTCCAAATAAATGGGGTTGAATTGGAGTCTGTTAAATCAGGGTTTCTCAGCCTCAACACTACTGACAATGTGGGCAATAGCTTCATTGAGAGGGCTGTCTTGTGCATAGCAGGAGGCTCAGCAGCAACCCTGGCTTCAACCCACTCAATGCCAAGACAACCACACACACCCGCAAGCTGTACCAACCAAAAGTGTATCCAGACATTGCACAATAGGGGGCAAAATCACCCCTGGTGAGAACCACTGCATTAAATGCACACATGACACCATTATTTCTAAGCATTTGACATAATACTAGTCATGGATGAGATTGGGGGAGCTGGTCTTCTACATGGACATATTAGATTATCGCATACTTGTCTAAAGAGGTCTTTCTAGAAATTTCCATTCAGAAAGAAAGCTCCTTCCCTGTGTTCACTCTATTTAAATGGTGACCAAACCCTTTAATCCACAGTGCTAAAGCCTACTCTGTGAATACCTGGGAAAGGTATCACAGTTATATAGATCCACTTGAAAGAGAGTGTCAAAGTAGATGATCAAGGCAGCAGATGCTTTTGTTGTGATCAGCATTTGATAGAGTAGAAGGCATCAGATCACAGTGGGAAAAGGATGCAGAACGCAAAGACCAGAGGTACTAAAGATCAAATTCACTTAATACAAAATTTTGGAAAGAATGAGCACCATTGAGCATTGAAATATGTAAAAACAGAATGCACAGCATTTGAGAGTGGCATGAAAGTCACCACACTAACATGGAAATTGGTCCTATTTGTGGCCCCTTTTTAAATTGTAAGGGAGTGAGCACAGAGCTTGGGCAAGGATAGGACAGGCAGACCCCTTGACAGCAGAAGGCATGAGAGGGCAGGAAGTCTGAAGAGTGGGGCTACATCGGGGAGAAGGTGCTCCAGGAAGAATGAATACAAGAGCACCTTGCCTGGTTTGTATTTTCCTTAGAAATATCTCATTGTCTGGCTCCGAGATGTTGGTTATATTGAGGTTTATCTAAATCCTCTTCTCCTCCACTGGATTCTAGAGTTTGTGGGCAGTTCCTGGTCTTGAACATTAATATTTCTGCTGACATGCCTAGCCCAGGATCTGTCACAATAGGGGAACTGTAAGATAAGTGTGTCTATGCCAAAGGAAACCACACGTTCGTTAGGTCTCGTGTAGTATTTCTCTGTGTGGCTATGCCTCAAGATTCAAGATGTGCTTCAGAAGGTCATCTCATTATGGACAGCAGTTCACACCTGCCTCTTCAGATTGCTTGTAGGAGGGAAAGAGCTGGGCACCATCATGCCAAGGCCTTGAAGACTCTCAACAAGAAGGAGCTAAAATTCCCAAGTACAGTAAAATATGGCTAATGGAGGTATGTTAATATTCTGTTCTGCATGACAAATAACAACAATTTTAGAGGCTTAAAACAACATCCATTCATTTTCTCAGTTGCTGTGGTTCAGTAGTCCAAACCCAGCTTAGCTGGGTCCTCTGATTAGAGTCACACAAGACTGCGATCAAGCATTGACTAGGCTGTGTTCTCACTGGAAAACTAGACTGGGGAAGGATCCACTTCCAAGCTCACACAGGTGGTTGGCTGAATTCTTCTCCTTGTGGTTGTAGGAATGAGGGCTCCAGTTCCTTGCTAGCTCCTGGCTGAGGACTTCCATAGATGCTAGGACACCAATAGTTCCATGCCATGTGGTTCTTTCCATAGGCAGATTGATTCTACAGCATGGTGTGTTGCTTTTTCAAGGCCCATAGGAGAGCAAGAGTGAGTCTGTGGAATTTTACAAAACACAATGCAATCACAAAAGAGATATCCCAGCACCTTTGCCAAATTCTATTGACTAGATGCGAGTCCCACTCAAACTCAATGGGAGGGAATTGCATGAAGGCAGGGACAGTAGGAAACAGGGATAACGGGTTCATTTTAAATCTGCCTACCATGGGAGGGAATAAATTTTTTTAAAAAATTCAGCAAACCTCCCTTGTGTAGCTTCTCTGAAGCTATTCAGAAGAGATTTAGCAAACATCACTTTGCAACAATTCTGATTTCCCCAGTGGGTGGCAAAGCCAAAGAGAAAAGAATGTCTTACAGAATAAATGTTTCCCCCTTTGATGCAGTGGTAGCCTTGCAATAGGTCTCTAGGCCAGGGACCATTAGAAACCCATCTCATTAAACACTTTGACCTACTGTCTAAACACAGTGTCTGATTAATGAAAGGGTGTGAGGAAGGGGGCTGCAAGTCTAATCACTTCAGAAACCCTGGATTGAAATTCTGGAATGTGCTTTCTCAACCTTCTGACATCCCCGGGCAGGACCAAATGCTTTTAACTTGACATTTGTGCATAGCTTACATCTTTTTTAGCAATGAAGGGTAACACACAGAAACTTCTTCTCCTGAAAACCTGGTATGCCTTTCCTTCATCCATTCTGACCAATTTGTTTTGTTTTGTTTTTTTTTTGGTGGGGGGGATTTTCCTTGAAATTTTGTTCTGACCTCATGAGAAGTAGGTTTGTTCTGTTTCAGTGATATGTGCCCACACCTTATCTGTATCTACTGTTTGACTAAGCACACAATATTTTCTGCATCAGGTAAATTTAATCAAGAAGACAGTCACTCAGCAAACTTCAATCATTTCTGGTTGAAGGCTAAAAATAGAGGAAGAAAAAAGTCCTACAAGCCAGGGAGCAAAAATGAATTACATTCTAAACCTTTCTGTGCAGTGATTTTTTAGTGAAGGAGGAAGGAGCCACTATTTCTAACTACTCAGCAGCAAAAGATTCTAAGTTAGCTCCTTTTCCTCCTTGAACTCCATCCCCACAAAAGGGTTGAGTTTACTGTACAAGTTAGAATTGCTCCTTCTTCCCACCTCCCACCCTCAATTGCTGTCTGTCCCTCAGCAGTGCCACAAACGAAGATGTGCATCTGGCTTGCAGCCCACCATAACCCCTGTGTTGTTTTCTCCTGAGTCTCCCCGGCAACTGTCTTTCCTCCCATTGCATATCAGTTGTATGGTTCTTTCCTTACTTTGATTCTTATTCTAAAAAATCACTACGTATTTCCTCAGTTTTGACAGCATCCACTTTAAGTCTTGTGAAGGTCTTTGAAGATTTCAAACCCCTCATCTTATAGTTAAGGGTAGTGATGAGGAAGCTGTTGAATCATTCATCAAGAGTCCTATTGACCTTTACCAGGAGTGGATGAGATCGCACATGAATTTTTTAATTCATTATACACTATGCTGGCTTCATGGGAGGTTATAATAGAGACCAGGGTACAGGCTGGGCGCGGTGGCTCAAGCCTGTAATCCCAGCACTTTGGGAGGCCGAGGCAGGTGGATCACGAGGTCAAGAGATCGAGACCATCCTGGTCAACATGGCGAAACCCCGTCTTTACTAAAGACACAAAAAATTAGCTGGGCATGATGGCGCGCACCTGTAATCCCAGCTACTCAGGAGGCTGAGGCAGGAGAATTGCCTGAACCCAGGAGGCGGAGGTTGTGGTGAGCTGAGATCATGCGATTGCACTCCAGCCCGGGTAACAGGAGCGAAACTCCATCTCAGAAAAAAAAAAAAAAGAGAGATCAGGGTACAATACAGAACTGGTCACAAAGTAGGAACCCTGGATTGCCAGATTTGTTTTGATTGGTAAGAAGATACTATCATGTCTCAGAAAAACGTGGAAGATTTCATAGTTAGGGAGACCCTTTTGGAGCCTAATCACAGTCCCTGCCACCTGCAGCACAGTTCCCCTGACCTGCATCCTGTGCTTGTCACTGTCTTTCTTCTTTTCCTAGACCCCAGGCTTTCTGGCAATACCAGTGGTAGGCTCCTCCATCTGCTAACTCTGCTCCCCTACCTCTAATGCCCTAGTGAGTTCATTAGGCCCACATTCTACTACTGCCCCTCTTTCTCAACTTGAAACGCCACCTTTTAGTCATGCCTCTGCCATCCGCCACCTGATAATTCCTGTTCCCTGTGCACCACATGACTACTGGATCTATCACTTATGGAATGGCTACCAGGTGCCCAGCGTTGTGCTTGGTATTTATTGTCACTTATTTATTTATTGCTAATTTAATTGCCACCAAAACCTTATGAAAATGGATATTATCCCCACTCTACACATGGGAAGAACAAAGTTCAGAAAGATTAATGATTTGCTCATACTCATCCATTTGTTGTGGTGCTGCCAGGATTTGAATCCAAGCCTGACTCTAGAATCCGTGTTCTCTCTACTGCCCTGACACAGCATCCTGGTATGCCATGAATTTTCTGGAACACTACTGATTTCAAATACTTGTCCCTTGGACTCCTAAGTGTACATACATATATGTCAGATTATTTATTCTCATTTGTGTTTAGAAAAGAAAGTGTCTGGCAAGGCATGGTGGCTTGTGCCTATAATCCCAGCACTTTCAGAGGCCGAGGTGGGCAGAGATCACCTGAGACCAGGAGTTCGCGACCAGTAAGGCCAACATGGTAAGATCCCATCTCTACTAAACATTCAGAAATTGGCTGAGCATGGTGGTGTGTGCCTGTAATTCCAGCTACTCAGGAGGCTGGGGCAGGAGAATCTCTTGAACCAAGAAGGTGGAGGTTACAGTGAGCTGAGATCATGCTACTGCACTTCAGCGTGGGCAGCAGAGTCTCAAAAAAGAAAAGAGAAAAAAAGAGAGTGCCCATATCTATGTACAAAACTAGTGACACACGATTATTCTGCCTTTCCTTTAGTACACACATACACTCAGAAATACATGTGCATATGTGCAATACATTCCGTATTTTGAACAAGCAGATATTTCAACCCTAGGGGATCTTTGTAAACAAAGATCCCCTAGGGAATTACTTGGATTTGAATCCAAGTCTGACTCTAGAATCCGTGTTCCCTCTACTGCCCTGACACAGCATCCTGGTATGCCATGAATTTTCTGGAACACTACTGATTTCAAATACTTGTCCCTTGGACTCCTAAGTGTACATACATATATGTCAGATTATTTATTCTCATTTGTGTTTAGAAAAGAGAGTGTCTGGCAGGGCATGGTGGCTCATGCCTATAATCCCAGCACTTTCAGAGGCCGAGGTGGGCATACGAATCATAAATGTATGTATGTTTATTATGTCTTTCAAAGTTTGAAATATAAATGTTGGATTTCTACTCTTTTTGACATCCACCACTAAACATATGGTGATGATTGCATATTCCCAGATAACGTGATGAGTCCATAAAGGAGGATTAGACAGTTCTGCTAATGTCTACTATGGAAAATGGCACAGACAGGCAAATGCCAAAATGAAGTAATTCTAATTACTTCACTGGATTCCCTTGAATCTTTGTAAACAAAGAACCCTCGGGAATCTTTGTAAACAAAGATCTGTTTGCAGACTCATACCATGACTCACACCTGTGTACCTTGCACTACAACAAGTTCGAACTCCTACTGATTGTCTCACAATTATCTCAAATATTTAACAACTCACATCCTTGCTGGGGATGTTGAGGAACTAAAGTTGTGTTTTCAGGTTTTTTTTTTTTTTTTTTTTTTTTTTTAGTTTTTTGGTGGTTTGTGTCTGCAGCACGTTGGTTTAATTGGCATTACATCATGTTGAAACATCTTGAGTGTTTTTGAAGTTAACTGTCTTTTTTCCTTTCATTTCAGAGTTTCACTCCCTTATCATTTCCAGTGTATTTTTGGGGGGTACACCTCTAAGTACCCCTTTGTGTATCTATACTGGATGTTTCCTGTTCTTTGTGTTGTTTCTAAAGAAATTGCAATTTTCTGGGCTCTAATTAAAGTGCCCCACAGGATACTCCAGTTTTCTTCTGCTTCATGTAATATTGTGCAATTTTTTTATTGTGCTTTCTGCTCCTCTTTATGGATACTGAATTCTCTTCTACTGTGTTCCCTTAAATGCCCATAAGAATCATAAATGTATGTATGTTTATTATGTCTTTCAAAGTTTGAAATATAAATGTCGGATTTCTACTCTTTTTGACATCCAACACTAAACATATGGTGATGATTGCATATTCCCAGATAACATGATGAGTCCATAAAGGAGGATTAGACAGTTCCGCTAATGTCTACTATGGGAAATGGCACATACAGGCAAATGCCAAAATGAAGTAATTCTAATTTTTGTTATTGAAAAGTAATAATGTCCTCTGCTTCCAGGTGAATGTATTATGGCATGGCAGACCAATAAGACCACTGTAACAATTTATTTTAATCTGGATAAATTACACAACTTATCCTTTTAAAGTATTGGAAAGCTATGGTGCTATGGTTTGTATATGTATCTCAAACTCCATTTATTGAAAACTTAATCCCCAATTGATTAATGCCATTATCAAAAGTGCTCATGTGAGTGAATTTCCACTATTGCTTGCTTGCCCTTCCACCTCTGCTATGTGAGGACACAGCAAGAGGGCCCTTCCCAGATGCTGGGATCTTGATCTTAGACCGTCCTTCAGAATTGTAGGAAATTACATTTCTGTTTTATTAAATGATCCAGTCTCAGGTATTCTGCTACAGCAGCATGAAAGACATATCAAAAAGGCAAAGACTGGAAGAACTAAAGCCCCAGAGACAGAAGTGTTCCTTCTACGTGTGATAGTCATTGCTGGCTGTTTTCTTCTCTTGGCTTTATTTGCCAATTCTGGATATCAGTTAATGATGAGGCTTATCACAAACTATGGGATGCTCTTGGTAGGCTCTGGGAAGTCACTTGTGGGTAGAGTGATAGCTTGGAAACTATTGTAATCTCTAAACCAATTCCCCATGAGACTCTTCTGAGTTCTCTGACAGTGCTGGGACACAGTGAAAGCAGTGTGTCAAGGTTAATTTATAGCATCAAGTGCACATACTAGAAAAGAAAAAAATCTAAACTCATCATTCTAAGATTCAATCTTAAGAAACAAGATAAAAAAAGAAGCAATTTAAGTACAAAGCAAGCAGAAGGAAAACGTACCATACTTTGTGTGTCTTAAACAACAAACATTTATGAAACATGCATGAAAGACTGCATACTCAGGTTCCAATCACACGATTTTGGAAAAAGGCAAATTTTTAGAGGCAGTAAGCCGATCCGTGGTATTCAGGGGGTTGGTGGGTGTAAAGCACAGGAGCTTTCCAGGGCAGCGAAAGCATTCTGCCTGATACTGCAATAGTGCATACATGATGCTATGCATTTGTCAAAACCCATTGAACTTTACAGCACAAAGAACAAATGTACACAAATTTTAAAATTATTTCAGAGTTCAGGGAACTCACATCACAGAACAGAGAATGTAACAAAAATATCAAACTGCATTATGAATGTGTACAACAAAGTCACTACAGGGAACGGGGAAACATACCAATCTAAGTAACCTTGGAAATGAGTGGAGCCTGTAAAGCTAGAAATGAAAATAATGACATATAGCACCGTATGGTTGATAAGGTTGTTTCCCACAGGAGTATAGGTTAACACATCATTAATGATTATACGTGTATACTAGACTTGAAGAATTAAGTAAAAGTGGCAGATGGTGGGAGCCAGGTGTCTCACTGTTGGAGTGGGAGATTACGGATAAGCAAGGGAGGAGGCTAAAATGATTCACGTGGTAAGAGATTAGAGTTGGAGTCATCGGTATAAACTCACATTTACTTTAATATACATACAGATAGTTATGTATGGAAAATGTATTAATATGTGTACAGGTCAGCACATCATAACCCCTAATCTTGGTTTCTAATGCCAATCTCTAACAAAAGAAATCAGAATTCTTTGGATAGATATTTAATTCTAGAAGTGGGACAGAAAATGCCCAAGATGAGCTTGCAGTTCTTGTGTTGCCAGAATGTAAAGAAATGCGCATAGAAACAATGATGTAGTCAAGTGTGATGTCATGTGTCTGTGGGCCCAGCTACTAGGGAGGCTGAGGCAAGAGGATCCCTTGAATTTGAGGCTGCAGTGTGCTATGATGGCACCACTGCACTCCAGCCTGGGTGACCCCCAGCATAGACTTTTTGTCTTAAAGAAGAAAAAAAAAAAGAAAAAATGAAAGAAAAGAAAAGAACACTGAAGTCAACTGGATGAATAATTCCCAATATTCAAAGTTGAAGTAATTTGTGCAAAAAATAAAGTAATATTGGATTATGACTTACATATTCACTAGTCAATGCTGGTATAAATAAATGATTGAGCAACTAAATAAATGAAGAAGAGACAAATCTCTCATGCAGAATTGTAAATAATGTATGTAGATACTCCATCTTTAAAGAAATAGAACGTAACTCCCCGCTTCTTAAATGCTGGCTGTATATAGGAATTTCCTCCCAAAAAGAACAGTATGGAGAAGACTGACAAACACCACCTCATGATCAAGGTTACCATCAATGGTGGAATGTCATGTTGATAATATGTACCCTAGATACACATGTGAGAATGGCACACCACATCCACAGTCTTTTCCTTAAAAACCAGTAACCCTGGTCTAATAATGAGAAAATCATGAGACAAATCCCAGTGAGGGACATTTACAAAATAGCTGATAGCTCCTCCTCAAAACTCTTAGGGTTGTCAAATACAAGGAGAGTCTGAGAAACTGCCACAGGCAGAGGAGCCTAAGAAGAAATGACAATCAATGTAATGTGGAATATTGAAAAACAAACAGAACTTCAGGTGAAAATACAAAGACATCTGAATAAAGTGAGGACTTCAGTTAATAAAAATATGTCAATATCAATCCATTAATTCTGAAAAATATACCATGCAATATGGTTTGGCTGTGTCCCTACCCAAATCTCATCTTGAGTTGTAGTTCCCACAATTCCCACATCGTGGGAGGGACTAACCTGGTGGGAGATAATTGAATCAGGGAGCACTTTCCCCCATACTGTTCTCATGGTGGTGACTAAGTCTCACAAGATAAGATGGTTTTATAAGGGTTTCCCCTTTCGCATGGTTCTCATTCTTTCCTTGCCTGCCGCCATGTAAGATGTACCTTTTGCCTTCTGCCATGGTTGTGAGGCCTCCCCAGCAACGTGGAACTGCGAGTTCAGTAAACCCCTTTCACTTTATAAATTACCCCAGCCTTGGGTATGTCTTTATTAACAGCATGAAAGCACACCAATACACCATGCTAATGTAAGATGATAATAGGGAAAACTGTATGCAGATCATATGGAAACTCTCTTCATATTTTTGTAAGTCTAAAACTATTCTAACATAAAATGTTTATTTTAAAAACAGATTCTCAATGTTCAAATAGTAGAGGTGGACTCAGAAGATCAAAGTATTGGAAATAGCTGTCAATGACCTTACAATAACTATAAATATTATCTTAAATAATATAAAGAAAAGGTTAGTAAAATGAATAAAGGGCTGGGGAGCCACAGATAAGTGAAAAGTATAAAACAGAATTAAATAGACATTCAGACACTGAAAAAATAATCTCTGAAATTAAGAACATATTGTATAAGTTTAGTGGAAGACTGCATACAGCAAAAGACAGAAGTAATAAACCAAAAGTCAGGTAAAGTGAAATACCCAGAATGAAACATGTCAAGAAAAATAACTTCTAAAAAGCATAGCAAAAATGCAAGTCGGGACATAGTTTAAAGTTCTAATAAGTGTGTAATTGAAGTTCCAGAAACAGAGGACAACAGAGGGTGGGGCAGAAGAAAGAGTTGAAGGAACAGTGGCTAAAAATTTTTCAAAACTGATAAAAGATCTCAACTGATATACTTCGAAACTTCAGCAAATCATAAACAGGATAATTACCAAAAAATTCACAGCAAAACACGTTTAGTTAAAATGAAACCCAGATAAAAGATACAATCTTTCTAACAAGAAAAAAGACATACGACCTTTAAGTGAACATTGTTGATTATCAAATTCTACCTTTTCAATAGAATCTATGGAAGCAGACAAAAAATGGAGTATCTATCCCAGCACTTTGAGAGGCTCAGGCAGGCGGATCAAGAGATCAGGAGTTATAGACCATTCTGGCCAATATGGTAAAACCCTGTCTCTACTAAAAATACAAAAATTAGCTGGGCATGGTGGCAGGCACCTGTAGACCAAGCTACTTGGGAGGCTGAGGCAGGAGAATTGCTTGAACCCATGTGGCAGAGGTTGCAGTGAGCCAAGATCATGCAACTGCACTCCCGCCTGGTGACAGGGCAAGACTCCAACTCAAAAAAAAAAAAAGAACCAAAACAGATGGGATTGATAAAAGCAATAGGAAGATGAAGATGATGAAGTCTGATTCAACTTTATTGCTAATCACATTGCATGTAAATGCACTGAATCCAATTGAAAGATGAAAAGTTGATTAAAAACAAGCTCAAATAATTTAGTGTTTCCAGAAAACAAACAATAAATGTATGAACATTATTATGATAGAAGTAAAAGGATAAAAATGAATATGACACTCAAACATAAGCAAAAGAAAGATTCTGTGGCTATGTTCATGCAAGAAAACCAACATTTAAGGCAAGAGCTCCTACTAGAGACTCAGGGAGATCTATCAGAATGATAAAGGAGCAACTGAACCAGAAGATGTAATAATATTAAATTTGTATGCACTTAACAATAGCTAAAATGCAGCTAAAGAAAACATTCAGACAACTAAAAGGAGAAATAAATCTATAAATGTGGAGAGTTCATTAAACTTCTCTTGGTAACATAAAATATAGAAAAGGTGGCCAGGTGCAGTGGCTCATGCCTGTAATCTCAGCACTTTGGGAGGCCGAGGCAGGTGGATCACGAGGTCAAGAGATCGAGACCATCCTGGTCAACATGGTGAAACCCCATCTCTACTAAAAATACAAAAAATTAGCTGGGCATGGTGGCACGTGCCTGTAATCCCAGCTACTCAGGAGGCTGAGGCAGGAGAATTGCCTGAACCCAGAAGGTGGAGATTGCGGTGAGCCATTGCTGCACTCCAGCCTGGGTATCAAGAGGGAAACTCCGTCTCAAAAAAAAAAATTATATATATATATATATATATGGCAGAAAAAAATAGAAAGCCTGTAGATTAGTTAAATTACATGATTAATTAAATTGACTTAGCATGTATAGAATGCTAACCTTGACATATAAAATACATATATTTTCAAGTTCACATGGAACATTTACTAAAATAGACAATATGGTAGGCCATAATAGGTCTCAGAGCCAGGCGTGCTGGCTCAGGCCTGTAATCCTGGCACTTTGGGAAACTGAGGCAGATGGATGACCTGAGGTCAGGAGTTTGAGACCAGCCTGGTCAGCATGATGAAACCCCATCTCTAATAAAAAAATTAAAAATCAGCTGGAAGTAGTGTTACACGCCTGTAATCCCAGCTATTCAGGATGCTTAGGCAGGAGAATTGCTTGAACCCCAGAGGCACAGGTTGCAGTGAGACAAGATAATGCCACTGCAATCCAGCCTGGGCAACAAAGCAAGACTGTCTGAAAAATAAAAATAAAAAAAAGATGTCTCAGCAAATTTCAAATAACTGAACTTACACAGATTAAATTATTTAGCCATGATTTAAACTGGATATTAACAAGAGAAAAGCAATCTGAGTATTCTCAAGGACTTGGAAATTAACCCATTTCTAAACAACCCTGATCAAATGCGAAATCATGATGGAAATTAAAACATACTTTAAACTGAATAATTATAAGGATTTAACATTTTTAATCTCATAGTTTATGCAGCACTTAGGAGAAAATTTATAGCTTTGAACAAATACATTTTAAAAGAAAGATATTTGATAATTATCAAAACTTTCATCTGAACAAGCTAGAAAAAGAAAAATAAGTTAAGCCCAACAAAGTCAAAAGTTAGAAATAGTGAAGAGCAGAATCAATTTAATAGAAAGCAAATACAGAGAAAATAAACAAAGTCAAAAGTATATGCTTTACACTGATGGTATTTTTAAACCACTTGCAAGAGCACTTCAGAAAAATGAAAGGATCTAAAAATTACAAATATCAACATGCTTTTAAAACATTAAGAAGAATCTTATAATTATTAAAGGAATTAGAGTATTATTTAACATTTTATGACAATTATTATAAAAATTAAATAGGTAAGATATGAAAAACACACATGACTACAACAGACAAAAGAAACACTGGAAAATCTGAAGATTTTTAATATTTTCTAAAGAAGCTGGTTCCATTAAAAGTGTTTCCACCAAAAATCCCAGACCAAGATTGCTTCACTGGTGAATTCTTCAGAATATTTCAGAAATAAATAACAGCAATTTTACCAAAGTTTCAGAAAATAGAAGATGAGGAAGCATTTTCCAAATAAATTTATAATTTTGATTTTTAAAAACAACTGTCATGGGCATTTCAAGAAAAAAAAATTGATGGTGTCATCTCTCCTTGATTTTTCATGTTTCTTGCTTTATATTGATGGCAGTCTGTAGATTTGAAGAAGTGGAGATTTATTCTCGTCTTTGCAGGTTGTCTTTGTCTGGGAAAGCCCTTCATCAGTCAGACCATCCAGGGATTTTGGGCAGGCTATCTGCCATGATCAGTGGGCACACCTGCTGCTGGAGTCTTCAGACAGGCAGGCCTGGTGCCTGGGTCAGCAGTTGAGGAGGCCTGGTGCCAGGGTCTCTAGAGTCGAGTCTGGAACCTAGATCTGCTGTGGTAGACCAGTTGATTGAGTCCAAGGGTATAGGCCTGGAGCTGTTGTTTGCAGGAACCAGTCTGGAGCCTGGGTCCACTAGACTGACCTGGCTCTGGCATAGACCTTCAGCCTGTGTCTGCAGTGGCCAGCAAGGCACTGAGCTGAACCTGGTGCCTGGAGACACAGGGGCAGTCCTGGAGCCTGGGTTCATGAGGGCTAGTCCAGCACTAGGCTCTACCAGATCAGACTTGGATCCTGGGTCTGCTGGATCATGGGCCTGCAGGGACTGGCCTGGCACTGGACAGGTCTGGAACCAATGTTTGCAGATGGTGACCTAGTGCCTGAGTCCAGGAGTGCTGACCTGATGCTGGAGAGGGCCTGAAGTCTGGGGCTGTGTGAGCTCACCTGGTTCTGAGCAGCCTTGGCTTTGAGGCAGGCTTGGAGGGACAGTGTGCATATCTGCTCAGAGTCTGGGGCCGAGGTGGCCATCCAGTGATGGATTTTTCTAAGGCAGACACAGGGCCAGGGCAAAGTCCACTGATCATTTCCTTCTCCTTCCCCCAAGCAGTGAGCACTGGTCTCCATGTTGTGCTGCCTGGGGGTTAGAGTCCCCTTGGGTAAGGGGAACCTGAAACTTTCTGACCTTCTTCAACAGTCTCAGTATTTCTGTGCTCCCCACACGTGCTGTGACGTCTCACCTGGTTTCATGAGCTCTTGTCAAGGTATTTATTGTATGAGAATAGATGTTCATATGGATGTTTCTGCAGGGGACAAGCACGGAAAAGTCCCATTCTGCCATCCTGCTGACATCCCGCCTGTCTACATGCTACCAACAGAGGATGAGAACACAAATGAATGCAGATGTTTCTTTATTTCACCTAGTATTTTAAAACATCAAATGCTTAAGAATAAGTGATCGAAGACCTACGATAACTACACTGAAAACTAGAGACTGCAAAAGATGTAAATAAATGTATGTATGTCTCTATTGAGATACTCAATGTTGTTAAGTCTCCCCAAATTTTCTACAGCACCAGTAAAATTCCAATCAAATTCTCAGCAGATATATTTGAGGTAATTAGTAAGCTAAATTTAATACTCATATGGAAATTCAAAGGACCTACAATATTCATGAATCTTTGTGATCTTGTGATAAGAAAAAAAGTTAAGCATGACCTACTAGAGAGTACTGATTATAAAAAAAATTCATCTATTGGACTCAAAAGAATTTAACTGTGTCAATCAAAACTACTAACCATTAAGAGAGTTAAAGAGAAAACCGAGAGTGAGAGAGGGTATTTGTGAAACTTACATCAGACAAATGACTCCAGAATATTTAAAGAGATTCTGGAAATCAATAAAAAAGAGATAACCCGTTTTTTATGGGCCAAAAAAATCAAATGGGAATTTCTCAAAAGAGGATATCCAAGACTATTATTCATGCTGAAAGGTGCATAATATAATTGTTTGTTAGGGAAATACGAATTTCAGAACGTGGTGAGCTATCACTGCACACCCTCCAGAAAGGAATCAATCTGTAGAATTTCGAAATGAACCCAGCTCAACTTGTTGCAGCACCCCAGGCAAACCTCAAGGAGGACCCCATGTTGCAAAATGAATTTTTATATTTTGGAATTTAATTCTATAAAGAGAAAAATATAAATATTAGAACTTCTCTTAAACTCAGATCTGTATTTTCCTCAAGTGACACAAGGGTGACACTTCCTCCTTTTTAAAGTAGCAATATTGTGTTTTCCTATAGTGCTAACAAGAGTTGATTTCTAGATCTTAAATTATAGCCTCACAATTCTCTTTAGAATGCATGCTGATCTTGCTTTTCTGAGATTTTTTTGCCCACAGTCTTTCTCATTGTATTTTTTTCCCTCAAATCAAGCCCAGTACTGGTTTATTAGTGAGATGTCTGTCTCTTGGAGCTTAGCAAACTAGGAGAGGCCTGTCTTCGTCTTCGTTCTCCTTCTTCAGGTCTCCACTTCAGAATATCTCATTGTCTTCTAAACTTGATGTTGAAATTAACGTCTTTAATTCGTTGCTTTTATTAAATAGAGCTTGTACATTTTATTTAAAAATTTTAAAGGATTAGAACATGTTACATATTTCTCTAACAGATAAAGTTGCTTTTCATTTATATGACCTTTAATTAAACTGATGTGGATCAGTGTTACTTGGTAGAAAAATTTTCCCATCTTTGATTAAAAGGTAAACTAAATGATCATCCTTAGTTCTGGAGCAAGAGGAAGAAATATCCTGGACATTAACTGGGGAAGGGGATGCAGACTAAGTTCCCCCAGGCCCCTCACTGCACTCAGCTCAGTTCCCCATGTCTGTAAGCTGCTCTCTCCACTTCCTCTGTCCTCACCTTAGGCAGGGAAAGTACTACCCCCTCACACACACATACACACAAACACACACCACACACACACAAACACACACAAAGACACTCCACATACCATACCCACACCATACAAACACACACACAAACACCACATTCCACACACACTCACCACACATGCACACAAACATCACATACCACAGACACACACATGCACACACACACCACACACACAATCACACACAAACACCACATTCCACACATACCACACACGCACACAAACATCATATACCACACACACAAACACACACTCTCCACCATATCACACCCCCACACTGCATATCACAGACACACCACACAAACACACACCACATACCACACACACACACACACAAACATCACATATAACACACACCACATACCCCACATGAAAACATACACTACATACCACAAACACACCACACACACACCACATACCACTACATACCGCAGACATCACACAACACACCATACAAATAGATACACCACACACACACACCACATGTCACAACACACCACACATATATATACACACGCACGTTCCCCACACACACACATATATTATACACACCACACACACACCATACACACACATTCCACACACAAACCCTACATTACATACCCATCATGTCCCCCACACACACACCACACATACAAACACACACCATGTACCACACTACATAGACATCACACACACACCACACACCATATACTACACATACACATCACATACTACACACACCATACAAATACACTCACCACACAAATGCACATATCCCACACACATCACACAGACACCATACACACACATCACATACTATACACACACCACACACAAACACACACCATAAACACAAACACAAACACACACGACTCACCACATACACACAAGCACACACATCAAACACACACAAAAACCCACACCACATGCACCACATATCACACACACACCATACAAATACACACACACTACACGCACAAACACATACACTGCACACACATGCACACACACACTCATTAGAATGAAAAGAGAAAAGTTATCCCAATACCTTGGTGCTTCCCCTCAAGCATCTTTATTTCTGTTGTTTCCTTCACAATTTGAAGTCGACCCTAACACAGGCTGTGGGTGATCCTGAGGTGGCAGGACCCGTAGGAGCGGGTCATCGGTTCTGCAGCAATCCCGGAGCATCTCTGGAATTTCAGGGGTTGTGTTTGCCCAATTGAGCAACACAGTGGGAGAGACAAGCTTGAAAAGATCCCTTCCCGAGAAGGGTAGGACAGAAGCCGCTGCTCCACAGCCCTGGAAAAAAGCCGGGGCAGGTGCCTAGCAACCAAGGGGTGCTGGCTCTGGAGTCACCACTTGGGAGTTGGAGCCACTTTGCAGTAATGGATCCTCTCCAGGTCTCCACTTCTTCCCCAGCGAAATGACACATGGGTCAAATGCCAGAGAGGGTGGGGACGTGGCCTGTAGGAGACAAATCCATACAACAAAGGGCCGTGTGCCATTTGTTTCAGAGACCACACCACCAATGAGAGATGACAGGAGGGGATTTTCCCATGTATAATAGCAAACAGGAATGAAGCACAGAGCTGGGGAAGAGTTGGTGCTGAAGGGACGAAGCCTGGAGATGACTCCTGGCCTTCCAGAGCTCGGACAAGACAGCGGCTTGAAGACCTAAAGTTGCTCCAAACCTTGCCTGGCCCTTTGAATGCCAGAATGCTCCCGAGGATGAAGCAATAGGGCAGGAAATCGGCTTCTGCTTTCTGTCTCCAAAGACACAGGTGTGGTCTGGCCAGCCAAGGCAGGAGGCCGCAGGATCGCTGTCAGGGGACAGCAAGAAGCACCTCAACAGGAAGCACCTTTGGAGCTGCCATTGCTTCTTTTAGGAAGAACTAAAGTTGTTCCATCCCAGCTCTGTCAGGGTCTCAAGGGTCTCCTTTTCTAGGTAAAAGCATCTTTCCCTGCTTGTTAGAGACCATCCATCCTGGCAACATCCCCTAAATATTCATGTAGTACATCCCCTGAGGGCAGTTTTATGGGGAAAATATGTGTTAGCAAAAAAATTCTAAGAGTTTCAAATTATGGAACATTGTACAAAATGCATGTGCTTATTAGGGGATGCAGCCTTTCCAGATATCCCTGAAGAAACTAGTTTTCTTCTGAAGAGAGCTCGATTGGGAAAACCCTACAATTTCTGCTTTCCTAAAGGAAATGACCAAAGACATGACAGTGCTTTGTCTTCTTTGCCTTCAGGACTCCATCAGCAGAAACATGGAAATGCACATTAAACAGAAACGTTTCCTTTGTATTTCATGTTAGTGTTATTTTACACAGATGCATCAGGACCCAGATTGCAATGGTTGAAGGAAAAAACTCAAACAAATATTTTGTTAATGTGGAAGAACAGCGGGTGATATTTTTATCTATTTTTTCCAAATTCTGTAACATATTGTCTTTACAGTTCAAAAGAAATATTATGATCATGTTTGTTTAGTTTAGAGAATCTGAACGTGCAATGCATTCAGCTCAGAGGACTGATCTTCTAGCTTGTCACACTTTCTCTGCATTATTTTGGGAAATGTGGTCCCGGCAGCAGCAGTCTAGGGGACAAGAGCAGTATCATCACAAATAGGAAAATAAGGGGCTTGATTTCAAGAAGCTTCCCTTGAATATGACTAAGACTTATACTGCTGAGCAGAAATTTGTACAAGGTTAAATTTTTTACAGAACTGATATCCAAACTCACAGTGAACCAAATACCCAAACACAGCTGCCCCTTGAGCAACGTGGCAGTTAGAGGCAGAAACACTCCATGCGGTCAAAAATCTGTGTATAATAACTTTGGGCTCCCCCAAAACTTAACTACTCAGCATGCTATTGACCAGAAGCCTTAGTGATAATACACACAGTTGGTTAACAAATGTTAAATGCTAAACGCATTATGTTAAATGTATTATACACTGTGTTCTTTTAATAAAAAATGTCACTGAGAAAACCATAACAAAGATAAATATATTTACTATTTGCTAAGTGGAAGTGATCATCATTAAAATTTGGTTCTCATCATCTTCACGTTGAGGAGGCTGAGGAGGAGGCAGAAGAGGAGGGGTTGGCCTTGCTGTCTCAGAGGCAACGGAGATGAAGGAGGTGGAGGAGGTGGAAGGGGAGACAGAGGAGGCAGCCACACTTTGTGTAAACTTCACTGAAAAAATCTGCATGTAAGTGGACTTAACATAGTTCAAATCCAGGTGGTTGAAGGTCAACTGTACAGCATTTTTAGGGCAGAAACTAAGATCTATTGATAATCTATTCTGTCAGATACATTTTATTGCCTTTTAGATATTCACAACTGTCCATCACTCTCACATGACTTACAAGGCTCAAAAGAGGGAGGCGATTAATGTGTGGTAGGATGCAGGGCATAGAAGTTGCATAACCTGTGATATTGCACCTGCTCTCTGAAGAATACTGCGAAATTCTTTGCATAATTCTTTTTGCCTTTTGCATGTCTTCTTTGATGAGGTGTCTCTTCAGATCTGCTCATTTTTTTAATCGAATAGTTTGTTTCCCAGCTGTTGAATTTAAAGAGTTCTTTGAATACTTTGGATTCAACTGCTTTGGCAGATACGTGCTTTGCAAATATTCTTTCATTTTCTTTTCTTTTTGAGATGCAGATTTGTTCTTGTCACCGAGGCTGGAGTGCAATGGCATGACCTCTGCTCACTGCAACCTCTGTTTCCTAGGTTCAAGTGATTCTTCTGCCTCAGCCTCCCGAGTAATGGGGATTACAGGTGCCCATCACCATGCCTGGTTAATTTTTTGTATTTTTTAGTAGAGATTGTTTCACTATGTTGACC
Organism: Leontopithecus rosalia; assembly: GCA_028533165.1. Taxonomy (NCBI): domain Eukaryota; kingdom Metazoa; phylum Chordata; class Mammalia; order Primates; family Cebidae; genus Leontopithecus; species Leontopithecus rosalia. The sequence goes on from CM052665.1 coordinate 54,209,770, forward strand.
AGGCTGGTCTTGAACTCGTGACCTCAGGTGATCCACCCAACTCAGCCTCCCAAAGTGCTGAGATTACAGGTGTAAATCATTGTACCCAGCCCATGTCTTCTTTCATTCTATTGCTAGAATTAAAGTGTTTATAGATCAAGGTGGGAAGAATTAACATTTTAAGACTATTAGCCTTCCAATCCAAGGACATGCAATCCAGTTTATTTGATTTTTTCATAAAAGGTTGTCTTTTTCCACAGGCAGATCTTGTAATACTTTGTTAGGTTTATATCACAGAATTACAATGATTTTTCTTTTAGGTCTTTGTTACTCTTCTATTTTTTTCCTTTTTGTTTGTGCTATTCTGTGTTAGTTTCCTGGGGCTGCTATAATAAGGTACCACAAACTTGGTGGCTTAAACAACAGAAAGTTATTGCCTTACAGTCCTGGAGGCCAAAAACCCCAAATCCGGGCGCTAGCGGGTCGATTTCTTCTGAGGGCTGTGAGGGAAGGTTCTGTCTCGTGCCTCTTTTCTAGTTTCTGGCAGCTGCAGGTGTTCCCCGGCTTGTAGATCACACTCCCCCGTGTTTCCACATCTTCTCTCTGTGCCTGTCTCTGTCTCTACACACGCTGCTCAACACTAGTCACATTGGATTAGGGGCCTACCTTGTCACTTATAACCTCATTTTAACTCATCATATCTGCAGTGGCCCCGTTTCCAAATAAGTTCACATTGTGAAGTACCTGGGGTTAGAACATGAACATATTTTTATTGGAGGGGAGAATATAATTCAAGCATAACTTACTGTAAATTTTTTTTTACATTTTAAATATCAAGTGTTCATTGCTGATATATACACAAGCAACTAAATGTTATCTATTTACTTTGTGTCCTGTGGCCTCACTATATTATTACGTCAGGGAGATTTTTGTCAATTCTGTGGGATTTAATACGTAGACAAGCATGCCATCTGTAAAGAAAACAGTGTTTTTCTCCCTCCCCAATGTATCACTTCTGTTTCCTTTTTCTCGCACTAGGTCCAACTCCAGTTCAATGAAGAAGTGGTGAGGAGGACGTTATTGCTGTGTTCCTGATACTAGGGGTTAAAGGTCCATTAACACTTCAAATATTTCTTCTTTTCAGTTCTCTCTTCTCCTTTTGATGTTTCAATTATGCACATGTCATAACTTTTGAAGTTGCCCCACTGCTCTTGGATGTTCTGTTCTTTCTGTTATTGTTTTTCATTCTCCTTCCCTTTGCATTTCAGTTGGGAAGTTTCTATTCTCCTATGCTCAGGTTCAATAATGCATTCATCCACCTGTCCAGTGTACTGCCAAGCCTGCCGAAAGCATTCTGTATTTCTGGTATAGTGTTTTGGTTTTATTTTTAAATTTTATTTATTTATTTTGAGACAGAGTCTGGAGTCACTCTGTTGCCCAGACTGGAGTGCAGTGGCATGATTTTGGCTCAGTGCAACCTCTGCTCCCAGCTTCAAGTTATACTTGTGCCTCAGCCTTCCGAGTAGCTGGAATTACAGGTGTCAGCCACCACAGCCAACTAATTTTTGTATTTTCAGTAGAGACGGGGTTTCAACATGTTGGCCAAGCTGGTCTCAAACTTCTAATCTCAAGTGATCTGCTTGCCTCAGCCTTCCAAAGTGCTAGGATTACAGGCGTGAGCCACCATGCTCAGCCTATAGTGTTTTGCTTTCTAACATTTCTTTTTTATTTTTTCTTCAAGTTTTCATTTCTCTGCTTACATGATTACCTGTTCTTGCATGTTGTCTAATTTTTCCACTAGAGGCTTTAGAGTATTAATCAGATTTATTTTAAATTTCTTGTCTGACAACTTCAACATCTATCATCTATGAGTCTGATTCTGATGCTTCAGACCCATTGTCTCTTCAAACTATTTTTTTTCCTTTTAAATTTTCACGTAAATCTATGTTGAAACCTGGACACAACGTATTTAGTAATAGGCAATAAGGTAAGTAGGTCTGAGGTGCTAGGTTTTCAGTTAATCTGGCTGAGAGTTGCGCTGTGTTTAATGCTTGCTGTAGCTATAGGTGCTGGAGGTGTCAAATTCCTCCAGCACCCTTATTTTGTCCACCCTGATGTCTTAGTGCTTCTCCGAGGACCTTTCCTTAGATAGAGCTGGTGTCTTGCAGCCGTCTCAGCTCGAAGCCAGTGTCAATGTCCCCGAACCCTGTTGCCATGGTGGTAATGTGAGGAGGGGGCATTCTAAAATCTTTTTAATAGGATTAAAAGTGAGTATCTTGTTGGCCTTTAGACTTGGGCTATGATCTTTACAAGCGCTTCTTAGCTATTTTCCTCCGTTAAGTGATAGAAGAAGGCTAGAAGGAGCCCCCAGATTGAGATAAGGCTCTTGACAAAGACTTTCCCCTTGCTGGCAGGGCCTTTGTTATGGAGAAAACCCTGGAAATATTTCAGAATGGTTACTTTTCCTCTCCCTTTGCCAAAGACAACGAGGAGATTTTCCTTGGCTCTTTGATGTGAGAACCTGGTAGCATTCCTAGAGGTGAGGCCTACAAAAATGTGGATCCCCCTAAGGCTACAGTCCTAGGAATTGCCCACTCCCACACCAGTCCGTACACAGCTTCCAGCAATCCACAACATTCCCAGTTAGCTGCTCCTACCTTATGGTGCCAGTGACTTCTGCTCCAGATGAGCAGATCTGAGTGGCTACATCTTTCCAGTGCTCTCATTGAAAAGAGGTTTTCGATTTTCAGCTTTTTCTTTTCTTGTTGGAAGGATGGGAATAATGACTTTCAAGCTCTTTACACTTCGAAGCTGAAACCAGAAATCCTGGATATGTTTTTTAAGGTTAAAAAAAAAGTAGGCTTCCAGTCATGCTGGATACGGTGGTGAGAGAAAAGAAATTGATTGGAAGTTTTTAGTTATAATGATCAAAAGTTGCATTCATCATACACAGTGCCTGTGGCCTCTAACCCTTATCTGGTGTCAGAAAAACAGTCCATTACATGTAATGCCTCAGCTTGCTTCTGAATTCAGAGGCCCTGAGCAGTTCAGCTGGCATTGTTTCCACTACAAGGTAGCACAGCAAACACTGCATGCTTCTGGGTTCAGAATTACTTTGCCCTTCAGAATTACCCAAGGGAAACCTTGAGAAAAATACCTTCTAAATGGGTAATTTTAACAGTGCTGTGTTACCAAGATATCCTTGGCTTCAAGTCAGGCCCTCTGCAGCCTTCAGCAGCTACTGGGTCTGAGACACTCTCTTCTGTTTGAAGCTTACTGTCTCTATGTTATGGACAATATCCTGCAGCTCTAGCAATGCCAAGGTACTGGCAAACTTGGAATGAACATTTAGTGGGGGAAACTTACACCCAACCCTATTAGTAGCTACTAGCCCACTTATGGGGCAATGGCACAAATAGGTCTGGATTTTAATCCAGGCCGCTTCTGGGCTCCAACCTCAGCCTCCCGAGTAGCTGGGGCTACAGGCATGCACTTCCGATGCCCTGGCAGTTTTTGTGGTTTGTAGAGAGAGGATTTCGTCATGTTGCCCAGGCTGGTCTCAAACTCCTGAACTCAAAGCAATCTACCCACCTCAGCCTCCCACCATGCTGGGATTACAGGCATGAGCCACAATGCCCAGCCATAACTGTGTCTTAATGATCCTGAAATTTAGCCCTGATGCATGTAACATGAGTGCCCAATCAATACAAACTTGTCATTTGGGTTGCTCGCTGCCACCAGCTTCACGGTTCTACAAAAGTTCTACCACAAAGATTGCATGTTTTACTTCTGATTAGTGATCGCTGTGGAGACAAAAGTGGCTTCCTCTTGGATGCTAACCCACCATGTTGATGTTTCATCGGCCCCAGTCTAGAGAATGCCTCCTGGTTTCTACTTTATCTACTATCCCTGGTGTAAGAAAGTGTCAACCTCAACGTTACTGCACAAATTAGAGGCGATGGCAAACGTGACATTCTTGCTGTCCCGGAGGGTTACCTTTGTTTTTCAGGAGCATGTACAGCCCTTCCCTGTGGTATATAAGCCCTGGGTCTGGGGAGTAACAGCACAGAGATCCACCTGTCCTGTGGCCTCCTGGGCCACACTTCTGTGTGTAAGTTCCCCAGTACATCAACCAATACCAACAAACTGGATTTGTCTGCCTCCTTCTTTGGTTTCTCTGCTCCTTTGGCATTTGGGGGTCATTTTGCATATGAGGCCCTTTCAGAAAAGTAATCCCTGAGAGACTTCCTTGGTTATAGCTGGAGCTTTCTTGCCATGGATCTAATTAGCCATGTTGTCCTACGGCCTGTGACTATGGATAGTTGATGGTACAAAGCATGGGTTCTGGTCAGCCGAGTTCCCAGAGGCCCCTTTATTTGCATATGAAATTATCTCCTCCTCTGTATGAGATGGCATTCAAAAACCTCACCCTTTTATTCTGGAAATATTTCTGTGCCGTGTTGAGTTCTACTGACACAGTGGTTGCCAAGACAGACATGGACCTCCCTCACAAAGCTTACAGTCTATAGAGGAGGAGAGATTCTAACCCCTAATCTCACCAACACCATCTGCAGCAAGGGTTAGGGGTGAAAAACACAGTGTGAAACAGGGAGGCCACGAGAACATAGGGAATGGGGAGTGGACCATGCTTGGTGTCAGGAACGCTTTCCAGCAGAAATTTATCTGGGTCTGAGACACTGAAGGATGGGAAAGCAGCTCGGTTGATGGGTGCCAGATGGAAACCCAGGGACGGGTCACTGTGTCAGCAAGGCACTGGCAAACACGTTTTCTAAATGACCCCCTAGAAAAGGTCCTCAGCTTGGCAGCCCCTAACTGTCACAGCCACTCAACTTTGTCATTAAAGCAGAGGCCTTAGACAATCAGTAAAGCATGGGAGCGGCTGGGTTCCAATAAAACTTTATTTATGGAGGCTAACATTTGAATTTTGTATTATGTTCATATGTCTGTCACAAGATACTCCTTTGTGTTTTTTCCAACCATTTAAAAAATGTAAAAACTATTCTCAGCTCACAGGTCGCACCAAAACAGGCAGTGAACCAGATTTGGCCCTCAGCCTGCAGACACCTCGGTGGAGCCCAAGAGAGGGACGTGGAGAGCAGCGCTCAGCAGGGCTGAAAGGCCTGAAAAGATGAAGGCGAAATATGATGCAGTGCCGAGGGTCTGAGACAGTGACGGATGAGAGAGCAGCTCAGGAGCTCACCTTCTTCCTGCAATAGATGCTGCAGGTTGGAACTGCCATTTTGCTACACAAACATGAGGCATTCTATTACGGTTGTCTATGATCTTATCAGATGTTAATTTGGGGGCCAGAAAAAAGAGTATCTAAGTTACCTAACCTTCATGTAAGAAAAGTGCACAAATACTTAAGGTAAAGGAAGCTGTCTAAGATCAAATCATTCTGAGGAGACCTCATTTTGGATTAAGAAGGAGTCTCCGTTCTTCTCTGCTGATGAACATGTCCTCCATTTCAGACTATTTAAAAATTCATTCTCAGCTGCTGATAAATATCAGTTAGCAAAATATGAAGTATCCTATGATAACATTCTTTCCCTGCAGAAGAAAAGCTCAGGGAATCCATATGCACGTTCATTAAAACAACTGAGGTGTCAAGTGATAGGTCTGTGCTTCATTAATTTGCATATTCAGCAGCGAGTGAGACTGGAAGACTGGATATTCCTTTGGAGGTCAACAGCGGCAGACAAAACAGATAGGACTCCCTCATAGAGGGGGAGATAGGCACCGAATGATCACACAGAATGACGTATTTTTCTCAACAAAGACAGGTGCCATCGAGGGAAAGTAGAAAACACTGTGAGGCAAATCAACAGGCCTATCATTTCCTCGGGGAGGCTGGATATTTTCTCCATCTCTGTGGACAGGACATTTAAGCTGTGAGCAAAAGGAGGAACACAAGTTTCCCGGGTGCAGAGACAGGGAAAGTGTGCATGTGTGTGTGTGTGAATGTGCACGTGTGCGTGCATGTGTGTGCACATGTGTGCATTGTGTGAATGTGCATGTGTGTGCATGTGTGTGCACATGTGTGCATGGTGTGATAGACTGTGCATGTTTCTGTGTGTGCATGGTGTGATAGACTGTGCATGTTTCTGCGTGTGTGCACATGTGTGCATGGTGTGATAGACTGTGCATGTTTGTGCGTGCGCACATGTGTGCATGGTGTGATAGACTGTGCATGTTTGTGCGTGTGTGCACGTGTGCATGGTGATAGTGCATGTTTGTGCGTGTGTGCACATGTGTGCATGGTATGATAGACTGTGCATGTTTGTGCGTGTGTGCACATGTGCATGGTGTGATACTGTGCATGTTTGTGCGTGTGTGCACATGTGTGCATGGTGATAGTGCATGTTTGTGCGTGTGTGCACATGTGTGCATGGTATGATAGACTGTGCATGTTTGTGCATGTGTGCACGTTTGCATGGTGTGATACTGTGCATGTTTGTGCGTGTGTGCACATGTGTGCATTGTGTGATACTGTGCATGTTTGTGCATGTGCACGTGTGCATGGTGTGATAGACTGTGCATGTTTGTGCATGTGTGCACGTGTGCATGGTGTGATAGACTGCATGTTTGTGCGTTTGTGCACGTGTGCATGGTATGATAGACAGTGCATGTTTGTGTGTGTGTGCACGTGTGCATGGTGTGATAGTGCATGTTTGTGCATGTGTGCACATGTGCATGGTGATAGTGCGTGCTTGTGCGTGTGTGCACATGTGTGCATGGTGTGATAGACTGTGCATGTTTGTGCGTGTGTGCACATGTGTTTGCATGCACATGCTTCTATATCCCTGTCCCGGAAAGGAACTGTATTTCAAACGCAGGCAACAGCGTCTGCAAAGACTCAAAAATTCTGAAGCAGTAAAGGATTAAGATATTTGAAAACTTCTACAATGGTCTTTGGGGCCACATATTACATAATACATTGAGACATTTGGTCAAAGTCAAGGCTAAGATGCCAACAGAGGTGGCTCCCCAGGACCTTGCCGGCTCTGATGTGAGTGTGGAATTTATTCTATGTGCCAATGAAAGTCTCTGGCGCGGGGGGGAGGGTCAAGCAGAGGAGCCTCACTCTGTGATTTCTATTTTACAGGGGGAGAAGTGAAGGGCCGGCATCATGAATGAATCTGGGTTTCCAAGCACAGCTAGGTTCAAGGACGTTCCCTCATATGCACCGTACAGCTTCAGCCAAGGGTGATGTGGGCTTCAATTTCACTTCTTGGCACATCCAGCAGAGTGAAAAAGTGAAAGTCACCAGCCAGAAGGGAGCACACATGTGCTGAGGCCCTATGCTGTGTGTGGGACTACTTGGCGCCATGAGAGAGTGCAGAGATGAGTGTGGTCTCCATGCCCATCGTTGTCTGAAGCTAAAGAATACTCAGGAGTGGCTGAGGCAGGAGAATCGCTTGAACCCAGGAGGTGGAGGTTGTGGTGAGCCAAGATTGCGCCATTGCACTCCAGCCTGGGCAACAAGAGCAAAACTCCGTGTCCAAAAAAAAAAAAAAGACCTTATCTCTGAATGCAGTCAAGCTCTGAGATCTTGGGGGGTTAGGGTTCCATCAGATGGATTTCGGGGAACACAATGTAGCCCCTAATATGCTGAACAAAAAGGAAGACATATTGGCATGGGAACAGGTGGTGAGTGGGGAGAATCGGTGCTCCTGAGAGGGCCTGGGCTGGGAAAGGCAGAAGAGGTGACAGTGCGAAGCTGCTCCTCGGGGCTTCTGGGTCCACCTACACGTGGATGTGCTGCAGAAACTGGGAAGGGGCTGAGTGAGAAGACAAGTGGCCTCAGAATCCAGGGCCCCTGTATCACCCTAAACACCTGATGAACCATGAAGGACCGAGCAGGAGATGCCCACTAGCACCCTGACTGTGTGCTTCTGGAGTACCGCTTAGGAGAGAGGAGAGCAGAGGATCATGCAAAGACACCTTTATTACCGGGGGAACCATGCATTCACTGAAAAGCAGAGTCATTCTTCCAGAACTCTGTCCTTCTGACAGGTAACGTAACTGTCATGTGAGTGACAGACTTCCATTTTTGCAGGTGTGACGCCACATAGGAGCCCACATGGAATTACAGTGCACACACCTATAATCTGCATATTGGGAGTTTGTGAAGCATGTATACTGGACATGGCTGAAATCTAGAATTCAGTAAAAAAAAAAAAAAAAACCAGAAAGAGGGCAGGAAGTTTAATGCAAAATGTGTAACATGAACATGAACCCAATAGACCTCGAAAACATACCAGCTCCATTTCTTACCAAGGAATTTCCTTTGCTCTTTGGAGATGACGTGGCAGAAATGACATCTCATGCCCGCAGGACCTGCTCTACTGTTCTGTGTGCTTTGGTGTTGTAATTCCTTACTGTTTGCACCAACCCTATAAAGAGGCCCTTTACTGTCCACATTCTGTACAAAGAGAAACAGATCCTGAGAGGTAAGGGCCACCCAGCAAGCAAGTAGAGAGAAAAGATTCCACCGACTGGCCTCTGGATGGGATCTCTTCACCTCCGTGCTGCAGGCTTCCATGTGGCATTGGTCTGGGTGTCAGGCCTCACCCTGTGCAACCTCTGGCCCTGCCATAGCCTGTTATGTAAATTCTCAGAGACTCAGTTTGATCATCTGCCACATGTAGAAAGAGGTAGCATTCACCCCCTAGGATTGCTGTGAAAGTTGAAAGTGAAATATTTAGCAGAGCTGGCCCTTAGTGAATGACTAACCGGGGGTACCTCGTCTTGCCAGAAGTGAGAGCCGGAGTTATATGTTCAAACTAATCACTCTTGCCCTCTCTCTGAGTGCAGCAAGAACAAACACAGTCAGGGCTTCGATGGCACATGTAGAGCCTATTCAAGACAAGAGGCCTAAGCTGGTAACAGAGGCACCTGTTTCTGCTTGAGTGGGGCAAGTCTTCAGGGTTCTCAGCAGCTCAAGGCCCTGGCTCCCCACCTTTCAAAGCTGCCACCCAAGTTTACGAAGCTCTTTTGATTTTCACCTATGCCAGCCAATAAATCGTCTCCAGCTTTTGTCAAGAAACCTGCCACTGGGTGCCACGTTGCTATGAGACTCTCAAGTAGACTCACAAACAGGGCCGCCAAGCTGAGTGGCAGGCTTGAGTTGGGGTTATTAAAACCACTGTCTCCCTAAGTGTTTTAAAAAGAGCAAATTGTGAAAAAAAAAAAAAATAGCCACCTTCCTCACAACAAGCCTGGAAACTACATCAAGAGCCGATCAGGGGACGGATTCTCAGGACCTACAGGAAAATTTAGAAAAACCCAAGGAAAAAGCCCATCATGCAGGATAAAAATATAGAAAATAGCCCCATCAAGCTTTTCTCTTGAGAGCATGACAAGGAATTAATGAGTCAGCCAAGTGTCTTGCAAATGTGTTCAAAATACAAACCAGCACCAAAAAATAATAGGTGGGAGCCGTGTAGCCTGAGACCCTTCAGATCACGTTGGAGAAGTGCTGGCTGAATGCCAGTTGATCTCTGATGACAGCCGAGCCCAGAGTGGCAAGTCACAGACAGCCCTATGAGAGATCCAAAAGCTTTGTTAAAATTTTTAATTAAAAAATAAACATATCCATATGTCCCTTATTATAAGAAAAAGAAGTTTTTAAAAATATGAGCCGAAGTTTCTGAGTTCCAAGGTTTCATTTATTTGATTTTTTGTTTTTGTTTTTTCATTAGAGCCAGTAGGACCAGAGTCTGATTAGAGCTGGCAGGTGTGCAGCTTTCCCAAGATGATGCTGCTGCTGGAAAGCCTGTGCTGCTCTGGATGGCAGAGCCACGAACAGGAAGGAAGCGGAGGGCATGATGAAGGCATCTACCAAATCCCTGAAGAAACAGCACACGAGTCTGCCCCGTAATTATTTCTGCCTGCTTCCAGGGAATAGGAAAGGCGTGACTCAGTATCTGGAAGAGAACTAGACTAAAAGCTATTTTATAAATAAAATATGGTACGTATACCATGCATATGCTGGTATACATACCTGTGTGGCTGCGTATATACGTATGGATGGATGGACAGATAGATATAAACCATAAGGCTGGCATTTTCAGAAGCTGGGAATACAAGAACCAGGTATGCTAAATCTAAAGGCCAAAACCACAAGAACAAACTCAGATTTAATCAAAGCCAAGGTTCACAGAGGATCTGGTAAAGAATGGTCCCAGAAACCGGAGAAGTGCCCTTATATAGCAGACTCAAAACAGGGGTGTGGCTGGCTGGCCCCAGAGCTACAGAGAATACTGGAGAAGTCAGATTCCGGCACCTCAAACTCAAATGCCTGCAGGGCCAGGGGCTGACTCAGAACTGAAAGGGAAAGGCTTCGCAGCTCGGGGATGGCCATTGCTCCATCCACATTACAGATCTTGCCAACTTTAAAGAAAAGGAGGAAAGGTGGTTTTCACGATCCGTCAGTTTTTAAATGTTGGCTGAACTGGTAAAAGGGGAGGAACACACAAAACTCTTATGCAATTCACACCCATTTCCATATTGACCGTGCTCCTCACGGAGGTTCCAGCTTCAGGTGCTGGAACCCGGCACCTGGAGCTGACCACAGAGTTCCTGGTCCGGTGGAGACAGAGAAAATTGTTGCTTCTGTAACATGTGGGCCCTGGCCGGGAGAGCAGAGCACAGACCCCTGGCAGGGATGAAGGCAGGCAGGCCTCCCGGAGGACATGCAGAAGCCGGCAGGGCAGGACTGGGAGAGCTGAGGCCACCCCGTGGCCACTGAGGAGGATCTGGGGAGCTGGGAACAGAGGGAGCCTCTGAGCGAACCATGGCTCCCTAAGCTTCTTAGACACACGCAGTCCTGCTTCCGGGGACATCCCCAGGTCCTTTTGTTCACGTCCTGGGCCCATCTGTCTCTCTTTTCTCTTGTTATTTTTATACGACATAAGAGCTTTATTTGTCCTCTTCATTCAAACACATTTTCCAAAACTATCACTTATTTTTAAATTCTGTTCCTGGCTTCCTTCTGCAATGCATGTTCATACAGACTGTGAGGGGCGTATCTATCACCCCATAACTTCAGTTTTCTTTCTTAACAATGTCTTCTCACCCTTAAAACTGCTTTTACAATTTTTAGTGATTTTTAAGCATATGTCCTTAATCCATCTGCAATTTATTTTTGGATACGGTCTGACATAGCGGTCCAACATGGTACATGGTATTTTTCCCAGATGGACAACTGGTAAGTTGTGCCAGCATCGCTTTTCAGACAAGCCAACTTTTCTAAATAAAATGTCGATCCTACTTTTAGCATGAATTTAATTTCTTATGCATTAGAATCTATTTCTGGATCATCTCTTCTACTAATTCATCTGTTCCTATATTAAAACAATATTGATTTGATTACCCTCAATGTGTAGTGTAAATTTCCTTCAGTAATGTTCTGACTGTTTTCCAGAAAATTTTCAGGCTTCCCCTACCCTCTACAATATGATCATTTAATTCTATTCCAAAAAAAATCCTGCTGGGATTGCAATTTTGACACACATGATGTTTTACGTTATGCCTTCCCTCCCAAGAACACACTTGGTCTCTCCATCCACTAAGGGCTCATTCATAAGAGTCCTGACAATGCTGAGGCCTGCACCGGCAGAGCCCCAGAGCCCTCCCGCCCGGGGAGGGAAGCAAGTCTGACTGGGGAGCTGGAGAGCCAGGGCAGCACTTCCTTTCAGAACCCCTGCAGCCTGCCTGGCCTGAGAGGGGGTCATTGGAGGCATTGAGTGAACTGCTCACCAAGTCCAGGGGCCAGATCCCATAAATGACTCAGGAGAGAGCCACAGAGCACCTCAGTCCACCAGCTCACCATGACCACCACCGTCACGCTCACACACAGCCTCACACACACACAGTCACTTACACACCCTCACACACACACATTCTCACTCACATACCCTCACATACACACAGCCTCACTCACATACACACACACACACTCACACAGAGCCAATACAGACTCACACACACACCTATTCACTCACATTCACACAACCTCAAACACATACTCTCACTTATGCATATACTTACACACATATTCTTATACACACTTGCAAACAATACACTCAGACTCACACACACCCACACACATATTCACATACTCTCACACACATACCCTTACACACGCTTGCAGACCCAGTACACTCAGATTCACACATGCCCACACACAAATTCACTCACACACAACCTCATATACTCTTACACACTCACACGCCCTCACTCACATACACCTACACACTCACACACTCTTATATGCCCATACACATTCATAATCTCACACATGCACTCACACACATACTTCACACACACACTCACACACAAATGCCCACACATATTCCTCACTCACTCACATACACACTCACACACACTACACACACATTCTCCCACTCCCATTGAAACACAAATATAAACATATACATGTGCACTTACACACATCTGCACACACACCCCCACTACACACACATACACATACATCCCCTATTCATACTCAAACATAAATATACACATACACTCATGCACTCCCATACACTCACATATGCTTGTACACACACACACAATCCCCACATTAACACAAATGCACACACATATCACACACAGTCACAGCCCCATGCACACTGAACCACACACACACACACACACACACACTCAGTCTGAATCTTGGAATTTAAAACTCAGACACCTGTTCCTTTTCCTGAAAGCCATTCTCCCTAGAGAAATGCAAGGTTCTCAGAATGAGTAGCATTTCCCAGGACAGTGTACATTCCCTCAATGTGAATGACTTCATCAGGCTCCACTGTGAGAGGAGCTTGCTAGAGAGGTAGAAAGGGAGATGGGAGGTGGAGGCAGGACCCAGGGTCCCATGGGAAGTTCTGAAAGAGGATGTGTAGGCAGAAAGAAATGAGGAGATGGAGGTCTGTAGCGCTGAGGACAAATCAACTCAGTCTCCTGATTTGGCAGCCTCCACCCTGTCCGCTGGTGCTTTCCCACATTTCCTGCAATTATTGTCTCATAACAGGAGCCAATGTGCTTTTCCTTAAAAGGCCAGGTAAGTAAACATTTTGGGCTTTCGGGGCAAGAGGACTGTGCATAGGAACTTAAACAGCCATTTCAAATGTAACACTTTAAAAAGGCAAAAACCATTCTCAGCTTGCAGGCTGCAAGAAAACAGGCAGATTTGGCCCATGGCCTGAAGTTTGATGATCCTTGTTCTAGAACCTTCCCCAAATATTGTTCATGGAATTCCAGAAACCAATACAGCCATTACCACAAAATGTTGGTAAGCACCTATCACATGAGAACATGGCTTCTGTGATCAGTTACATACACACCACACATGGACACTATACATTGAAAAAGACACCCTGAGCCTGATCATATTGACCCAGAATGGCCAAGTCATATAGTCTAATAAAATTTCTAGACTTAAAAAATATGTCTGGACAGCTACATGAACAAGTGAGTGCTTTATAGCTTCATAAGAGGAAATATATTATTATCATCAGGCTTTTTGACAGCAATGGTTTAGTCATAAGAAAATGGAAAAGCCTTTAAAATACGAAAGAAACTGTGAACCTAAGGTTTAGAGCCAACAAACTGACTTCCATACATAAATGGCACCGAAAGTCTGTTATCAGCATGTGTGAGCCCTTCTTGAGGGACTTGCTAAGGAACTAACTTCAGAAAACCAAAATGTCTAGTGAGGCACCAATAAAGGTACTGGTTGCAAGTGTTAAATAGTTACTGGAATAACTAACTCTTAACAACGTGGATTAAAAGGGAGGGCGCGTGGTATGTGTTGCTTCTGTGCTCTGGTGAAATAGATATGATATTACTGAAAAATGGGGCCAAAATGGGTACAACATTCACACAAAAAAAGTTTAATGCTTTCATTAATGTTATGGGCAGTGATAGCATTTGTATTGCTATTCTGAGACTTTTGTGTGTAAGGTGGAATGAACAAGCAATTATGGGATATTTTATCATTCTTCCCATGTTATTGAGAACCAGGGTCGTTATTCAGAAGAAAGATTTAAATGTAGCAGGAGAGAGGCTTGGTAAACACCGTAGCATTTACAGTTCCATTTTGAATCCGAAGGGTCACGTGCACTCAGAACATGTTGCACACGAGCAGAACTCCTGCACCGTGCTTCACCTTTACTCCATGTCTCAGACACTGCACTTTTTCACACACTGAAGGGGTGTGGCCACGCTGCACACAGCAAATCACCCAGTGAATAACCCGACAATGACCTCTAAGAGTTCAAGTGGAAGGAAGACTTTCACATTTCTCACTTTAAATCAAAAGCGAAATGAAGAAGGCATGTTGAAAGCTGAGACAGGTCAAAAGCTGGGCCTCCTGTACCAAGCAGCCAAGTTGTGAATGCAAGGGAAAAGTTCTTGAAGAAATATCAGTGCCATTTTTCCAATAGCATGTGCTCACTTTGTGTCTCTGTGTCATATTTTGGTAATTCTCACAGTCGTTCAAATTGTATCCGTTATGGTGATAGTGAAATGAGTGTAGTTGGTGGTCTCCCAAAACAATGACAATAGTTACAATAGTAACATCCGAATGTTGTTACATTAACAATAGCTATTATAATAGTTAATGTACCGATGGTAATTGTTTTGGGATACTACCCACCACACTCATCGAAGACAGCACAATGATCTTTGCATTCCCACCTGAGCTGCACTGATGATCCTGCCAAGGGTACTCAAACATCTTTTAATGTAACTATTGTAATTGTTTTGGGATACCACCAGCTACACTCATATAAAACAGCAAATTGACTGAATAAATGTGTGTATTCTGACTGCTCCACTGACCAACCATTCCCCCATCAGTCTCCCTCTCCTGGGACATCTCTATCCCCTGAGACAGCAGTCCCCAACTTTTTGGCACCCAAAACTGGTTCCAAGGAAAACAGTTTTTCTATGAATGGGGGGTGGAGGGCTGGTTTTGGGATGAAACTATTCCACCTCAGATCATCAGGCATTAGTTAGATTCTCTCCTAGGATCTAGGAGAGCACAGCCTAGATCCCTCGCAGGTGCAATTCCCAGTAAGGTTTGTGCTTCTATGAGAGTCTAATGCTGCCACTGATCTAACAGGAGACAAAGCTCAGGCCCTAATGCTTACTCACCCCCCACTCACCTCCAGCTGTATGGTCAGGCTTGTAACAGGCCATGGACCAGTACCTGTCCACAGCTCGAGGGTTGGGGAGCCCTACTCTGAGACACAAAAATGTTGAAATTAGGCCAAGGAATTACCCTACAGTGACCTCTAAGAGTTGAAGTGAAAGAAAGAGTTGCCCATCTCTCACTTTAAATCAAAAGCTAAGTGGGGAAGGCATGTTGAAAGCCAAGATGGGCAAAAAGCTGAACCTCTTGTACCAAACAGCCAAAGGAAAATTTTCTTTTTTTTTTTTTGGAGATGGGGGTCTTGCTCCGTCACCAGGCTTGAGTGCAGTGGTGTAATCTTGGCTCGCTGCACCTTCTGCCTCCCAGGTCAAGTGATTCCCCTGCCTCAGCCTCCCGAGTAGCTGGGATTACAGGCATGCACCATCACACCTGGCTAACTTTTTGTATTTTAGTAAAGATGGAGTTTCACCATGTTGGTCGGGATGGTCTCGATCTCCTGACCTCGTGATCCACCTGCCTCAGCCTCCTAAAGTGCTGGGATTACAAGCGTGAGCCACCACGCTGAGCTCAAATTTCTTGAAGGAAATAGAAAAGTGCTGCTCCAGTGAACACACAAATGATAAGAAAGTGAAACAGCCTTATGACTGCTGTCGAGAATGTTTCAGTGTTCTGGGTAGATCAAACCAGCTGTAACATCCTCTGAAGCCAAAATAAGGCTCTCACCTTCTTTAGTTCTGTGAAGGCTCAGAGAGGGAAAGAAGCTGCAGAAGAGAAGTTGGAAGCTGGCAGAGGTTGGTATAGTGAAAACCTATGTGTGTGTGTGTGTGTATATACCTATATATACATACATACCTACACATACATACATATACATACATACCTACACATACATACATACATATATAAACATAGGTTTTCCTCTATGGCTATATGGTTGTGAAATATTACAGAGACAACCAGACGTCACGTGCCTCCTGATGAATGAACACCTACCACTTCTAGTCTTGCCAAAATGACCGAATCTGAGTCTAACCAAGTCCCAGAATCCAGCTTCCAATCTGCAGGATTATGAAGCAAGAACAACATGCTGGACCTGCTGGTGAGTGTGCATTCAGCAAACCCGGACAGTGGATCTGTCCACAGCTCAAACAGCTCCGGTGACTCAACAGGTTAACTGTAAGGAAGAGAAAGGAATGGAGATGATGGAGGAAAATCCTCTGAATTGAAAGTCTTAAGAAGCTGTCAAATAAGAAAAATAAATCAATGAAACTAAACGGTACTCTCTAGGGATTCATGTAAGATGATAAAACTGTAAAGAAATACAAGATAACTGTTACTATAAAAATCAGGGGAGTCCAGGCATGGCGGCTCATATCTACAATCCCAGCATTTGGGAGGCCAAGGCAGAGAGATTGCTTAAGGCCAGGAGTTTGAGACCAGCCTGGGCAAAATAGCAAGATCCTATCTCTACCAAAAAAAAAAAAATTTAAATTAAAAAATCAACTGCGAGTGGTGGTAAGTGCCTGTAATCCCAGCTACTCAGGAGGCAGGAGGATGACTTGAGTCAAGGAGGTTGAGGCTACAGTGAGCTATGATCATGCTATTGCACTCCAGCCTGGGCAAAAGAGTGTGACCTTGTCTTTTAAATAAAGAAAGAAAGAAGAAGGAAAGCCAGGGGAGCGGCTACTTAAGGGACATTTGGTATGATGGGAACGGAGAAGCTCTAGGAAGGCTGGAAAAGCACCATTTCTGACCTGGGTGTTGTTTTTAAGTGCGCTCACAGTGTAAGTAAGTAATCTGGGCATGTTTTTTGCGTTGTTTTTCTAGCGCTCCCATATTTTACAATAAAAGTTTTTTAAAAGGAAAAATAACAACAAACTCAGTAATTTTTAAAGTGACCTTCCTCTACGAAGAGGAAATTTGTTTTTTTGTACAGGGCTAAGTCTTCAGAAGAAAAAAATCAAGGATATAATGTCAGGATATGACTTTCAAGGAAGAATGAAAAGCAAAAATAATTAGCACTATTTATGTCAAGCCATGTCAAGATAATTTCTTACTGAATCAATGTACTGATATTGAGGGTTAAGAGGCATATATGGTTAATGAGAGGTGCTAACAGCCAAAATAGTTAACTTAAGCAAAAAGAACAGAGTGAGATTTGAGGTTTCTAAACTAATAGGATGATACACTTGAAATATCAGACCCAACCACATTTTAAAAGTCAGACCAGTCTGGGCATAGTGGCTCACACCTATAATCCCAGCACTTTGGGAGGCCAAGGCAGGTGGAGCACATGAGGACAGAAGTTCAAGATCAGCCTGGCCAACATGGAAAACCCCAACTGTACTAAAAATACAAAAATTATTCAGGTGTGGAGCTATGCAACCAAAGTCCCAGCTTCTTTGGAGGCTGAGGCATGAGAATCCTTGAACCTAGGAGGTGGAGGTTGCGGTGAGCCAAGATTGCACCACTGCACTCCAGCCTGAGTGACAGAGCAAGACTCTGTCTCTAAAATAAATAAATAAATAAAATAAAAACAAAAGCCAGACTGTATGTTCCAGAAATTTGGACCTTCTACTATAGTTGTTGATAGATTTGCAAATCCTGTGGTTTTCAAATTGCCTTACAAGTTGGCTTCATAGTGATTAGTCCAACAGGATGATTGAACGAGGCCTGTCTGTTCTTTGGCATGGCTGAAACTCACTTGATTTTCAACAGCAACAGTGTTAGCAATCAATATTTTTGTCTTACACATTTTATTTGAAATATTTATATGAAAAGGAACGTGTAATAACTTTTTATACTGAAGGTTCATACTCACAATTAAATACATTTCTAGTTAGTTGACCGGGTGTTCCAGTCGTGGCTAAGGCTGAAGGGTTTGCTGGTGCCATATGCCCTTGGAGAGAAACAGGCCAGCAGGACCGAAGTGCGCTTCAGCTACCAGCAATCCAATTTTCTCTATTGTCTCCTTGGATTTCTAGTGCCGGCTCTGCTAGCCCAGGCACATAGTTGAATTGAATTAACAAGGTTATTCAAAGCCTGAAATCACTATGATAGAGGAATGTTGTTCTTCGGGTAACCTTATTCCTTATTCTAAATTAGATTTTTTTGTTTGTTCCAAGGTAAATTAAAATGCTTTATTAAAATAAATAAAACATTCTTAAGAGTCTCTCCGATTACAAACACAGCACGCATACAGGAGACCTGTATTTCCTGGCTCTCTGTCCAAGGGCCAACCCCACACTTTGGGGCATGGATTTCCAGGGTCCCTACTACAGAGGACAGCCTTGCAGCCTCAGATTCCAGATCAACTTCACCCAGTAGGATCTGAAGGTGGAAGCAAGGACTCATAAATCGAAGAGGAAAGTGTGGAAACAAGCCAGGTGGAATTAGATCATACGGTGCAGAGGAAAATACTAGGGCAACTTTAAATAAACCCTTTGTAAACTCTGGGGAGAAAATGTGCAATGAAGGTACACTTGCAGGGTTTAGCTTTTTATATTTTTTAGGTCTGAGCACAAATAAAGCTTCTGAAGAGCAGAAGTGGAGCAAGAAAGTTCAAGCTGAAGGCCCTTAGAAGCAGAAAGAATCTCAGTGGTCACCGAGTTCAGCCCGGCCCCAACCCACCACTCACGCCACAGACATGAGTTCTTTGCACAGCCTCTCAGACAAGCTGTCAGCCAACTGCTGAGGAATGAAGACAGGACCCAGGAGAGTAAAAGACACACAGATCCCGATCAGGCACCAGAAAAATTGAGAAATGAAGTCAGTCTTCATGGTTCCCAAGTTCCCTCCTCTCTGCCCTTTCGCAGCTGCAGAACAACTGATACAGTTTTTCATTGACCCAGTACTCACTTATATCCTGGCGGGGGGGACTCTGTAGTCAATTAGAGTTTCATACCATATGTGCTGCCTTGTGTGGTAACAAGCTTCCTGTCATGGGAAGCCACCAAGCCAGTGCTACATGACCATGAACCAGGAACACTGCAGAAGTACATGGAACAGGTAAGCAGAACCGAGGTCCTCTACTCAAACACAGTAGGAGCTCTTATAGCATCAATTGTAGATATTGATTCAGAAAGTCTTTCTTGATCTTTTACAGTAAGCCATGCACTGTGCTGTCATCACCAGAAAACTGCAGGCTCAGTAAGTACCATCACCATATATTCTGTTCAGCATTTCAGACTCAACCTGTTGTCTAGAACAAAGCCAGTACTCAATATTTGTGAGGTGAGTGAATGAATGAGTCATTGGTACAGTGCTGAATAATTGTTAACAAGATGGTATAATCAATTTTCCTACCCTTTGGTACCTAAGATTTACTAAACGTAAAATCGGATTAATAATACTAACCTTCTAGGGTTATTATAAGAATTAAATTTTAAAAGACAGATGCCTGCATTTGCCTGTGAAACAGCAATTGGTAAAGTATTTGTACCCTTGCCATTAACAACAACTAGAAAAACTGGAAAAATAAATGAAATAAATGCTTTTAGACATTGGACAATACCTGCTACAGGACTGTGATCCCTGAGTACAGGTGAAAACACAGGTGAACATTTAAGGCTTTCTGCGGGAATTCAATTTCCAGACCACCCACTAGGTAGAGAAAACCCAAACAGATCCCAGCACTCTGCCCAACTGTGAAAAGAAATATATTCTTTTCACAGTTCAGGAAGCTGAAGGCAGCTAGAACTTGTAGAGCAGGATACCAGAGGACAGAAGGCTAGACGCACGCGCATGCACACACACACACACACACGAAAAGGGCTACAAAAATCTGCATCAGGAGCCCTTGAACATGAACCTGCATATGTCTAGGGTGAAATTCCATAAGACTAGGAGAAAGAACAGCTGCAATAAAGGAAAATTATTTGTGGTAATAATAAGCTGAAAAATTCCGGAGTTCACATATGACTGGGAAGTGTTCAAGTTCCCACCAAGTGACTATTTATTAAGTACATGAGGCATTCGTTAAATACACAGAAAGGCTGTGCCTTAGAGAAGGAGTAAACTATCCTGAGAAGAAAAGGCTACTCTTGACCCAATTCCATCATTTCTAAAAAAGAACTTGAAAGGATCGGACAGAGCTACAAGTAACTTAACTGCCTACTAGAACAGAGTCCAGCATCCTTTCAAAATTCAGCACTCAAGAGTGTAACATACAAGGTCTAACTCCAGTAAGAAAAAAATCGCTAAATATGTAAACAAGCGGGGAAATGTGACCAAGACCCAGGATAAGGAATCTATCAATGATAGCAACAGAAATGATACAATTAGCTGAAAAAGACACAAAAGCAGTTATTACTAATATTATAAATATATTCAAAGATTTAAGGAAAAACATAAATGCTATGAGTAAGATGAAAGATATTGTTAAAAAGAACTTATAGAGATAAAAATACAGCATTTAATATAAAAATTTCACTGAATGGGAGTAAAAAGAGATTAGACGCTGCAGAAAAAAAGGTCAGTAAACTTGAAAATATAGAAATAGAACCTATCTAAGATATACAGATAAAAGAAGGGGTAAAAAGAAATGAAGGAAACCTCGGTGAGCTATGTGATCCCATCAAGCAGTTGAATATACAGATCATAGGAGTCCCAGAAACATAAAACAGTAAGAAAAAAATTTTTTTTAAATAATGACTAGTTTTTTACAAAATTCAAAGAAAACAACATCTCAAAGATCTAAGACCTAAAAACCCAAATTAGGTTGGCCATGGTGGTTCATTCACACTTGTAATCCTAGCACTTTGGGAGGCTGAG
>CM052665.1:54239128-54271260 GCA_028533165.1 Leontopithecus rosalia
CACTATGCCCTGCCAATACATGTATTTTAAATCCAGACTTTGGCTTTTGTTGCCACTGCTTTTGATGTTTTAGTCATGGAGTCCTTGCCTGTGCCTATGTCGTGAATGGTTTTCCCTAGGTTTTCTTCTAGGGTTTTATGGTATTAGGTCTTATGTTTAAGTCTTTAATCCAGCTGGAGTTCATTTTAAAGTAAGGTGTCAGGAAGGGGTCCAGTTTCTGCTTTCTGCACATGGCTAGCCAGTTTTCCCAACACCATTTATTAAACAGGGAATCATTTCCCCATTGCTTGTTTTTGTCAGGTTTGTCAAAGATCAGGTGGTTGTAGACATGTGGCATTTCCTCCAGGGCCTCTGTTCTGTTCCATTGGTCTACATCTCTGTTTTGGTACCAGTACCATGCAGTTTTGATTACTGTAGCCTTGTAGTATAGTTTGAAGTCCAAAAGCGTGATGCCTCCAGCTTTGTTCTTTTTGCTTAGGATTGTCTTGGCTATGCAGGCTCTCTTTTTGTTCCTTATGAAGTTTAATGTGGTTTTTTCCGGTTCTGTGAAGAAGATCATTGGTAGCTTGATGGGGATAGCATTGAATCTATAAATTACTTTGGGCAGTATGGCCATTTTCATGATATTGATTCTTCCTAACCATGAGCATAGAATTTTTTTCCATCTGTTTGCATTCTCTCTTATTTCCTTGAGCAGTATTTTGTAGTTATCTTTGAAGAGGTCCTTTACATCCTTTGTCAGTTGTATTCCTAGGTATTTTATTCTCTTTGTAGCAATTGTGAATGGCAGTTCGTTCTTGATTTGGCTCTCTTTATGTCTGTTATTGGTGTATAGGAATGCTTGTGATTTCTGCACATTGATTTTGTATCCTGAGACTTTGCTGAAGTTGCTTATCAGTTTCAGGAGATTTGTTCTTTCTTCAGCCCTAGAAAATAACCCTCTAATACTCCTTCAAAAACGGGTCCCCTTGTGTTTGCTTCAGTCTCACTTTCTGGAATTTCTGTTCATTGCATGTTGGCCTTTTAAATAGACTTTTATTATCTCCGTTTCTTACGTGTATTTCTGTTCCTTTTTGTTTGGTTTTGTTGTCCCACTTGATAAGAAATTCCCCCAACTTTCACTGTTAAACCTTCTGTTGAATTTTGTAGTTTGCATATCGTTTTTTTATTTCCAAGAGATCTTTCTTGTTCTCTGATAGTCTTTTTCGAAACATCCAGTTTATTTATTATAAATTTGTTATCTTCTCATATCCTTCTGAGGACATCAAGTAGGATTTTTTAAAGTACATTTTTATTCCCTGAATTATTTGTTTCCCCCTGGGTCATTTTCTTCTGCTTGTTCACCTTGATCTTTTTCTTTCTTTCTTTTGAATTGCATTTTAGGTTCTGGGGTACATGTGAAGAACATGCAAGCTACTTGCTTAGGTACACAGGTGGCAGTGTGATTTGCTGCCTTCCTCCTCTTCACCTATATCTGGCATTTCTCCCCATGCTATCTCTCCCCAACTCCCCACCCCCCGCTGTCCCTCCCCTATTCCCCCCAACAGACCCCAGTGTGTAGTGCTCCCCTCCCTGTGTCCATGTGTTCTCATTGTTCAACACCCGCCTATGAGTGGGAACATGTGGTATTTCATTTTCTGTTCTTGTGTCAGTTTGCTGAGAATGATGTTCTCCAGGTTCATCCATGTCTCTACAAAGGATGCGAACTCATCATTTTTGATGGCTGCATAATATTCCATGGTGTATATGTGCCACATTTTCCCAGTCCAGTCTATCATCGATGGGCATTTGGGTTCCCCATTAAGCTACCAATGACTTTCTTCACAGAACTGGAAAAAACCACCTTAAACTTCATATGGAACCAAAAGGGAGCCCTCATAGCCAAGTCAATTCTAAGCAAAAAGATCTTTTTCTTTACACTGCAGACTCTCCTCAAATGCCTATTACCCAATCGTCCATTTATATTTTAAATACAGCAATTGCAAGGCTGTCAGCTTTGTGTCTGTAAATGAGCCACTTTCTAGGGAGTTTTCACTCTAGCATGAACAGGATAGAAACGAGCTGTACCCCTCGGGCCCCAGAATTCAGAGCCTGGGGACACCAGCACTCATTAGATGCTCATCCACTCCAAAGACAATTGTTTCCTGGAGAAACCTTTGCTTTTTTGCCTGAGGGTAAACATTCTGCTTATTGGCTGTTCTGTGCTCGAAGGATAGGAAGGAGTTCATCATGGCTCAACACTTTTTTTCTTTTTTTCCAACTTTTATTTTAGGTTCAAGGGGTACATGCTGCAGATTTGTTACATGGCTCAATTGCTTGTTGCAGGGATTTGGTGTACAGATAATTTTGTCACCCAAGTAATCAATATAATACCCAAAAGTTTTTCAATCCTTACTTTTTCTCACCCTCCACCCTCAAATAAGCCCCATTGTCTATTGTTCCCTTCTTTGTGTCCATGTATACTCAATATTTAGCTCCCACTTATAAGTAAAAATGTGTGGTGTTTGGTTTTCTGTTCCTGTGCTAACTCTCCTAGGATTATGGCCTCCAGCTCCATTCATGTTGCAACAAATGACATAATCTCATTTTTTATAGCTGTGTAGTATTCAGTGGAATATAGGTACTACATTTTTGTTATTCAGTCTACCCTCCATGGGCATCTAGATTGATGTTATGTCTTTGCTATTGTAAATATTGCTTTTATAAATATATGCATGCACGTGTCTTTGTGGTAGAACAATTTATAATCCTTTGTATATGTACCCAGTAATGGCTTTGCTGGGTTGAATAGTAGTTCTGTTTTAAGTTCTTTGAGAAATCTCCAAACAGCTTTCCACAGAGGCTGAAGTAATTTACATTCCCACCAGCAATGTATAAGTCCTTTTTCTCTGCAACCTTGCCAGTATCTGCTTTTTTTTTTTTTAATGAGAGCCATTCTGACTGGTGTGATAAGTTTCTCATTGTGGTTTTGATTTGCATTTTCCTAATGATTACTGATACTGAGCATTTTTTCATAAGCTTCTTGCCCAGACATGTGTCTTCTTTTGAGAAGTGTCTGTTCATGTCCTTTGCTCATTTTGCAAAATGGGGTTGTTCGTTTTCTGCTTGTTGACATGTTTGAGCTCCTTATATATTCTGGATAGTGGACCTTTGTTGGATGTATTGTTTGGAATTATCTTCCCCCATTTTATAGGTTATCTGTTTACTCTGAGGGCTCAACTCTTGGTTAATTCTCTTACATCCCACTCCTGCCTTCAAAAGTGTTCTGAATTCACAACCTCCATGGAATCCTACTGAGCACACAGGCAGATGCAGAGTTGAGGGTCTTCCTTTCCATGATTCATCATTCACCATCACTCCACCCAGTTTTGTCTTTAGAAAACGCATAGAAAGCTGTCATTCATTGGTGGGTCTCCTCGGATTCTCTTTCTGGTTGAAAGAGAATATATTTTTTATTCCCTTATCTTCTTTATAACAGCATGTTAAGAGGAAGAGAAACACACACACACACACACACACACACACGCACACACACGTTCTACCTCTCATTCTGAACTGGAAACCGCTTTCTGAAGGAATCAACTGCCCAAATAAGAATTTCATTTAGTTGATTATTTAAAAATTCAATTAAAATAAGAAAATTGCATCCAATGACATTTTCTTGGGTACCATTTTGTTCAAAGTACAGTGTTTGACTAACTGAGGAGTTTACAAAATAGTATGATTTGATGCTTTGTCCCAGGGAATTTACCTGCTGATAGAAATAAAAGACATTTATCAACATGCTGTTGCCGTACATTTTACTATATACTGATTTTAAGAAATAAGTAAATATACCTGAATGCCCATAAGTATGGCTTTTAGTTGAACATTCTATTTGGCTGCAAATATCACAATCACAACTAACTGCAGCCTTGGACCCAAGAGTATTGCATATTTGTTACACAATACTGGATAGTTTGCATTTCAAGAAAAAGTCTCACAATCTCTCCATATGGAGCAGTTTTTTTCTTAATTTTCTTATGTTTACAGAAATGAGAACTTTGGATATTGTGAAATAAATACTGGCTAATGCCAGAGCTTCCTGCATCTCTCTTGAGACCCAGCATGAGACAAACACCTCTTTCAGATTCCCTTGACTAATGTAAAAGCTGTGAATTCCTTCTGCTTGCCCAGATTTTAAGGTTTCTATCCCTGGAATGCCACCTCTTCTTTTCTGTCCTTGTGCTGTTTTGGTTTTTTTCAGCAATGCATACCTATTTTTCCAGACTCAGCTAAACCAGCATCTGTCCTGCTAAACTGTCACTTTTCTTACCTTCTCTGGCTCCTCAAACAGACATGAGTCATTCCTCCTATGATGAGTCATTCCTTCTATGATGAGTCATTGCCAGTCACTGACTACCCACCTGCTCCTCCACACTTTCCAATCCCCTCCCATTAAGGAGGGACATCTGGTTACTTCTGGCGACTCAGTTAGGAGCAGAAATGGTGTGAGTAACCGCCAGGCCAATGCAATTAAATGCTGATACAAGAACTTCCAGATTTTTCTTCCCTGGACCCACTGACTTGGAAGCCATGTGTTTTCATTAGAGCACCCATAAGCTGCAAGTAGCTTAGTTCCCTGAGTCTCCATGTGGAAGGGAGCTACCCTGGGGACCTGTTGAGCCTGCAGCAGAAATTATAAGCAAGAAAGTACATCTGCCAATTAATAAAAGAATATGAACCAATTAACAGAAAAATAGGCAGGAGAAGTCATTCACAAAAAAGGCTAAAAGTGGCCAATAAGCAAATGAGATCAGCAACTTTATTACTCATCAGAGAAATGCAAGTGAAAACCACAGTGAGATACCTACATGAATAATTAAAATAAAAAAGAAATTGACATTTCTAAATGCTGAGAAGGCCATGGAACAACTGGAACTCTGACAGCCTCCTGGATAGAATTCAAACAGGTAGAATCCCTTTGGGTAACTGGAAATTTCTACACATATGCTTACCCCTAATCTAAAAATTTCACATATAAGATTGTTATACCAGAACTTTGTGTAATAGTCAAAAGAAGAACTTTGTGTAATAGTCAAAAGGACATCAACAGTAGAATGGATAAATATCTTGGGGTACATCCATGCAATGAAATATTACACAGCAAAAAAAAGAAACAAACTACTTCTATCACAACACAGATGAATCTCACACAAGGTTGGGCAGAAGAAGCCATTTTATGGGTATTTCATTGTAATCCTCTTTTGTAAAAGGTATGATTTGATTTATAAAGGTCAAACTTACTGTTTAGGGGAATTAATTCTTGGGAGAGGGCACAAATGAAGGTTTTGGGTATGTGAAATGTTTTATTTATTCATCTGGGTGCTGTTTACAGAAGTGTGTTTAGTTTAGGATTTGTAGGGTTTGTGATGTTCGTTTCAGTAACGTGTATTTAAAAAAAGAAATGAAAAAGAAAGAAAAGTTAGTTCAAATATTCTTCCCTTGAGAATGTAGTCAAAAGAAAATCTAGAGTACAGACCATTAATTCCTTGGAAACAGGGACTGTTCCTTGTTGTATTTCCAGCACCCAATACAATGTCTGGCTCATAGTAGGTGGTCAATAAATGTTTGTGAAGGAAGTGAGAAAAAGAAGGAAGAAAAGGAGGAGGGAAGGAAGGAAGGGAGGGAGGGAAGAAGGGGGGAGGGAGAGAGGGAAGGAGGGAGGGAGGAAGGAATGGGAAGAAAAGAGAAGGAGGGAGGGAGGGAAGGGAAAGGAAGGGAAAAAGAGAAAGGGAGGAAGGGAAGAAAGAAGGAAGGAAGGGGAAGGGAAGGAGGGAGGGAGGGAAGGTAGCTTTTTGTTCAAAGCCACTGAGGTCTGGATTTTTTGTTGCTATTGTTATGACAGAACAGCTGAACTTAACCTAACTAATAATACTCTCCTGTGCTTCCACAGTATCATGCAAACACATCCATTATAGCATCCATCACTACAGGAATACCTTGGGCGTATTTGGGCTTTTATTTCAGACCACCACAATAAAGTGAATATTGCAATAAAGACACACGTTTTTTTTGCTTTCCCAGTGCATATAAAAGTTATGTTTACCCTATACTGTCATCTATTAAGTGTTCAATAGCCTTGTGGTGAAAAGAACAACATGCATACACTAACTTTTAAATGTTTTACTAAATTGCTAAAAAATGCAAACAATCGTCTGACCCTTCAGTGAGTCCTAATATTTTTCCCAGGGGAGGGTCTTGTCTCGATGTGGATGACTGCTCACTCATCAGGTTGGTGGTTGCTGAATGTTGGAGTAGAGGTGACAGTTTCTTAAAGTAAGAAAACATTGAAGTTTGCCTCAAAGTTGACTCTTCCTTCCACAAAAGATTTCTCTGATCCATAAGATGCTATTTTATAATATTTGACCCACGATTGAACTTCTTTCAAATTTGGAGTCCATACTCTCAAACCCTGCTACTGCTCTGTCAACTAAGTTTATGTCATACTAGAAATCTTTTGTTGTCATTTCAAAAATATTTACAGCATCTTCACCAGGTGTACATTTTCATTTCAAAAAACCACTTTCTTTGCTCATCCATAAAAAGCAACTGGTTCAAGTTTTATCATCAGCGTGAAGCAATTCAGTCTCATCTTTAAGCTTCGCTTCTAATTCTAATTTTCCTGCTACTTCTACCATATTTTTAGTTACTTCCTTCACTCAAGCCTAGAACCCCTCCAAGTCATCCATGAGGGTTGGAATCAACTTCTTCTAAACTCCTGTTAATGTTGATATTTTGATCTCCTCCCATGAATCACAGATGTTCTTAATGGCATCTAGAAGGGTGAATAATTTCCAGAAGGTTTTCAGTTGACTTTGCCCAGATTCATCAGCAAAATCACTTTTTCAACTATTGCCTTATAAGATATATTTGTTAAATCATAAGGCTTGAAAGTCAAAATTACTCCTTAATCCATGGGCTCCAGAAAGGATATTGTCTTAGCAGGCATGAAAACAACATTTATATTCTTGTACATCTCCATGTGAGATTTTGGATGACCAAATGCATTGTGGCTAAGCAGCAATAGTTTGAAAGAAATATTTTATTCTAAGCAGTAGATCTTAACAGTGCCATAAAATATTCAGTAAATCATGCTATAAACACATGTGCTGTAATCCAGGCTTTGTGGTTCCATTTTTAGAGGACAGGCAGAGTAGATATCATATAATTCTTAAGGGCCCTAGGATTTTTCAGAATGGTCAATGAGCATTGACTTCCACTTAAAGTCACCAACTACTTCTCTTGTTAGCCTGTAACAGAAGACTCAGCCTGTCCTTTGATGCTTCAAAGCCACCATAGACTTTTCCTCTCTCACTATAAAAATCCTAGATGGTCTCTTCTTCCAATAAAAGGCTGTTTCATTTACATTGAAAAATCTGTTGTTTAATGTCACCCCCTTCGTCAATGACCTCTGTTAAATTTTCTGTATAACTTGCTGCAGCTTCTCCATCAGTAATTGTTGCTCCACTTTGGACTTTTATTATAGACATAGCTTCTTTCCTGAAACCTTGTGAACCGACCCCTGTTAGCTTCTAGCTTTTCTTCTGCAGCTTCCTCACTGCTCCCAGTCTTCATAGAACTGAAGAAGTCAGGCCCTTGCTCTGGATTAGGCTTTGGCTTAAGGGAATCTTGTGGCTGCTTTGATCTTCTATCTAGACCACTAACAATTTCTCCATATCATCAATGAAACTGTTTTTCTTTCTTATCATCACTTGTATGTTCACTGGAGTAGTACTTTTAATTTCCTTGAAAAACATTTCCTTTATATTAACCATTTAGCTATTTGGTGCAAGAGAACTAGCTTTCAGCCTGTGTTGGCTTTAGACATGCCTTCCTCACTAAGCTTAATCATGTCTAGCTTTTTTTTTTTTCTTGAGACAGAGTCTTGTTCTGTCACCCAGGCTGGAGTGCAGTGGCATGATCTTGGCTCACTACAGCCTCTGCATCCCAGGTTCAAGCAATTCTCCTGCTTCAGCCTCCCAAGTAGCTGGGACTACAGGAGCACAACACCAGGCCTGGCTAATTTTTGTAGTTTTAGTACAGATGGGGTTTCACCATATTGGTCAGGCTGGTCTTGAACTCCTGACCTCATGATCCACTTGCCTCAACCTCCCAAAGTGCTGGGATTACAGGTGTGAGCCACTGTGTCTGGCCCATGTCTAGCTTTTTATTGAATATGAGAGACCTGAGATGCTTTCACTTGAACACTTAGAGGTGATTGTAGGGTTATTAACTGGCTTAATTTCTTTTTTCTATTTTTAGTGATTAGAAAAACTTTTATTTTCTTCAGTATACTGTATAGCAATCTTGTGATAGGGTTTATATATATATATATATATTTTTATTATACTTTAGGTTCAGGGGTACATGTGCAGATCTTGCAGGATTGCTACATAGGTATACACATGCCATGGTGGTTTGCAGCGTCTGTCCCTCCCATCAACTACGTTAGGTATTTCTCCCAATGTTATCCCTCCCCAATCTCCTTAACTCCCCACTATCACTCCCCTAGCCCCCGACCCCCCAACAGAGCCCAGTGTGTGATATTCCCCTCCCTGTGTCCATGTGTTCTCATTGTTCAACACCTGCCTATAAGTGAGAACATGCGGTGTTTGGTTTTCTGTTCTTGTGTCAGTTTGCTGAGAATGACGGTTTCCAGATTCATCCATGTCCCTACAAAGGACATGAACTCATCCTTTTTATGGCTGCATAGTATTCCATGGTGTATATGTGCCATATTTTCTTTATCCAGTCTATCGTCGATGGGCATTTGGGTTGGTTCCAGGTCTTTGCTATTGTAAACAGTGCCACAATGAACATATGTGTGCATGTTTCTTTATAACAGAACAATTTATAATCGTTTGGGTATATACCCAGTAATGGGATTGCTGGGTCAAATTATATTTCTATTTCTAGATCCTTGAGGAATTGCCATCCTGTCTTCCACAATGGTTGAACTGATTTTACACTCCTTCCAACAGTGTAAAAGTGTTCCTGTTTCTCCACATCTTCTCCAGCATCTGTTGTCTCCAGATTTTTTAATGATTGCCATTCTAACTGGCATGAGATGGTATCTCAGTGTGGTTTTGATTTGCCTTTCTCCTATTGCTGTGTCGCAAGGAATAGGGAAGCCCAAGCAGAAGGAAAGAGACGGGAATGGCTGATAGGTGGAGCAGTCAGAACACACACCACATGTCCAGATTGAGTTTGTGGTCTTCTATGGGTGCAGTTGGTGGTGCCCCAAAACAATGACAATAGTAACATTAAAGACCACTGATCACAGATCACTGTAACATATATTATAATAATCAAAACGTTTGAAATATTACAAAAAATTCCAAAATATGATGCTGAGACAAAAGGTGAGCAAATGTTGCTGGAAACGTGGTGCTGATAGAGTTGCTGTATGCTAGATTGCCACAAACCTTTCATTTATAAAAAGCATCCTCTCTGTAAAGTGCAACAAACTGAAGCACAGTCAAATGAGGTGTGCCTGTATGCTGTCTCCCTCTCTCTCTTATAATGTGAACTCCTTACTGGTAGGAGCTATTTCTTCACAACTAAAACTGGCTCATAATAGGTGCTCACTACATGATGTTAAATGAAGCAATTTCTGACCTTGATGTGCCAGTCACAGTGGTTGATTGATTACTGCAGGAAGTGAATTCCAAGAGATCATAAAC
The DNA here is from genome assembly GCA_028533165.1 of Leontopithecus rosalia. Taxonomy (NCBI): domain Eukaryota; kingdom Metazoa; phylum Chordata; class Mammalia; order Primates; family Cebidae; genus Leontopithecus; species Leontopithecus rosalia. The sequence continues at coordinate 54,248,854 of CM052665.1, forward strand.
GGGAAAGACAAATATCAGTGGATTTTCTTGGAAATCCACCGAAATCCCACTGAAGACATCAGGTAACCTGCTATGCTTGCAATATGCATATGGTGAAAATCTCCTTCCAGAAACTCCCCAATAGCTTGTCTTCATTCCTCACCTTCCAGCCCACCCTTGCAGCAAATGCTACCTTGCAAAAATTCAGCCTCTGAGGTAAGAACATTGAGCTGGGTAAAACTCCATCGGTTCAGGATGATGAGCTTTCCTTAATGCATCCCAAAAGAAATATGAATTCCACTCCTCCAGGGCTTGCCGAACCATAGCAACCTGTCTGGCTGCCACACACTCTGCTCAGAAAGGCTGGAGCACCAGGTTGGCCGCCTTTCTGCCCGTTCACAGGGAAACGAAGAAGGTTACTCAGAGAATGAGCAGCTGTAATGTTTCCCTGAGGGGGTAGCATCCTTGGGCCTGCAGAGAATTTTGCAGCTTTTCTTTATGCATTTTTAATCAATTCTAAGCTACTTACAAATATGTGCAATTACTTTCTGCACTTCGCTTTGTAATAAGATTTAATGACTCTGCTACAATCCTCTGAGTGAACATTGATGATCTAACACTGTAATTTAAAATTTAGCTTTACCAAGGAGGAGGGTGTAAACTGAGAGAAAGATTTTTTGAGTTTTTTTCTTTCTATTTTTTTTTTTTTAGAAAATCAGATGTTGGAAATATTTTAGCCTGCAAAATATCTCTAACACTAGAGAACAGACCATCTCATTTATTTACCACTGCAACTGATTAAAATATAGGGGGAAAAAGCCCTGGGAAACATGAGCTCCTTTTCTTCAAAACATTTTACTGATTGTAATAAACAGAGAGGCCTAGAGGCACCCAGAGAGATCATCTAGTCTATTTGCAAGCATTTAAATATGGGACATCCTCCAAGTGCCCTTCACAAAGAGAATGTCTCCCAACTCAATCCTTTGGAGGACGGCCTGTTTCCCCCACCCTGGTGTATGCTGACCAAGTTGTTCTATAGCAAATCATCAGATACACAGCTAATATTTACCAAATGCTTGCTCTGTGCCAGCCACAAATCAAAGTGCCATACATCCTTAAAAAAACCCATTACTGACAGACACTGTCCTCCTCATCACAGCTGAATAAATGGAGGCGTAAGTAAGGTTGAATGCTCTCTTTGAGAGCATCAGAGAGCTACAATGCCCTCATTTGTTGAGAAATGGCCTGTGGACACATGGGATACTGTGAATGTTGCTGCAAACTCTTCAGCTGAATTTTCTACAGACACCTGCTCCCCTACTACCAACTACCACAGTCCGAGCCTGGCTTGACTCTCTTCCTACTTTTCCATGCAAATACTGGGGCACCCAAGGCACTCAGGAGATTTGGTGATCCTGACCCATTCTTTGGGGTGACTTTCCTCTGTCTGGGACTCCAGGAGGCCCTACAGCTACCTGGGAGAGGGGAGAAAGCTCAGAAAGTCTCAAGGCCTAGTTGTCATCATCAAGGTGCTCTGCAGTCAGGCAACCGATCTGGGGGCTTGCATTCTTTATCTAGAAGCTAAGAGAATAAGATAGATCTCCTTAAAGATCCCCGCTCAGCTCTACCATATGTGCATTTAATTCACACTTACTGAGCATCAGCAATGTATTGGGAATTATAGATCTCCAAGGTCTTTTCTAGGCACAAAGAAATATAGAAGTTTCTGAGTGCAACGGTAACCCTGTGACGAAAGGTTCAGGCTCAGAGCTCCTTCTTAGAGGTAAACTGGAATAAAGTGATTTCTTGCTTCTCCGTCATACAATAAAACATTCTGGCTGGGTTCCGTGGCTCACACCTGTAATGCCAGCACTTTGGGAGCCTCAGGCAGGCAGATCATGAGGTCAGAGTTCAAGACTAGCCTGACCAATATGGTGAAACCCCATCTTTACTAAACATACAAAAATTAGCTGGGTGTGGTGGCACGTGCCTGTAGTCTCAGCTACTCAGGAGGCTGAAGCAGGAGAATCGCTTGAACCTGGGAAGCGGAGGTTGCAGTGAGCCTAGATTTTGCCACTGCACTCCAACCTGGGTGACAGAACGAGAATCCTCAGAAAAAAAAGAGAAAAAAATGTATATATATAGTATATATTGCCAGAGACTCCCTCTTCCTCTTCCCACAAGTATTCCTACTATGGGAGGAAAACTTGGAACTATTTCTCAATAAAGGACCAGATTAGTTATGGGATCCAAAGTAACTGAAATAAGTAAAATCTGATTGGGTTTTATGAGGTGCTGGGCACATAAAAGATTTGCCCTCACTCTGTGGTGCTGTGTGTTGTTGAGCCATTGCACGTGATTTACAGCCCATCTGTAGCTATTTCAATTATCAGGAATGACTCATAAAGCATGGTGAGAACTACCTTAAGTTTCCCAAATGGAAATACCAGGAAAATTCCCCTTTCACCCAAGCAGCCAGCATCACAGGAGTCCTTCATCAAGAGCAGCCCCTGGAAGTTGGGCAGCTAAAGGGTTTATGAATAATTAGTAGGTGTCTTCGGAGCAAGATGGCAGCATAGAAAGCTCACCACTTGTCCCCTTTCAGAAGGGCACCAAGTTAACATCTATCTACACAAAAAAGACCTCTTCATAGGAACCAAAAATCAGGTAAGTCCTTAGAGTGCCTGGTTTTAATGCCACATTGCTGGAAGAGGCACTGAAGAGGTATAAAAAACAGTCCTGAATCACCAGTGCCACCTCTTCTCCACCCACAGCAGCAGCCAGATTCAGAGAATGTCCCTGGAGGAGGGAGAAACAATTGTGAGGCACTGAACTTAGCACTGCCCTGTTAGAGCAGAAAAGGAAACAGGACCAGACTCAGCTGATGCCCGCCCACAGATGGAACATTTAAACCAGCCCTAGCCAGATGGAAATTGCCAGTCTTAGCAGCCCCAACTTGAGTTCCTGGAGACCTCACCACCAAGGGCTGAAGTGGTCTGTGTCTCCAAGTAAACTTGACTGGCAATCTAGGCTATATGGACTGCAATGCTTAGGCGAGTCCCAGTGCTGAACTAGACCCAGAGACAGTGGACTTGGGCAGGGGCACACAACCTACTGAGATTCCAGCTGGGGCAGCCAAGGGAGTGCTGGCATCACCACTCCCCTAAACCAAGGCTATACAGCTCAAGGCTCCAGAAGAGACCCCTTCCTTCCACTTGAGAGGAAGACGGGAAGTGGGGAGAGGACTTTGTCTTGCATCTTGGGTACCAGCTTAACAACAGCAGGACAGGGCATCGGTCAGAGTGCTTGGTATATTTGGGCACTAAGTATGTCCTAAATGGTAGATATGAGGCAGAATGCTTTTCTAAAAGGCCACTATTGGAATTCTATAAGAGCATCCTTGCTAGGAATTGAAAAAAATTATAAAATAAACTACTCTCTCGTTCCAAAAATTTGAACACTTCAGCCAATAGCATATACTCATTCAAGAATTTTGCAGGGCTGCTCCCTCTTTAAATTTGACAAATTGAGTCTCTTGCAGAAGGAATATGAGCTTTACAAGGAACTGTGGAGAAAGGAAGAAATATTGGTTTGAAGTTTTCTTGGACCTTGGCCCTCAGAATAGCCTACAATACTCATGTTATTGTATCAGCAGGACATGATCTGCTAATTCCATCAGTCTGGCCCTGCTGTCTCAGTTGGACCTCTCCATAATACTCTTACACAGTGATATGGTTTGTCTCTATGTTCCCACCCCAAATCTCATGTCAAATTGTAATCAGTACTTGCTGAAGAAGGGGCCTAGTGGGAAGTGATTAGATCATGGGGGTGGTTTCTAATAGTTTAATACTTTCCCCATAGTCTTGTGGTGGAATCCTCATGAGATGTGGTTGCTCAAAAGTGTGTAGTGCTTCCCCTTTGCTCTGTCTCTCTCCTGACACCATGTAAGATGTGCCTTGCTTCCCTTTTACCTTCTACTGTTATTGTAAGTTTCCTGAGACTTCCCCAGCCATGAGGAACTCTGAGTCAATTAAACTTCTTTTATTTATAAATTACACAGTTTCAGGTAGTCCCTGATAGCAGTGTAGAAATAGACTAATACACACAGCAACTGTTTTAACTCCATTTGACAAGTGAGCAAACAGAGGCAGGTACAGGAGAGTGTCCAGAGGCACAGAGCTAGTAAATGGGAGTCTGAACTCAAGCCTAGGCTTCTCATGCACTAAATAATTAATAAATAAATAAATAAATAAATAAATAAATAAATAAAATGAGTTTTTAAAAATACTACTTACAATAGCATCAAAACACATCAAATACTCACAAAGAAACCTACCAAAGTCTATGCAACAGCGCTAGAGGGAAAGCTAAAATACACTGCTGAGAAATTACAGATGACCTAAATAAACAGCAAGACATACCATGATCATAAATGGTATCTTTCTGTTAAGATATCTATTTTGCCCACATAGATCTGCAGATTCAACACAATCCCAATAAAATTCTCAAGAAATTTGTGTGTGTCTGTGTGTAAATTGGCAAGGTGATTCTAAAATGTAAATAGATGTATCTTTACTACTCTACACAATAATAGGCAAGACACTCTGAAACAAGAACAAAGTTGGACAACTTACTCTACTTAATTTTAAGTCTTACTATGACAAAAAAATCATTAGTTAAGATATTTGGAATTGCCTCAAAGAGGAACAGATAGACCAATGGAATGGAATAGAGGATTTAGAAACTGATCCACGTATATTCAGTCTACTGACTTATAAACCAGGCACACATAGAATTTGGTGAAGAAACGGTGATCTTTAGAAAATGGTTCTGGAGTAATTAGATATCAATGTGAAGGATAAATGAACCTTGACTTCCTACCTCAATTAAATTAAGAATAGCTATTCCTCAAAACACTTTATCTAAAGTGTGAAAAAAAGAAGCCATCGAGTAGGAAACAATAGCCGCAAAGCATGTAACTAACTGACAAAGGGCAGATGCCAAGGATATTTGAAGAAAATGCAAGTCAGCTAAGAAAGACAAAGTATTCAATAACAAATGGGCGAATGTCTTTAACAGAGCTTTCCCAAAAAAAGGATATAATATTGGCAACATGCACATGAAAGCGTGCTGAATATTGTTACTTCCCAAGGATATAAAACCACGGAGAGCTACCACTACATACTGGCCAGAAAGGCTAACAGCAAGAATGAAGCTATGAAGTTAAGCGTTGGCAAGGACTTTGCAGATGGGTATAAAATATACTGTCACTTTACAAAACATCTTGGCATTGGCTATAGTAGGTAAACGAACCCCTAGTTTGTAACACCCCGGTCATTCTACTCCTGGGCTGATACCAAAAGAAATGAGTACACATGTCCACATAAAGACCTGTATACAAACGAACATAGCAGCTTTATTCGGAATAGCCCCATATTGGAAACAGCCCAAATGTCCACCAACAGGGGAATGGATTAAACAAATGTTAGTATATTGATAAGAAAGAGCCAAATGACTGATACATAAAACAGCATGGACAAATCCCATGGATATTATATTAAATGGAAAAAGTCCTAATAAAAAGAGTGATCACCATATAATTCCGTTGATTTTTAAGTTCACAGACAAAACCAATCGACAGCGTTTGAATTGAAGGATCATTATATCTTTAAAGAGTATTAACTAGGAAAAATTATTCTGGAGGCTTCTGGAATGAATGATGGATGTATTCTTTATCTCAATCTGGATGACCTGGATGACATCATAAGTGAAAAATGGATAAAATGTTGTGCAGCTGTAAACCATGTATCATTTAACCAGGTAAACATTTGACATGTGTCATTATTTGTTTGTGTTGTCTTGTTTTGTTTTTCAGACAGGGTCTCGTTCTGCTCCCCAGGCTGGAGTGCAGTGGCACAAACACAGCTCATTGCAGCCTCAGCCTCCTGGGCTCAAGTGAACCTCCCACCTTGGCCTCCCAAAGTATTGGGATTACAGGCATGAGCCAGTGCACCCAGCCATTTGAATTTTTTAATCTCAATTATAAAAAGCAGTGGTTGCCAGGGACTGGGGGAAATGAGGAACTATCATTTAATAGGTACAGAATTTGTTTTGCAAGTTGAAAAGGCTACTGATCGATTCAGGGTTGATGGCTGCCCAACAGTGTGAATGAACTTAGTGCCACTAGACCGTAGACTTAAAAATACCTCAGATGGTGTATTTTATGTTATGTATTTTTTTATTAAAATTTTACAAAATAATTATAAAAAACCATAGGACTGTCAGATGACAGGTTATATAGGATGTGGAAAAAGAAAGAGACCTCAGGTAGAACTTAAAATGAGACACTCCCTCCCCACCCCCCGACCATGCAATGTTCTGGTCAAAAAATATAGCCAAGGAAATACTTTTCACCTCTTTTCCTTTACATTGCTTGCCCCAAGTTTACTCTCCAACCCTCGCCCACACATTTGTTTTACGTGTATCCCTGGTCTTTGTCCAGTGCCATGGGTATAAGACAAGGACGAGGAGAAAACATCTGTCCTCCTGAGATGTGCAAGGCTGTGCTGGACACAGACACAACTACGACCAAACACAGCACAAAGTAAAGAGTGGCACATCTGGACACTGAGGAATTACGGGAACAGCTATGGAAGAGCAGTTTTAATCTTCAGCTATTCATTTTTCCAAGTTTGTATAATTTACCATCAAATTTACTAAGGAAGTTCAGCGTGACCAGTGCAAGACAAATCCCTGCTGAGTGGCAGTTTTGTGACTAGTGCTATCTTCACCTCCTTTCAGATGTGGTGAAGGAGTTCCTGGCTCAGGCGCAGCTGCCAGATCTTATGAGACTCACCTCTCCCCGCTGTCATGCCTAGCACAGAGCAGGCACCTTTTTTTTTTTTTTGAGACATGGTCTCCCTCTGGAGGGCAGTGTCATGATCTCGGCTCACGGCAACCTCCGTCTCCAGGGTTCAAGCAATTCTCCTGCCTCAGCCTCCTGAGTAGCTGGGATTACAGGTGCACTCCACCACACCGGCTAATTTTTGTATTTTTAGTACAGGAATTTGGTCAGGCTGGTCTCAAACTCCTGACCTTAAGTGATCTGCCCACCTCGGCCTCCTGAAGTACTGGGGTTATAGGCATAAACCACTGCACCTGGCCAGCACCTTTTAAATACTTGCTAAATTATTAAATAAATTACACTATTTTCCTTCTGGCTTCAACAACAAATCTTGAACCTGGAGATATCTTGATGTACATCTGATCCCGATGCTGCCCAGCGGGAAGGCCTCCTTAACCTAATCCTGTGCAGAATGGGCCGTTTTTTCTTTCTTCTATGTATTCATGATTTAATTCTGCAGTCTTTTATTAAGCACTCATTACGTGCAATAATTGTATTAGAGGCCAGCATGACTGCGATGCCTCACAGGTTTAAATACACTCTGAAATTCCTTGCATTGCCTAGTTTGATCGTTGGGATGATCCTCTTAGATGGGTCATAGCCTCCCATTTCTTTCTTTCTTTCTTTTTTTTTTTTTTTTTTTGAGACGGAGTTTCGCTCGTTACCCAGGCTGGGCAATGGCGCGATCTCGGCTCACCGCAACCTCCGCCTCCTGGGTTCAGGCAATTCTCCTGCCTCAGCTTCCTGAGTAGCTGGGATTACAGGCACACGCCACCATGCACAGCTAATTTTTTGTATTTTTGTAGAGACGGGGTTTCACCATGTTGACCAGGATGGTCTCGATCTCTTGAGCTTGTGATCCACCTGCCTCGGCCTCCCAAAGTGCTGGGATTACAGGCGTGAGTCACTTCGCCCGGCCCATAGCCTCCCATTTCTTATTTTGCAGATAAGGCAGCTGAATCTCAGAAAGATGTGATTTGTTCAAACTCCCATTGCCAGTCAATCTCAGGACAGGGGTATACACTAGTGAGTGGTGTTCCCAGGGAACCCTGCTCACACCCCTGAAGCTCCACAGAGAATCTAAGGGAGTAGCCCTTTATAGTTCTTTTTATTTCCCCCTAAAAACCTAGCATGCCTGTGGCCACCCCACATCCTCAAATCACTTCCATTTATGCTTCTGACTGGTCATCACTAATTTTTATATCTGGGGGTAAAATGTAGGAAAAAACATCAAGAAAAAGTTATAACTACAGCAGAGTATGTGATCCCTGGCCAGCTTGGGACTAAAATATCTGATCTAACATGAGTCAGTGTGAGTGTGTTGGACTCAAACCATTGCAAAGTTTCAGAACTTGGTTTGAAGCAAAGAGACACTATTGCTCCAATGTTCCCAAACCTCCTCCATGACATGCTGGTCACAGGTAGAAATACAACTTCCCAAGCGCAGAAGCACCGTGACTTCCAAGGTGATCCTTTAAAATGAACGTGCTACAAAGGAACTATAACTAATACTTGAAACATCCTCATTCTGTTTCAAAAGGTACTAACTTAACCAAAACTCCTCAGGTAGGTTGATGCTCAAGGAAGAGTGCGACAAAGAATCATTCTAAATATCCGATAACTACCTATTTGTATACTGCATCACAGAGTTAAGAATGGCTTGCCAAAACAAGTAGCAGGGGGCGCAGTGGCTCTGGCCAGATGTTGTGGCGCTTGAGGAGGCAAGGCCATGAGTTCAAGGCCAACCTGAGCAATGTTATAAGCTCTCATTGATTAACCAAAACAACAAGTAGTTTGACATGTTAAATAATGAATCCAAGCTGTGAAGTGGAAAATATCTTTTTCATAAAACTATAGAAATTCATTTAATAAAATAGATATGTTTTTATATTTTGGTAAGGCTTAGAAAAGCAAGATCATATTCATAAGAACTACCCTTTATTCATTAGGTAATTCTTTAAATACGTATCCTGCCTTTCTTTTTTTCTTAATAAGTTGCATCAAAGATGAACTGATATATTCTTATCTCCAAATTGGGAAAATTTGAGAAGAAAAATCAAACACTTCATCCCTTTATCAATGGCACTTGCCATCAACATGGTAGGATTCCATAGATGCTACTGAAGGAAGGTTGTGGAGTTTCCAAACCCAATTCCATCATGAGCCTGTATTTGAATAATTGAAATTTGAATAATTTTCAACACATGTATCTTTAAGCGATAAATTTTTAAAACCTGGTACTACCCAAAGGGAACTATTTACCAAATAAATCCAGACAACTTAATCACCCAAGATTACTTATAACTTTGTATATATTTGTACAAAAGAGGTGAATTTTATATTCATTCTTTTCACAGCATTTTATTATTTTTCCAGAATATGATTGTGTACTACAGCTAATAAGTGATATAAAATGTCCCAAGCCCAGCTAAATAAAGGCCTATCAAACACATCATGTCTTGTAAGATTGAGTTCACACAGAAGGATGAAGTCCAAGTTAAAACAGACCTAATCAATTGCAAACTGAACACAACATTGTTCCCTGGTGCACAGGCTATTGGGAAAATTATTACAAGCTATTTTGAAGAATTTTACTCAACTTACTAAATGTTCTTCTTTTGAACAGTCCCAGATCTGCCAGCAAAGCAGTTAAAAATTAATGACTGTGCAAGCAAGAATTTTGGTATCACACATGGAAGAGGTTATTTCATTAACAACTACACCCAAGGAAAACTATGAAAAGATAAAGATTAAAATAATAGTGAGTGATTTCAGCAAGATGAAGAAATAGGGGAACAATACTCACATCCACCTATGACTACAATCATTCATCAACCATGCACAAACAGAAGTGCCTTTGCAGTTTTGGGATGCAAGTAGAAGGTTTTGAAACCCCAGTAGAGCCCCAGACCCAGGAGGTCCATTTTAAGACGGCAGGCACATGCCCAGGAGGAAAGCTTGCTGACAGTGGCTCCTGCTACAGACCCAGAAACAGTCTTGTCCCCCTATAGAGTCAGCTACAGGGCCATGTGGCCTTTGTCCTGACAGCAGTACTATCTATCAGTAAATCAGGGAGGAGCCACACCTATCCACCCATGCCTTGGGTAACAGACCTGCCAACCTTCATCGTGGCTCTGGACACAGAAGCAGCCTATCCCCTGGCCTCTGCACCTCTCAATCCCAGTCCAGAATCAATCTTATCTACCTGGGGATCTGGTGGGAGACATGCTCTTTTGTGCTCCCGAAGGCAGGCCTGCCAACCTTGGTCTGGCTATAGATCCTGAAGTAGCTCTGTATCTCAACCCTAGCCCTGACCAGCCATGGTCCAGTGGCTGTCTGCCTCCCACAAAACATGGTAGAAGACATGACAATTCGCACCTCCAAAGGCAGGCCTGCAGACCTCAGTTCCAGCTCTGGACCCTGAACTAGTCCCAGCTAGTTCAGAGAGAACTTGCTTCCAGCTTCTCTCAGTCACAGTCAAAGACCACTCCTGTCCATGCAGGGACCTGCCCAGTGACTTGGATAGGCGGTCCCTCAGTGACTCAGTGGGAGCTACACACATCAGTGTACCTGGTAACATGTCTATCATCTGTGGATCCAACCACAGACCCTACTGTGGACTCCTACTAAGCAAGGTCTTGGGGGCATTCTTGTCCACACAAGTGCCTGGTAACAGGCCCCACCAACTGCAGATTCCACTGAAGGCCCAGCAGCAGCCATGAACTGGCTCTAATTCCACTTGACTATAATCCTAAAGGCAATCTTAACAGTCCTGGGACCAGACAAGAGAAGGTTTTTACCTGCCAATACCAGTCTATAAAGACAAGAGGAGTTTGTTCCTTCAAATGCACACACGTCATTGCAAGGCTATAGACGTCATGAAGAATCAGGCAACCATAACATCACACCAGCCATCAAAGGGAAAAATAAAGCTCCAGTAACTGACCCTAAGGAAATGAAGAGCTATGAATTGCCTGAAAAGGAATTGAAAACAATTATCTTAAAGAAACTCAATGAGTTACAAGAAAACAGAAAACTATACACAAATTAGGAAAACAATGGATGAATAAAATAAGAAAATAGACATCATTTTAAAAGAACTAAACTGAAATACAGGAGCTGAAAAACACAATGAGAGGACTGAAAAAAATCAACAGAGAGCCCAACAGCAGACTTAATCATACAGAAGAAACGATTAGCAAACTTGAAGACAGGTAATTTGAAATTAACTAATTAGAGGAACACAAAGAAAATTCAGTGAAAATTAGCAAAAATGAATATAGGATTAATAAGATACCATGAAATAAACAAATATATACATTATAAAATTTCTAGAAGGAGAAAAGAGGAAAAGGAGAAGAAGGAAATAATGACTGAACAATTCCTAAATATTGGAAGAGGTGCAGACATCTGGATTCATAAAGCTGAAAGACTCTTGAGTAAGATGAATTCAAAGAAGATTATTCTAAAATATATTACAAGCAAGTCAAAGTCAAATAACAATTTGAAAGCAGCAAGAGAAAAGCAACTCATTACATACAATGCAACTATCAAAAGACTATCAGCAGATTTCTCAGCAGAAAGATTGCAGGCCCTGTGGGAGAGGAATCAAATAATCAAAGTGCTGAAAGAAACAAAACAACTAGCAAAGAATATTATACCCAGCAAAGCTCTCCTTCTGAAATGAAGGAAAAATAGGTATTCTCTAAAAAACAAAAGCTGAGGGAGTTCATCACCACTACACCTTTCTTACTAGAAATGCTAAAAAGAGTTCCTCAACTTGAAACAAAAAGACACTGAGTAAAACATGAAATTATAAGAATGTGTAAAACTCACTGGTAGCTAAATATATAGTTACATTCAGAATACTCTCATACTGTAATGGTAGCACGTAAATAAATTTCAACTCTACTATAAAAGTTCAAAGGTAAAAATGTTGAAGATAACGATATCTACAATAATCTCTTAAGGAACATATGAAGAGATGTAAAATTTAACATTGGTAGCATAATTTTTTGGAGTGCTGAGGAAGTATAGAGATTTTTTTAATGAAATTGAAGGTAAATTGTTTTCAGCATGAAATAAATTGCTATAACTATAAGATGTTTTGTGTAAGCTTCATGGGAACTACTAACTTTAAAAACTATAGTAGATACACAAAAGATAAAGAAAAAAAGAATCAAAGTACCACAAAAAAATAATGAACAGATCACAAAGGAAGACAACAAAGGAAGAAAAGAATAAAGAAACCACAAAATAGTCAGAAAACTTTTGACAAGGTGGAAATAATAAGTCTTAACCTACCCATGGTTACTTTATTGAATTAAATAATCCAATCAAAAAATACACAGTGGTTGAAGAAATAAAAACACAAGATTCAACAATATGCTTCCTTCTAGAAATCCACTTTATCTTAGGGGCATTCATAGACTGAAAGTGAAGGGATGAAAAAGATAACACACATAAATAGCAACCAAATGAGAGCAGAAGTGATCAGACTTACCTCAAACAAAATAAACTTGGTCAAATTCTGTCATAAGAAGCAAAAAAGATCACTATACTATGATAAAGGGTCAATTCATCAAATGCATGTAGCATTTATAAACACATGCACTCAACATTGGAACACTTAAATATATAGAGCTAATATAAACAAAGCTGAAGAGAAATGAGTAGCAATACAGCATAGTAGGAGCATTCAATACCCTATTTTCAAGAAAATTAATAAGGAAACAGTGGACTTGAATAACACTATACACCAAGTGAACCTAAGACACATGTACAGAATGTTCCATCTCATAGCAGCAGAATACATATTCTTCTCAAGTGTACATGGAATATTCTCCAGGAAGACCATATGTTAGGTCTTAACAAATTTAATAAGACTGAAATCATATCAAGTATGTTTTACTGAAACAATGGTATGAAACTAGAAATCAATAACTAAAAGACAATTGAAAACTCACAAACAAGTGGAAATTGAGCAACACCCTTGAACAAAGAAAACGTTAAAATCAAAATTAAGTACTTGGAGGCAAATGAAAACAGAAACTCCTAAGATTTCTGCAAATGCAGTTCTAAGGGAAGTTTACGCAATAAACGCCTATATTAGGAAAAACATAAAAATCTCTAATAAACAACCTAACTTTATACCCAAGGTAACTAGAAAAAGAACAAAGTCCAAAGTTAACAGAAAGTAGAAAATAATAAAGATTAGTGAAGAAATGAATGAAAGAGAGACTAGAAAGACTACTGAAAAGATAATGAGTTTATTTTAAAGATAAATAAGCTTGGCAAACATTTAGCTAGACAAATCAAGAAAACAAGAGAGTTGTAATTAAATGAAAAGATAACTGAAAGAGACATTACAACCATGTCACAGAAATGGCTTTGCTGCCATTTTTCTTTTCTTTTCTTTCTTTTTTTTTTTTTTTTTGAGATGGAGTTTCGCTCTTGTTACCCAGGCTGGAGTGCAATGGTACGATCTCGGCTCACCACAACCTCCGCCTCCTGTGTTCAGGCAATTCTCCTGCCTCAGCCTCCTGAGATTACTATGAATAATTATGTGTCAAGGAATTGGGTAACGTAGAAGAAATGGACAAACTCCTAGAACAACAACCAACCAAGACAGAATCATGACGAAGCAGAAAATCTGAACACACCAATAATGAGTAAGAAGATTAAAACAGGAGTCAAAAACCTTCCAACAAAGAAAAGCTCTTGACCAGACAGCTTTACAGATCTGGGACGGGCTTTGGGAGCCACTGGGACCCCCAACTCCTTGCCACCAGAGGCAAGGTGGCCTCTGGTGCCACTCGCACGGCCACCTCATGAAGCTAAGACCCTCCCTCTGCCCAGAGGGAGGCGGGCAGAAGGTGGTCCACACGGGTGATGCTACAGAGACCATGGAGGAAGTTTCATGGAATGAGCAACTGGCCTGAGCTCCAGCTCAGCCCTATCCCAGTGCCTGGGTGCTCCCCCAGGGCTGAGTCAGGTCTATTTGGTGACTCCCCGGCCCCAGCCTCCACTCTAGTGAATCAGAGGGGGCTGCATGCAAAATCCAGAGCAGGGCACTGGGAGCTGGGGCTCCCACATGGCCGTACAAACAAGAAGGATGGGACTGGTTTGGGCTTTAATATTCAAAATAGACAAACAATACAAGAACTGTAAAGGTTATTATTCTACACAGAACAAAAAGAAAAGAAGTAGGCGTGGCAAGAGTGCAGACTTGCCTCAGCCCGGGCCTGAGGTTGGAGGCTCAGTCCAGTTTCCCCTATGGGATTTGGTCCCACGGTTTTCACAGAGGCCTTAACAGTGTGAGGCTGTTTGTCTTCACACTAGCACTGATGGAAGCTACATGATTCCAACTCTTAACCTGAATTTTGTAAAGACAAGAAGAAAGGGCCAGGCGCGGTGGCTCACGCCTGTAATCCCAGCACTTTGGGAGGCCGAGGCGGGTGGATCTCGAGGTCAAGAGATCGAGACCATTCTGGTCAGCATGGTGAAACCCCGTCTCTACTGAAAATACAAAAAATTAGCTGAGCATGGTGGCGTGTGCCTGTAATCCCAGCTACTCAGGAGACTGAGGCGGGAGAATTGCCTGAACCCAGGAGGCGGAGGTTGCGGTGAGCCAAGATCACACCATTGCACTCCAGCCTGGGTAACGAGTGAAACTCTGTCTCAAAAAAAAAAAAAAAAAAAAAAAAAAAAAAGAAGAAAGGACTATTACTGCTGATCCAAGTTTGTAGTTAATTTAACATGTGACTGGCTCTCTACTGGTGATGCACGTGGCTTTATAGGGCTTTTCCCCCCAGTTTGTTCTATCACTTTGGGATGCTTCCTTGCTGGTGCAGTCTCCCCAGATTTCTTTCCCTTTTCAAAACATCCCCCTTCCTGAAGATGATGAGGTATGGAAGCCCAGGTCAGGGCTTTACCTGGCAGGCACTCACCTGGCCGGTGGCTCCAAGGTGCCCAGTGACCAGATCCCCAGTGAGGGCAGGTTGTCTGAGGCCACACCTGCCCAACTTCCCTACTCCATGCCAGCAGCTGGTGTCAGATTGGACCACAGGGAGAGAACAAGCCCATCAAAGGATGGCGGGGTCAGAATGGAGGCTGTCACCAAGAAGCCCCTCTCCAAAGGTCTCCAAGGGGAACCTGGCCCAACTAGGGGCAGTGGTTTACTTGCCCTTTTTTCTTTCTTTCTCTCTTTTGTCCTCTTGGCTGCCCACAGCCAGAAAGCCAGGACCACCTGAACTGGACAAGGTGCAGGGAGAGAGGAGTGGTCAGATGGGTGTACCTGATTCAACAGGAAATCAGCTGTTTTCTAAAAGAGTCCCTACTAGAGCCTCCTGAATGCTCCGGGCACCATGTGCTGCTGTGAGCAGCTGCCCAGACTGTGACCCACCACAGGCCCCAGGCATCTGTGGAAAGAGTTTTGTAAAGGAAACACACACACACACACACACACACACACACACACATTTTTGAACGTAGCAATATCAAACTAAAAAAAGGAATGAAGAGAAGATGCTGACAGTGCGAAGCCTAGCCTTTTGTAAACTTCGTATTACGCTCTAGGACTACAAGCCATTGGTAGATCATTTCGAATTTTAACGTGTAATTTTTGTTTCATTTTCTTTCTGTGGGGAAAACAATGCTTAATCTACCAATGCTCTTTTTAATATTTTATAACTATGTATGTGTATATATGTATAAATATAAAATAATATGTACCTACACACGTGTGTATATGTATATACATAGAGATACAGAGAGATTTTGAGACAAAAATACAATTCTAACCATTTCTACCCCATACGTAAGAGCAGCAGGTGAGAATATAGACAGCGATTTTCCATCTCTGTGTCTCCAAAAATTACGTGTGGTAGAAGCAGTAAACAATCATATCCTCAAGACGTGGGCTTGTGACCGACTGGAAAGTTTTTGCATCTCATCAGTCCCCTATTTAATAGAGTAAAAAGCCCTTTAAATCTCTACCATGAGACTTCCACAGGAAGGAACGTGGTGATGAAGTTGAACTTCACACAAAATTTCTTTTAAAAAAAAGTTCTGCCCGTGTGTTGAGGCCAGTGAACAATTCTAATTCTGTAATTAGCTCCAGGTTTGCTTTCAAAGATGTGCCGAGAGGAAGGGGCAACTAGAACGAGCCAGAGGGGGAGGGCGGAAGGAAAAATCAGGTCTCGGTGTCAGCATGGGAATGCAGTGCACCTCTCAGAAATAATTCCTAAATCAGCTCACGCTCCTAGAAAGGAACAAACAACTACTTTTTTTTTTTTTTTTAGATGGAGTTTCTCTCGTTACCCAGGCTGGAGTGCAATGGCGCGATCTCGGCTCACCGCAACCTCCGCCTCCTGGGTTCAGGCAATTCTCCTGCCTCAGCCTCCTGAGTAGCTGGGATTACAGGCTCGCGCCACCATGCCCAGCTAATTTTTTGTATTTTTAGTAGAGATGCGGTTTCACCATGTTGACTAGGAGGGTCTTGATCTCTTGACCTCGTGATCCACCCACCTCGGCCTCCCAAAGTGTTGAGATTACAGGCTTGAGCCACCGCGCCCGGCCCAAACAACTACTTTTAATCACATGTTTCTAAAAGAGAAATAGCAGCATTTACAAAATTCAAAAACTCTGAGGATGCAAAACTGTGGCCAATTATGGCGCAGCACAGAGTGAGTGACAATGACCAGCCGCCTTGAAAAGGGACGTTATAATGGAGCCACTGGAGGAGCCCTAACTGGGGCAGCGCCGCTGGGTGCCTCTAGAACACGGTGCATTTTAATTGCTGATGCTGGCATTTATTTGATGTCTTCGGTCTGGTTCAGAGTCCTTTCATAACGATCCTATCTGACCACAAATCAGGTACAAATAAAAAACTCAGCCACGACATCCTCCTTCCCAAAGGCAGCTGTATTATTTTACAGGTATTCGATATTTAAATTTTAATGAAGGTGGGACTAGGAGGGAATACGGACAGGAGGGAGATGAGAAGAATTGAACTTGTTTTGAAATAAGCAGGTGGACTGGAAGGCGGGGAGGCCCAGGGAGACAGGAGGAGGACAGGGGAGCCCTGCCTGTGGATGAATGGACGCTGCTCCGTTAGCTTTGGCCGTGGGCCAGCAGGCAGAGGGCCAAAATGGCTTCAGGTGCACGGCAAGCAAGGTGCCAGCCGATGCCGAGTTCCTGCCTGAAATCAGCACGCTGGGCTTACCAACTGCAACCTCTTCCTGCATCCTAAAGCAGCCTGTTCAGGCCGCACTCTGCTATGTCGTGTATGCCAGTCACCGAGGCAGACGTGGGGAGGGAGCCACCCTTCTCTCCCACCTGCTGGTGATTTCCTGAAATGCAGGGTGCATCTGGCCAATCAGAGGGCTTTGCTGATTCCCCAGATTCCGCTTTCCTACCTCACGTTTGAAAACCAAAATGGGGCTCAGAAACAACTCCAGGTTCGGCTGATCAGTTCTCATCAGTCACTGCTTTGTTAAACTCTATCTGTATCTCTACTTGTACTTCTTGGTTGTATGTTAAGAACAGAAAGCGACGGAATGGATGGATGGCAAATATTTCATGATGTCAGCTCTGCAAGGATTTTGAATAAGATCCTTCACCAAGTCCAGAAATAACTACACTTTCTCATGAAACACAGCAGAAAGAGGCCAGCTACTCTCTGGACAGGGGAAATGTTTTGGTGTATGTACAAAAATCTGTTTTCAAACACTGAGGGTGTTCTTTTCACTTGAGGAATGTTAAGCAAAGACCACCACACTGACCCTTCACATCGGCAACTGTGCCTTGTAGAATACCCGTAAGACAGGAGGGCTGGGGGGGTGTGGAAAGGAGACAAGAACGGGCCACCTGCGCCTTCTCAGACTGACCCCTGGACTCCAGACCAGACCAATTAGGCTTTGAGTCATATCTGATCAAATGATTAACTTGACCAGTTTTGTTTCCTATACCTTCACTAATATGTAGACGGAATTAGCTGTTCTGAGGAGGATACCTGCCTCTGGGGTGCCAGACGGGGACGAGAAAAGAGGGTTGACTGGCTTGGGTCCATCAGCCAACAACGTCTTCCGTCTGGAGTACTTAAAGAGACAAATAAAATTGACAGAATAGGAAATTGTAAGACAATAACCACCAACATCGTTATACTGTAACGTAAGAGAAAACTAAACTGTCTACACACACCCAGGAGAGGAACAGCTAGGTAAGAAACAGGCATCCCCAATAAATGCAGAGGCTCTTTGTAAATCAGTAGCTGTTCGCCCTCCTCAGAGGCAGTAAAATGATGGTGTCCTAGGGAAATAGTGGTGTTAAAGATGCAGGATGTCAAACACTCCCCTCTGCGGAAAGACTCTGAGACCCACAATAACATGGGCTGCAGTGTCCACGGTGGTTCTCGAAGTGTGGCCGCTGGACCGGCAGCAGTGACCTCACCTGGGATTTTGTTTGAAAAGGAGATGCTCAGGCATGGCACAGC
The DNA here is from genome assembly GCA_028533165.1 of Leontopithecus rosalia. Lineage (NCBI taxonomy): Eukaryota > Metazoa > Chordata > Mammalia > Primates > Cebidae > Leontopithecus > Leontopithecus rosalia. The sequence continues at coordinate 54,267,231 of CM052665.1, forward strand.
CCCACTTTAAGAGAAGCTCTGGGGCCGGGCAGCCACCTGTGCCACAGCAAGCCCTGCAGGTGAACCTCATGCACACACGAGTCCAGGAGTAAACCCCTGCTCCTAGCTGCTGGGTTTACCGGCCTTGCCGTCTGTCCAGTGCAGACACCTGCCCTCAGAGAAAGCAGACTGCAAAAATGCTGTCTTCGTTTTGTGAGCCCCAAGCCTTTGTCCAGGACAGATATATAACAAGCTGCCTTGTCCACACTATAGAAATGTCCTACATCTTTTCCAGACACTGAGACTGGGACATCCAGGTGTCTAAAAAGGGGCCAAGTGAAGAAGGCAGGCAGGGCTTCCGTTTCTTCCCTCACCGGGCCATCTCCTTGGGTGCACCCATCCTGGCCTGCTATCTCCTGTCCCCCATCAGGAAGAGGCTCCCTCTGGAAGGAGGAGGCTTCCCTGGGAGCACTGAGCCCCTCCATGGTTGGGGGCCCCTCCACTCCCTGCACTCAGCGGGAGTCTTCACATCAGAGGCTCTGAAGGCTGGTGACCCGTCAGCATTTTCCCAGTTGATCTGCAGAGCAAGGGTTGAGTGGAGAGGAGAGAGCAGTTGTGTTAGGGACAGATGCCTGGGAAAGAGGAGGGAAAAGGATGGGCCAGTGCCTCTCCCTGAGCAAATGGGAAGGACCAGGTTTGAGTCGTTGAAGACAGGGGCTTGTCTAGGAGGAGCTGTGGGAGCTGGCCCCATGAGAGGCTTGTTTGGGGAGACTCAAGGAGACACTTCGCCTCTCTTTAGAGAGCAGGAACCAACGCGGAAACCCCGTGTGACTTAGTGCTAGGCTCCTGACCACAGGCAGAGACAGCCACGGTGGCAGTGAAGCCCTGAAGGGGGCTGGGACAAGAGCTCTGGGCAGATATTCCTCCTCCCTCTAAATACACAAGGAGGTTCCTACAAAGGACCAGGGAGGTAGCAGGGAGGACGGAGGACCCGGCAGGTGGCTACGACCACCCTCCCAAGGGAACCTGCACAAAGGCATTGTCAGCACCAGCTTCCAGCCATAGAAACTTTGGGACCCTTCATGACAGTCACCCAAGACCAAGCCCTCGGGGCTGCTCCCAGCTACCACTGATCTTTGCCGGAGGATCAGAGCCATGCCTTCCTGTGCCCATCGTAGGACCCCTGTGTAGGCAATCCTTGGGCCGGGTATCAAGCTGCTCCTGCCCAATCCTCCTTGGCTCACCCTAATCCTCCCCTGTTCCTCCAAAGGGGCTTCCCCCTATGAATCTCTTGCACATCCTAGTCCACCTTGCTGGCCACTTCCCAGAGGACCAGAGGGGACACATCCTGTATGAAGACAGGAAGAATGAGAGCCACCATCATCCCAAGGTGAGGCTCTTGTACACACACCCAGGCTGGCAGGGCTGGGCCCCCTGGACCACACCTTTGCCACAGGGTACAAGTTATCAGGGCTAACCCCCATGGAATAGGTGCACACCTGCCTCTTCCACATGCTTCAGAGGCCATTGCTCATTTTATTCTTGCCACAGCCCAGTGAAGGTGACTGCTACTGTTACCTCCATTTGATCAGTGAGAAAACTGACATGCTGTTGTCACACAGCTACTGATCCCTGAGAAAAGGAACCCAATTTGGCCGTGGCACTGCCCAGCCTCCCAAGATGAGTCTGTTGTTGGCTCATGTGTGTCCACCTAAGGGCAAGAACTGTTTCTTGCCTGTCTGTGTGTGTGCACGTGTGTGTGCGCACGTGTGTGTGTGTGCCCAGAACATCACTGGCAGCCAGCAAAATGGTAATGAATAAATGAATAAACACTTATGTATCATGAGTTTATTATTTTATTTATTTATTTATTTATTTTGAGACGGAGTTTCGCTCTTGTTACCCAGGCTGGAGTGCAATGGCGTGATCTCGGCTCACCGCAACCTCCGCCTCCAGGGTTCAGGCAATTCTCCTGCCTCAGCCTCCCGAGTAGCTGGGATTACAGGCACGCACCACCATGCCCAGCTAATTTTTTGTATTTTTAGTAGAGACGGGGTTTCACCATGTTGACCAGGATGGTCTCGATCTCTTGACCTCGTGATTCACCCGCCTCGGCCTCCAAACATGAGTTTATTATTTTTCAACCTATGGGCAGATGAAGCTATTGTGAGTGGTCTTGGGTTCATACTGTTGCATAAACTGAAAAAACATTTCTTCATATGTTTCTTTTTATTTTTTTCATGAGACAGAGGCTCGCTCTTTTACCCAGGCTGGAGTGCAATGGCACGATCTAGGCTCACTGCAACCTCCGCCTCCTGGGTTCAAGTGATTCTGCTGCCTCAGCCTCCTGAGTAGCTGGGCCTGTAGGCACATGCCACCACTCCCAGCTAATTTTTGTATTTTTAGTAGAGATGGGGTTTCACCATGTTGGCCAGGATGATCTCAATCTCTCGACCTCATGATTTGCCACCTCGGACTCCCAAAGTGCTGGGAGGTGTGAGCCCCACCCCCAGCCTCTTCATGTATTTATATGGTGATTTTTTTAAGATATATAAAAATCACTGTGATGAGTTTTACGAGGTTGGTGAGTTCACAGTTGTTTCTTTGTCATTTCTGTATCTAACGCCTCAGATACTGAAAGAAAAAGAAGTATCAGGTGAGGTGCCATGACATTTTGTCACGTTAAGAAAGATTCGTAATGTTGGATCATGAATCGGGAGAAGGACAAGAAGAGAGGAAAATCTGGAGAGGGGGAAGGGATTCGAGAAAGAGGGTGCAGAGAACCAGCCTTGGAAGAAAAGCCATGATGAGAACTTAGATCTCACTTCCTGTGTTTCACCCCAGCAGGGACCACATACAGAACTTTAACTTGATTAATTTAAGGGCCGCTATCCTTATTTATCAAAGCAGAATTTGAACTTGAATTGTACTAGAAATGTTTGAGAACCACATTCCATGCTTAAAATGATCAGACTTTACTCAAGTCTTTTTTGAATGTAATTAATGAATCAGCAAGAATGGAAGCCAGCGTAAGCTACCACAGAGAAACCAGGCAGAAGCAGGAATGCAATTTGCTTCCTGCGTTACCAGCAATAAACAATCCTTTATATCATAATGTAAGATCTAAAAATAGTTCACTTTAAATTTTTAGCCCTTGCACATAATGAAAGGAGGCTGTGCATAAAAGCCAGTTATTCATTTATTCTCCACATTAGAGACTTCAACAGTAAGAGCCCAATTAACAAAAAAGACCAGTGGGAAATTATGCATAATACTTTTTGTTTATTGCAGAGAGACTTTATGTTCATATCTCACTGCAAGGAAATTATGTGCACGGCTTGCATAACTCACACATGGCAGTATTCCCTCTGAATTTAGAGCTCTCAAAAATGACCATGCAGAAAGAAATGAAGTGGAAGAATGGTGATTTTAGAAAGATAGTGCTGCTGTGTCATTAGCAGTTGTGAACAGCGTTTCCTGTGGCTGTGGCCACTGGTCAAGCCCATAGCCTTGGACAGATGGGCTGCTGTCATAGCTGTGCCTACAAAGAAGCTCCAGCATCAAGACTCAGGAATCGTGAGTGTTAGTCCTGCTTTGGAAGGTACCATTGATCCGTAGACCGTCTCAGTCATTCTGAGCAAGTTACGCAAATGACCTCTAATCTTAAAGAAATAGAAAATGAGTAGATTGTGGAGCTAGAGTGCTTGCACTGATTTGTTATGACAACCTTGAGGCCCAAGATCCTCTTCTGCTGAATGAGATGGGACAACGAGATTCCTTTTAAGGCACCCCAAGCCTTGCTACTGTGTCACCACCTCTTCTCAAGGGGACTGGGGACATCCGCAGGATGTCAAGTAACTAAGAAGAAGTAACAAGGGTGACATTTGCTCCTCATTCAAGATTCTAGTTTAATTGTTCTGCCCAGTTCCCCATGTCCGTGACACAGGATGATCTGTGATGTTGCTGACATCTGTCTGGGTGCCAGGTAGGAAGCCGGCATTTTGGAGCCAATCATTTGGCTGAGAACAAGCCTGCTGACCAATCCACCCCC